>CM070556.1:66600585-67039446 GCA_036346405.1 Phyllostachys edulis | reverse complement strand
GGAAGGAAATCGTTGCAGCCCTCCTTCTGGTACCCAAAGAGAAACTACAATTTTAGAATCTAAGATGAAGAATACTTCAACTTCGCTCGATTTCTTTGGCCCTCGCCTATAGTGGGGTCTTCGCCTTTAGATTCGCCACGAAGTCCCCATCCCAAAGACATTCCCAATAGAGGGAACACTTTTGATAATGAGCGCCTTTGAGAAGGTTTGGTGGGACCAAGTTGAGAGAGTGGACGAGTCAAGCACCCAGAGTGGTTTACTCAATATTTGCTCGATCAACCATGAATGTAAGTATTTGATGATACTTATACATACAGTATAATCTTTCTTATTTCTCACCGCCTTGTCTTTTGCGAGAAAGCCATAGAGCAAATCGCCGTTGTGTCGGTGAATATCATCGACAACTTCTAGAGTCACGACAGAAAGAGGAACTCGCAAACAGCAGAGAGGTGGTAAGTCACTTGTTTTTCATAATCATTTTTGACTACTTATATAGTGCTTACGGGTTTGTCATGGAAAAACTCACGATAGGTAATCGTCGTTAAAGACTTACTTACCAAAGGGCTTTGTCGCAGAAGAACTTACGAATAGGTGATGGTCGAGAAGAACTTACGACTCATGAGATTTTGTCGAGAAAAACTTACGACTAGGTCGATGGTTGTAGAAGAACTTACAACCGATTGACCAATGCTTATGTTCACTTTTATCCTTTGCAGTGTTGAATAATGGATGCAAAGACCTTAGCCGACTCGCCGATTATGAAAAAGAGGAGTCAAAAAAGCTATGGGAAAAAGTAGAATTCCTTTTGGGGAAACTTAAAGAAGCCAACTCGCAAACGCCAAATTTGCAGTGAAGGAATAAACAAGAAGTGCCGAACTTAAGATCGCCATTTACTTTGATCTTTATCTAACTCTCGCTTCTTTTCAAAAAGAAGATGAGATGAGAAAGCTCCAATGAAGTCAAAGAGAAAATTTCACCATTCACGAGCTTACTCAGATGTCCAAAAATAAAGATCAAGATCTTGAGACGCCGAGAACTCGAATATCGTAAGTAATTTTTACCCGCAATTCCTTACGAAGTTATTTCCTTTTCTTACTCCTCACTTTTCTAGGAATGGATCTTGAATTGGGAAGGCTCGAGACCCAAATCACGGAAAAAACCATGATTTATAACCGCACTGGCCCTTATTGCAAAGAAGAATGCAGAGGACATTAGATCATGGGAGAAAAAGCATGCCGAGACCGCTGCTTCCTATAATGAAGAGGTCAAGAAGTTGATTCTCGACTAGTGGGTAAGAAATTCTTTTACCCGTGATTATTTTTGTTTTACTTCTCTAGGAGTTTATCTTTGTTTGACCAATCTTATTCTTTTCGTAACAAGTGGTCGAAAACAAAAGCTTCATGAGGCTTCGATTTGTACCCAACAGAGATGGAAGCAATGAAGATTAAACTTCAAGGCAACATCACGCCTCTGAACAATGTGCTTGGTGAGCTACATAGTGAGGGAAAGACTCTCAAGATGATACGATAACCGCCACATAAGTACTATTGGGGATCAAGTCGGGACTTTGCAAGATCTGGTGACTACTCAAGGCCAACCAAGTCAATCGATAAAGGAAGCGGCCGAAACTGCGTAAGTTATGCATTAGCAAAACTTAAAGCTCATGACCCCAACCTTAATGTGCAACCACTGGCCGATTTCGATCGCTCAAGCGTATGAAGACGTCGATGGAGGAGATGCAATCGCTGGTCGAAAGTTTCAGAGGAGATGCATTGGGATCTCCCTCTTCGAGTAGCTTGTAATAAACCCGTGAAAAACAAGCTTTTGTTGATGTAATATACGATCCATCTTGTTTCTCGCAAATTATCTTGTCGAGTAGTTAGTAACTCAAAAGATAATTAACTAATTTTAAAGACTAAAAATTGAAGTCAAATTAATGACTTTATTCTAGCCCTCGACTATTTGCTTAGTTTGTTGAAACTAAGTAAATAGTCTTGTCTCTCGCAAATCATCTTGTCGAGTAGTTAGTAACTCAAAAGATAATTAACTAATTTAAAGACTAAGAATTGAAATCAAATTATTCTAGCCTCGACTATTTGCCGAGTTTGTTTAGACAAACTAAGTAAATAGTCTTTAGAAAGGGTTTCAAAACAGAGAGGTTTGTTTAACTTGTAGTTTTTGGTCGCAATTGTCATGCAATCGTCGAAAGAGTGGTAACGAATTGACACTAGGAAGTTCTTCTAGTGGGTGACCACGCAGAGAGGAGAGGCTTCGACTAGGTAATGTTAACATCTCCGACTAGATTAATTAAATCGAGAACAAGAACTTGAGTTAAACAAACATCCAGAGAACTTCAAAAATTCGCTCGCCCTTCTTTGGAGGATTCAATAAGTCTGCCTCGTTATCAAGAGTTGGAAATCTAACGATGCTAGGAAGTTCCTTCTAGTGGGCGGTGACCACGCAGAGAGGAGAGACTTCGACTAGATGTGTTTCTTCCTCCGACTTAGTTAAGACTTAATTGAATACACCAAAGGCAAATTAATAAATCTTAAAAGTGCACTCGCTTAGAATATTTTTCAAAAATGAAGTGAAGAAATAATCTAAGGTGAAAGGAGTTGGCCTTCAAAAAATTTTTGACTAAATAAAACCCGAAGTTCTTTGTGTTGGCAACAAAAGCGAGTAACGAGTTGACACTAGGAAGCTCCTTCTAGTAAGGTGACCACATGCAGAGAGGAGAGGCTTCACTAGGTGATGTTATCTGCCTTCACCAAAGGTAAAGAAAACTGGTGTTTGAAACATAGTCGAAAAAATTATGAAAGCACTACTCAAAAGTAAGACAATAGAGATAGAGAAAACCGAGTCTTTATTGTCCTAATGATTGGTTACACATAGAACTTGCTGAATCGGGTCGATGTTCCAAGAATTCGAGAGAACTCCGCCGCCTTCCATTGCCAATCGCATCAACTCGACGAGTAACTTCGACCAACTGTAAGGACCTTCCCACTTGGGAGAAAGTTTGTTCCGATTAGACTTGGATTGGCAAAGCCTCAATACTAAGTCACCTACAAGAAGGTCATGCGAGGTTGACCTACGATCGTAGTATCTTCGCAGGCTTGTTGGTAGACCCCCGAACTAATTAGGGCCGGTTTCTCCTTTCTTCAAGTAGATTAATATCATCTCGCTCAATTTGTTCCTCGTTGGAGTCTGTGGAATGTTTCACTGTGTTGACCGTATCTTTAGTTCCGAGGAAGCATGGCTTCAAAGATCAAGACTAGAAAGAAAGGTGTTTCTCAGAGTCTCGACGGTAGTTGTACGAATCGCCCATAATACGAGGGTAACTTGTACCCAAGCCCCGAGCGCTTGATTTAGCCGGTCAAAACTCGAGTCTTAATTCTCTCATTATTTGGCCGCTTTAACGCTCGATCGCCCCATTACTCGGGGATGGGCCATGTACATAACACAACTTGGTACCTAACTCGTCGCATAAAATTCCTGAAATTTTGCGCCGAAAATTGCTTACTATTATCTGTAATTATTCGACTCTGTGACTCCAAATCGAGTAATTACGATCTCATCATAAACCGCTTTGCCGCCTCGCTGTTATCTCAACACAAGTTCGGCTTCAATCCATTTTGTGAACGATCAATAGCCACAAAGGAACTCAAACCTCCGGAGCTTTGGGGAACGGCCCCTGGATATCAAGACCCTGTGTTGCAAAAGGCCAAGATAGAGGTATTGTTTGTAATGCCCGAGCCGGTTGGTGTATTTGCTCGCTATGAAACCGCATCGGACACTTTTTAACCAACTCTTTAGCATCGTGATAGGGTCATGGCCAAGAAAACCTTGTCGAAAAGCCTTGCCGCACCAACGCTCAGAGGGAAGCATGATTTCCACAGATGCCACCATGTATGTCGTGAAGGAGTGTTAATCCTTCGCTCATGAATGCATCGCATGAGCACCCCTTGAGTACCCTGCTTATAGAGAACTCCTTCGACCAAAGTATACATTTTGGCTTTTCGATAAGCGATTCGCCTCGAGATCGCCTTTCGCATGTAACCCTTTCAAGATAATCATAGATGGGCACCATCCATGTATCCTCGCACTCTAGAGAGGTTGTCTCAATAGGAGGTGTCTCGCTCGTCGACCGAGAAGGCTTCGAGTTGTTCCAAGAAGACTCCTTTTGGTACTTCAGATCGGAAGAAGCTATTCGAGCAAGTCGGTCTCGCGAGGAAATTATCCTTTCGAGGATGAATTGTGCCTCAAACCTAAAAAATGCTTTTCTAGCTTACGCATTCGATAAGTACCGAGACATTGTCAAGTTAGAGCACGGTACTTTTTGCCGACTTGATTCACGACTAGTTGAGAGTCTCTCTCACGAGTAGTCGGCGAATCGAGAGCGCCACGCTCAGATACCGCCTAGCAAACCTTCAGATTCTCGCCACATTATTAGTGGCCCGAAAGTTTAATTGTATGGCATACTTTAAGGTCTCTCCGTAGGAGATACCAGACCACCCCACCCTTGAGCCACTTAAAGTAAGCGACCGTCAGTACATCGCCCATCGGTCGTGGGAATCAGATCGGGATCCCGAATGTGTTCAGATTTGTCCATTCTACACAAAGTCTGCCAAGATCTGGGATTTAATGGCCGTCGACACGAATGGATGTCGAACTCCCAAGTTCGACCGACCATTTTGCCATGCGCCTCACGCTTCCCTATTCTCGAGGATCGCCCTAAGGGAAACTCTGACAAGACAATTTAGTTTGTGCGCTCCAAAATAATGCCGCAGCTTCTCAAGACATGAGGAGGGCATATAGAAGCTTTTGGACCCGAGGGTAACGCCCTTAGGTCCGTGGTAAACTTCACTTACGTAGTAGACCGGTCGCTGTACATTTTCACGCTCTACGACCACTATCGCGCTTTATCGCTCGTGGCGCGGGCAAGCCTAGGTAAACCAAGAGCGCTTTCTTCCGCCTCGGAGAGACCGTAATAGGAGCACTCGTGAAGGTACCTCTTGACATCCTCAAAGGCAAATTTTATTCTTTCGACCACTCAAAACCTTCGTGTTTCCTTAGAAGTTTAAAGAAAGGTAGTCCTTTTCTCCCCCGCAAGCGATGAAACGACTTAAAGCCGCCATGCACCCAAAGTGAGTTTCTCGACTTTTTCCGTAGTTGAGGGCGATTTCTAAAATGGCTTTTATCTTTTCGATTTGCTTCGATTCCTCGATTGATACTAGGAATCCAAGCAATTTCAAGAGATTCCAAATACACACTTCTCGTGATTAAGTTTTAAGCGATGTTTTCTCGAGATTGTCGAACGCTTTCTTGCGTGTCAAGAATATGATTAAGTCTCTTGATGCTTTTGACAACTAGATCATCAACATAGGCTTCTAGATTTCGCCTAATTGAGATGAAAAAGTTGCTCGCATCAAGCGCTGAAAAGAAGCACCGCATTTTTAGACCAAATGGCATTTTGACATAGCAAAATATACCAAATGGTGTAATAAATGCGGTCTTTTTTTCATCGCTCTAGACACATATTGATCCGTGGTATCCGCATATGCGCCTAAAAACTTAACATTTCACAACCCGCAGAGAGTCAACCAACCGATCGACACGAGGTAAAGGAAAATCGCCTTTGGACAAGCTTTATTAAGATCAAGAAAGTTCACGCACATACGCCATTTGCCATTTGACTTTCTAACCATTACAGGTTAGCCAACCATTCGGTGGTTGACCTCTTATAAAGCCCGCTTAAGTAGCTTATCCAATTCGATTTAATAGCATCTCGCCGATCAGGCAAATCTCCGCAATTTTTGTTTTACGGTACTTTGTCGCCGTAGCTAGCTCGTGCTCGATCACCTCCCCGGGACTCCGCATGTTTGATGCTTGCCACGCTAATACATCTGCGCTAGCTCTGAGGAAGGTGATGAGGGCGCCTTCCTATTTGGGGTCGGAAGTATCTCGATGCTAATCAGCCTTCGAGGGCTCCTCAAGGCCCGTGAGGAACCTCTTTGACTTTGTCGTTCGCTTTGTGTGTTTTAGGCTTCACTTGCTAGTCGAAGGTCGATTTCTTCTCGAGTTGGTATTTGTCCTACCATCTCGAGGGATCGACTACCGCAGTATGCGCCATCTTCTTGTCACAATGGATTGTGATTACTCCTTTGGGACCTCGCATCTTAATACATTGATATCCATAATGAGTAGCCATTAGAATTTTGCCAAAGTTGGTCGTCCGAGTATGGCGTTATATGTCAGATCGAAATCGACTACATCAAAGGAGATTTTCTCGTCTCCGAAATTACTTGGTGAACCAAATGTTAAAGGAAGAGAAACTTGACCAATTGGTTTGGTCAAGATCCCAGACGATCCCATGGAAAGAGTATCGCATCGGTCTTACTTTGGTCCCGGTACTTGCATGTCATCCGAGCACTCAGAATAAAATATTTATCGAGCTTCCACCATCAACCAAAACTCGATTGACCCGACAATTGTTGATGGTGGGTTCGACCACCATTGGGTATCGACCTGTCGAGTCGAAGGAATCGGGCAAATACTCTTCTCAAAGAGATAGTGACTTCCACCACTTCGTAATTTATTGACGAGAGGAGGATCTATGGAGTTTACCTCACGCTCAGTGTTCTTAAGTCATCGCTTTGATTCATATGCCGATGATCCTCGTAGATGTGTTCGATGGTGTGTTATGGATCCCGAACGGCATCTCCTCTTCACATCTCAAGATTTATGACCACTTGTTTGACCCACTGCTCGAGAGTGGAAGTGGTCCTTGTCGCTGTAGTAGTCTTCAAGCTTTCTTGAAGACCCAATAGCTATGTAAGATCATGCCCTTCCTTTTATGGAAAGGACACCACCTAGGCTTATCATTTTTCCGATCGGCGCTTACCTTTGCTCTCTCGCTTGAGTGCGGCTTGATGTGCGTGGTTCTTTATCATTCACACCAATACCTCCTTGGAACCGCTGGTTTGGAGTTTTGACCCTTCGCCTTTGTTCTGGACTTTTTGCTTTTTATCCTTCTTCTTACCAATGTCGCCTGCTCTCGAGAGGTATTGTCTTCGATCTATTGTATTGTTCCACTCGACCGCCTCGTAGCGTTGGCATATCGATCAACCATCTCAAGAGTTCGCAACTTGAATGCTCCTACTACGGACTCCTCGCTTGAATGCTCGATGACAGATGAATCAAACTTCCGAATTGAGTTACTTAACCCGACTAAAGCGCTTGATGAATTGGCGCAAGGTCTCGTTGTCATTCTCTCATCCGTGCAAGTCATCCTCCTTTCCGTATGCATTGTAAGTGCCTTGGAAATTTGCCAATAGAAGGTCGCAGAGGTGTTGCTAAGAGTAAATCGACTCGAGTGGTTGATTCAAGAACCACGATCGAGCGGATCCTTCGAGCACGCTTGGAAGATAATTTGCCATTACATGCTCTCCTCCCCGCCGCCGGATTGTTGTGTAGATTTGAAGGAATTGGGGATTTTGGGAACCATCAACTTCTCCATGTTCACCGGTCGAAAACGAGGTGGCCAATGATGCAGCTTCTGAGATCAAAGAGAATGCCCGACATCCAAGAATGACTTCTTGACGCCTCCTTTGCAGAAAGAAGGGTTGATATCATCGTGGTCGCATTCGACGATACCAAAGAATAGGTTGACCGACCTATGATAGATCTCTCACCACGAGGGAATACTCGTAGTTTATCTCGTCGCCGCAGATTCCCATGTTGGAATGGTGAGCGATCACCTCCGAGGGTTTGTCGATCATCACCGCTCGAAAGACATTTTCGAGTAGGTGATCGATGCGATTTCATCGCTAGCGCCGATTCCTCCGTGGTGATATGTTCGATCAACTAGTAGCCGAAGAAGTCGATTATGACTTCGAATGATGTCGGCGAGGCGCTTCCGCCTTGCCATCGTTCAAGTTTTGTGCGATCTCTTCAACGAAGAGGTCGAGCTCGTGCTCCTGCTAGCTCTTGAGTTGGATTCTCGAGCAAGTCATTGATGTATCAAGTTCTTGAGCTTCCTTCGATCGATATTGGATGCGCCGCATGCATTCTTCGGGCTTCAATTTTCTTCCGTCGAATAGCCTCAAGAGCTTCTATGTCGGACTCTTGAGACCGCCTCAATGAAGTGCGAGAATGTCGAGGATTTCGCGCTCATGAAGGTGTTGGTCGTGGTCCGCCAGGTGGCGCCCTGCCAACGCCACGAGGGGCGCGCAGGTGATCTTCCGAAGGGTCTCCATCTCGGCCTCTAGAAGAGTGATCTTGATCCGAGGGAAGGACGAAGACCTCCTGCTGATGATTCTCACTTGCGCCGAGGCCTCTCCGCTTGAGGAGTCGCCGAGAGACACCATCCGGCGATTTTGGAGTAATCCTCCGTAGGGGAAGTCTGGTTATAACTGCCTCCGCTCGGCAGTGTGATTCATGGAGAGATGGTCGAATTTGTAGGAAAAGCATGCTTGATCCCGCTCTTCAAGGCCATCCGAGAGAGAGGATCACCAGATGCCGTGAAGTCCTGCAATCAGGCTTCCAGAGCTTGTTCTCACCAAGTCGGACCGCTTTAGGGGACTTGGACACTTCGAGGAAAAACTCTCGTCAGGTCGTGAGTCCACCGGGTGTGGTCCCGGTCGATTGACCCTTGTCCTTTGAGAGGGTAGATTCTCTCTCTGACGCATCGCTAGGGGATAAGGATCCTCCTCAACTCCGCCACGACATTGTCTCTCGGATCTGTGGGAAGATCCCCGAGGCAAGAATGCCATAGGATGAGTCATCACTTGGTTCAGAATCGAATCCGCATCCATGTCGACGTCACAGACCGCCAAGTCGAACCAGCTTCCTCGCTCCATTCTCCGCCATGAGTGCATGAGATTTGGAAAACAGAGAGTATGTTGACAAGAGATTACCGAAGATCCCCACGGTCGGGCGCCAACCGCGTGGTGTTTTAGAACCGAACTTACGAAAGATTGTTTGATTCGGGGTCTCTAGAATGGAATCACGCAGAGAATTGACACGGGATTTTTATACAGTTCAGCCTTCTCCGGAGAGAATAACAACCCTACTCCCCCGTGTGTGTATGGTATTGAGTGTATTCGAACAATCGTGGGAAAACTAAGACTATTACAGATAGTGCTTGTATTCCTCGATGGTCCGATTGATCTTTTCTTCCTTTCTCTCGATTGCCGCCTTTTATAGTAACGTGAAGGAGCGGCAGCATTTAGATAAAGCGGCGCCATCACCTCCCGTGAACGGGCGACGTTGGTAATAATCACCGTGTATTAACTCCTCCACGCCGCTCAACAAACTATATACCGTAGATAATGGAGTATTACGTGTCATTACTCATGCAGAATAACAAACAGATGATGATCTGCTTGAATCCCTTAATCAATAAGACCCACTTGTCTCGAGGTTTATTTGATCATAAGGTGGTCGAGATGACCTAGTCAGAGAGGAGCCACGATTATGAGGTAGTCGAGCAAGACTTACGACTATGGGATAGTCGAGCATATCTTACGACTATGGGGGTAGTCGAGCATAACTTACGATTATGGGGGTGGTCGAGAAGAACTTACGACCACCCATTAGGCTCTTCCTCATAACATTAAGGGTATACTCGTGGTCCACATGACGTCACATTTACCTATAATAAGAATTATAGATAAAAGATAAAATGAGGATTATTATATCCTCGTCAGAGGTCAAGATCCTCGACGATGGCCTGACAAGGAGGCTCTAGTGGGGGTCGAGCCTTCTGCTCTCACTAAGGTGGAGAAGAAGGCGTTGGTGGCACCTGGGAGCCGCCTTACACTAAGCGATGTCTGGTGGCCGGGGCTGGACAAATGCCCTTGCCTCCCAAAGGGGTACACAGTTGCGCTCAAAGCTTGGTTTGAGGTCGGCCTGGGGCTTCCGATCCATCCCTTCATCCGGTCCCTCGTGAAGCATTACCAGGTTGAGCTCTCGCACTACTCGCTCAACCTTCTTGCTAGGGTGAGAGTAGTCATGTGGCTGTGCGAGATGGCAATCGAGGGCAAGCGTATGAAGCCTACCATCGTGGCCTTTGACTACTTTTTCCATCTCCAGCGGTTGAATGGGAGGTTTAGACTGCTAGGTTCACTGATCTCGACTGTTCAGCATCAGGACGAGTATCCTGTCCACGCCACTAAGTACAACTAGAAACGCCCCGAGAAGAAATGGTTTTACTTGAAGGTGGAGGGAATTCCATACACTGGCAGCCAGCCCAAGATTACTTAGGATGAATATCCTGAGATTCCTCCTCTCTCAGATGCCAACTGGGAGTTTGTTCATGCTACGTCCAAAGTTCGCAAGTGGAGCGGCATTCGAGACTTGATGAAGGAGATGACCCTTCTAGACGTTAGCCCCTTGGTTCACGAGAAGCGTGACTACCTAATGCTTTCTAAGGCCAAAGGTGGGCACGACTTGGCCAGTTTCTCCTTTACTTGTGTTTTGTCCCTGATTAGTGAATCTGAATCCTCTTTTCACTTTTGCACAGTGCGCTCTTCCAAGAGGGCAGTTGAGGAGGCTGATTGAATCCTTGGGGAGATGACTGTCACTGAGTACGAGGCGCTTGAGGAGGTCGACATTTCTGATGGCCGAGGGTGTAATAGTATTGCTAACAGCTTGAAGTTGGTGATGCCTCCTCAGGGCAAGCCCGTCCCCAATCCCTCGAAGAAGAAGAATGCCAAGGTGTTGGATTCAGAGGGCTCTGCCAGGGCTCCCCTCTAAAGGGTCAGGCGACAACGAAGCCCTCTGCTGCTGGAGCGAGGCCTCCTACCATGAGAGCAAAGCCTTCCGTCATTGGTGGCTTCCGATCTCATGCTCCCGGCACCACGCGACCTCCCTCGGGGCATCCTCCACGCCCTGCTGCCCCTAGCCATGCCTTGCATAAGGAGAAGCTTTAGGATCTCAAGGTACTCCAGAGGTCACCTCTACAGAAGAGGAAGATGTAGCCCTCTAAAGGTGACCCCTCATGCTCCCGACACTGAGCCCGGGTGCGGGGTTGCTCGGGAGTCTTCACAGAGTCGCAGGACTTCTCAGACCATATCCTCTTCTCTGAGCTCCAGTTCTGTGTTTCCCACAAGCTCCAGCTTTGCCAGGTCCCTTGTACCCATGGTTGAGGAGCTACTAGAGGAGGGAGAGTTGGGCTCGACCCCTCGTGGGGGCCCGGAGGTTCCCGCCACTCAGTATTTTGATGCCTTTGATTCTCTCTTTGGAGATGAAGGTTAGGCACATTTTATTTTTTTTGTTTACTTTTGTTTACTTGTTGTCTATTGTTCATCAATAATATCTGCTTGTGCCAGATGTTGCTGAGACAAGAGTAGAAGCTAGTGACACGGGAAAGAAGGTGCCCAAGGTCCAGGGCCCAAGAGGCGAGAAGGTCCCCTAGCCTTAAGGTTTAGGTGTGCGAGGATCGTGATGGGGCCACAAGCCACTCCTCCAATGAGTTGCCTTCTTACGCCGTCCCGCTCATTGACAATGACGATGGAGCAGCACAGATTCGTTGCCTCACCGAGAGGCATGTCAATAAGTACATGGCTCGCTTCCGCGATACGCGAAGCATCGGAGAGTTCTCCCAGCTGCTCAAGGATAGGATGGGCACTGTCGTAAACCTCTACTTACAGGTACCTTCGTGGTTATTACCTTCCTTCTCCCAACACATGCTTCCCAATAAGCCTCTTACGTTGTTATTCTGCATGCTTCCCGTAGGCCACTTCCATCTCTAACATCATTAGGGACAAAGCCCCCAGATCATAGAAGATATGTTCCAAGAGACGGCAGCCGAGGCTCAGTAGAGGGCATCACAGTTGGATGATGATAGACTGAAGTTCGCAGAGGAGAAGCTGAAGGTTGCAGAGGAAAAACAAACTACAGATTGCTGAAGACAAGTTGAAAATCATTGAAGAGAAGTTGAAAGTTTCAGAGGAGAAGTCTAGGGTCATTCTCCATGTGAATGTGAGCTTGGAGGAGGACGTGACCAAATCCTGGCAGCGGCTGAATCGCTTCTTCGGACTCCAGGAGATCACCCTGACAGCACAGAGGTACTTGGAGAGCTTGGGGGCTAAGGTTGCACTAGTCCCATCAGGGGTGATGAGGTCAGAGGTGTGGGTTCCCCTCCTTGAGTTGCGAGTCAGTTTGCTTACCTAGGCTGCCGAGGACCAGAGCTAGTCCTTTGCCACAACAGCTTTGACGGCGGGGGCCCTTGCATTTCCCATCGCTGTGACAGTTCAGGCTAGGAGGCGGTGCACGAGGGCCTACGCGGCTTCTTCACTCCAGAGGTCAAGAAGGCGTCCCCAGGGGAGTGAGCTGCACTGAGACCCCTCGAGGCAGAGTTTGTGAAGAGTGTTGCCTTGTCCCTGGCTTCTAGAGTTCATGTGCCTTCACTGACAGATGGCGAGCGTGACGCCCTAGATAGTGTATGATTTCTGCCGATATGTTATGTTTAGTAGAGATTATGTAGTGATGTCATGCAGACTTGCTTAGCGTTCTCTTTTTGTAGATGAGTTTGGCCTGAGAGATTACGTAGCATCCAAACCAAGAGCATGGTTATGTCTGCATCGTATCTATTATGAAAATGACAAGATGATGTTATGCTTCATTTAGGCATGTTTGTGAAGGTAATTGTAACATCCCAAATGTATAATCAGGGTTATTCAAGTATAATTATATGTGTAGAAATTAAAACTTTTTCTCACAACTTGAAAACCCTTACAATCTCATGTAATTTTGTCCAAGAGTTGTGTAAACCAAGAACACAAAGCTCTTGTTGACCAAAAGTCAAATTCATTTTCCAATTCTCTCAAATCTTGTGCCAAACAATTGAAAGTATCTTCCTTGGTCCTAAAACGAGGTGGGACCCCTCTCGAAAAAATATCACAAGTTGTAAAACTAGTTTGATAATTTTTGGAGGTAAATGAATCATTGAACAACCTTAATGAAATTCCTGAGAAAATGCATTGCATAATAACCTCTGGAAAATTTATGTAAGGTTAATCATGTTGTCAGCTAGCTCCAGTTAAAATCTTATGAATTTTGGAGTTCATTTGCTATCTCAAACAATTTTGCCAAGTCTTAGTCATAGAAAATTAAATTTAAAACAGAGACCTGCTCCTTGGGCCGAGCCAGACTCAAACTGGTCCAGCCCAACCCCATCTCGACCTCCTTTTCCCACCTTGATGAGGTTGTAGCCGCTGGATCCAATCCAACCGCCACGACCTCCCTCAACCAAGGCCCCCAGACCTCCCCATTCGAGGTCCTCTTGACCTCGTGGACCTCCCTGTCAACGTGGGCGCAGACCTCTCACCTCATCAGTCATAGCCACCGGATCAAAGATCCACCGGCCACGACCTCCCCCGTGTGTTAAACCTCAAAGGACCTCCTCGTCTTTGAAGCCATCGCAATGAGGTCATCTCACCTATGTGGAGGTCTTGGCCCTTGATTCAAGATCCGCGCCCCGACTCTCCCTCACTATTAAACTAAGCAAGTCCACATCCCACCCACGTGAGGTCACATCCATTGATCAAAAATCCATGGTCACGACCTCCTCCTCCCAATCTAACTGCCGACCTCCTTTGCACTCACTTGAGGTCGAGTGCTGATTTACATCCAAAGGCCACGACCTCCTCTGAAGAACATCACAACAAGGTCCTCCCGCCTTGTTGAGGTCTTAGCCCTTGATCCAAATCGAGGACTAAGACCTCCTTCGCTTATGCGCAGACGACTCCCCATCGTCAAGGTTCTTGATTTTAATCCAAAGGCCGTGACCTCCCCTCATGTCTTTTTCGATCGCAGGCGTTAAGTCCTCACTGGAGGTCCGCGACCGTTGGAGGGAGATCCAACGCCTTGGACCTCCCTGGTCCCATTTCCCACGCGGCGCTTTCATGACACGAAATCGAGGGCCACGACCTCCCCATCTTGATCGTGGTGGCTGGGACCTCCACCCACCACTTAAAACGAACGTTCAAAACTCTCATCCGCTGGCCAGACCTCTCCTGTGTCTTATCCAACGGCCACTAAGACCTCCCCGTTTTTCTCCTTCCTCCGGCGCTGGGCAAGCTCGAAAAGGCATTTATTATGTGTCCGACCTTGGGGTACACTTCATGACTCTTTCTTGTCGACCAAGATTTAATGCAGTGCCTTTTAGCCTCTCAGTCAAGCCCGAGCCCCGCCTCTTGTCGCCCCCCATGTCTTGTCCACCTCATGGATCACTGCGGGCTAAGCTCACCATGGAGCTTAGCCCCACTCATCACCTTCAATCAGGTTATAAAGTACCCTTGAAGCCTCCCTTGGCTTCCTTTGCACACACTGACCTCACTTTGCACTTTGTGCGTGGCTGAGCTCCTCCTCCACTAACACTCACTCACCTCACTAGTGGTCGCCATTGTTGATGTCCTTGGAGCTCGGTAGCTCAAGGGTTCCAAATGGCTCCTCTTCCACCCTCGCTCATTTTGTGCTCCCCAAACCTCGGAAGTTAACCCTAACTTAGTTTGTTTGGGCGCTTTTTGAGGAGGACAAAGTCGGGCTTGAAGCCGGAGCTTTGGCCGTGGAGCCCCCTGTCTTCCCCAACTCCGGCCCTCCTTCCTCGACCTCCTCAAAGACCTTAGGACCTCCGTACATCCCCGTAATCCCTTAGTGCCGCACCCGATGAATGTTTTCGCGGAGCTTTAGTTTGGCATAAGCTTGTTTGTCGCATGAGCTCATTTTTGCTTTTCGGTTTTGCCCGCAAGGGTCACCTTCTCCTTCACGCTCCCCGGCGCTCAAGGTCGCTATTGCCGTTGAGAAGGTCCGCTGGTGCTGTGGTTATTATGCGAACCCAACGGTACCATTAGATCTCACGGCGAGGTCTACATCGCCGGCGAGAACCAAATATTTGAACACGGGTTTTTGTCAACGCAACGACAGCATTGTTGTCGCTTTTTAGGACAAAAGATCCACCGAGTTAATGCGCTTATCATTGCTCCCATCATTGAATTCATTTGGTGTGTCTTAACTGCCTTAAATCCACCATTTATCGCTACCATTAGTCCTCCCATGACCTCCTCGTGGTCCCCCGCATTTAATCTCTTGTCCATAGCGTGCAGGCAAGGGCAGGGCGCTTAATTCTAGCGCCGATCTCGACATCCGCACCTCCTCCAAGGAGATCTGGAGCGCCCAAGACCTCCTGGCGCATCTAGCCGGGCCTGCACCTCCTCGAGGTTCAGGACGCTGAGGACCTCCTCTGGGACCTCCTCGAGGTCATCTCACCGTTGAGGACCTCCCTTTAACTGGTCCGCTCGGACCTCCTTCCATGTTGTGGTCCGTTAGATCTTCCATCTACGGCCATGACCTCCTCACCTCGCAGACAAGGTGCGGGGTTAGGAGGTCCAGACCTCCTGGACCTCCCATGTGCATGTGTGTTGTTCTTCGGGAGGTCTCGAGCCAGTAGATCTCGAGATCTGTGGCTCACGACCTCCCATGTCTTTGTGAATGTTAGGAAGGTCAAGTAAATTCTAAGTATGAACCTAAATGAGGTAGACTTTAGAATTTCATATCTTTTTCATTTTGAATCCTTTTGAGGTCATTCAAATTGTGTTAGCTCTGTCTTAAACTTGACTTTAATCCAAAAATGGTTGTAAGTTGAGTTCAGCTCAGAGCACAGCTTTGCCATAGGTTTTAGTACTCCTTTTGGATAATACACTCAAAATTTAGGTTTAACTTGTAAAACCCATAACTAATGTTCTGTAGGTTATTTTTGAATGAGACCAACTTTGTTAGCTTCCACTATAAATGAACTCACTAAGAAAATTAGTTTTGAGCATGTTGCTGTTAGAAAAATAAGGACTTGTGCATTATAATTTTGTTCAAGTTCATGTTTTTGAAAAATTATAGAAAGTGCAATATAGCTCCAAATGGGATGAACTCAATTGTGTTATTCATCTCATGAGGTGCTGGTTTCACAGTAAAAATCTCAGCCTCACCACTTTTCTAGAAAATGTTGCCTCATAATTAAATTAGTGAATAGTGCAGTTTGGTATTTTCAGGGCTGAGCAGAATTGTTTTGTTTCATAACTTTTGCATTAAGAATCCAAATCCATTGGTTCTTATTGCTAAATTCCTAAAAATCACCCTCTTACTGCTGTAGAAATTTCAGAGAATTTGGAGTTCGTTTGCTGTGCTGTCTTGTTGTTTTTCGTCGTTTTATCGGTTCTTTATCGCTTTTCCGTTAGGTTTCGACATTTGTGGTGATCCCGCAAACGACCCTCCGCAACAAAGTGACCAGCAGCAAGGCAAGCAGTTTGACCATTTCCATCATTGTCCCATTATTTTAAAGCTTAATACTTTGTTTTACTTCTATGTATGCATGCTACTTTGTGTTAATTGTCGCTAGTAATCCTATAGTTGCATAATCTGTAGGAGTTGTTTATCCTCTACTACCAATGAGCCTAGGTTATTCGCTGTGGTTGGAGCTCGCTGGATGAGCTCTTATCACTTAGTAGTTTCGACTTAAACTGCTTAGACATGCTTAGCTATCGGTAGTATGGGCCATCATCGACTTAGTCGATGGTCTTGATCACACAAGTATAATTATTCTCCTATATGTCCAGCACTTGTGCTTTGATTAATTTGTAAAATCAAAACTGAAAATAAAATGTTGATTTGGACTTGGGCATATTGGATGGATGGTGTGGGTTTTGGAATGTGGTAGTATGCCCGAGTCATATGACCGAGTTACTTTGCGCCACCGCTCGAAAGCAAGATTACGTGTATAACCACACGAGGGGATATGGGACCTCTTGACTAAGTACTTTGGGGGTGTTAATTATGAGCTGGTTGGTGGGTATGTTTTAATAAAATGTGTATGTGTAGTGTTGGGAGGGAGCATTAAGGTGCTGAAGTTAGGCTGCCTAATGTGTCCTTGTCCCTCGCGGGTTATGCTCAGAATTAGCATCGCCCATTGGAAATGTCTCAGTAGGACTTAGCCGTGCCAGGCATACCAAAGGTAGTGTGCCTAAAGGAAAGGCGGTCTCAGCGTGTGGGTACATTGGCACACCCCCAGGATAAAACTATTCAATAGCCTCGCCCCAGGTTATGGACACGCCTAAACGCCCAGAAGAACTAGACTACAACTTTTAATTAAAACTTGACATGGTTGGTATGAGGGTAATCATACTATTGTTGTGGTGGCTATTGTTAGTCACTTCCGTGATTGTTCTTGTTGTTGTTATTATGTTATTATTATGCTTGTTATTTCAACAAGTAAAAATGCTTTTGTCAAATTGCCTTAAATCTATTATGTTATTGCAAATGGAACTTGCTTTATGCTAAATGTAAGTCCAAAGCTCCATCCACTTAATTAAAGCTTGCATGTAGCTAAATTATAGTTCTCGTTATCTTACACGTCAGTTTTGAAGTAGTACAATAAACAAGTTATTGTACTCATTTGCTTTGCTTAACAACCTTGTTGCAGAGGATCGAGGTGAGCTCCAAGAGCCTTACTGCGTACACGTGTTGCGCTTTCTTCGACGACTAGCTTGGCGGTCCCACGAGATGCCTAGGGTTAAGGCACATCGATTGGCTTTGTGTTATAGCCATCTTTATGGCACTTTTGCTTCGCCTTGTGTATTCTTGCAACTTATTGCTATTTGGCCTAAGGGCCCCTCTTTTGTAGTAGCTATTCCATATTAATATTAACTTCGGTTTGTTGCTTATGTTCTATGTGTTGTATGGAATTGATATATTCTTTTGTTGTGAGGTATGTATACGCATTTCGGGAGTATACATCTCGAGACCAAGTTTATTCGGTTGATAATACTAGGGTCAATTGGATGACTAAGTATTATGAGCCTAATAAATGTCTGGGTCTCACAAAGAATTGGCATCAAATATAAGCGCAGAGAGGGGCCGAGCTGCCTAGACCATCCCGATTTCGACTATGAAGATAGGCCGTGGAGGGTTGACAGTTTAGTAGTGGGTATGATCGTCGCGGGATGCTCCAATCCCCGGATAGGTCCCCTTTCTGCCTCAGTCTTAGCTGGGCGAGGCAACAGGGAGTTTTAGACACCTTTTGAAAGGTGTAGGTGCCTTACTTGTGAGGCCTTTGGTATGCCAAATGTAATAAGGGCACGCTCCCGTGCCCACTGAGAGGGCATGCCTCTCAGGACCTGTAAAGGTTTTATGATTATTTTGTTCGCAGATAAGTATTACGGTTGGCCTTTGCTTGCATTAGATCAAGGCGAGGAGTGACCCAGAGGTCGTTCGGCGCATAGCCTGGAGGCTAAAGGGGGACTAATCCTTAGCACATCCATAGACTCGAGCGCTAGGCCCGAGCCGACACTTGCGCCCTGTGTCCAGCAGGACGTAAGCCGCCATAGCGGAGGCGACGAATGCCCAAGCCGCTTTGGTCTTTTGTTAGGGGAGACCACGGGGGTCGTGCACCCTATGCACGACGGAGCTGACACCCTTTGTAGGGGAAGGGTTAGCGATAGGTTGAGCATCCCAAGCGAGATTTGTAGGATGAGGCTGTTTCTTAACAACAACATGTTAGGAGCAAGTCCTTATAGTTAGTTGTAGGCATGCTAGTTAGACGATCTCCTAAAATGGTGTAACATTCTAACAACAGCGTGTTAGAGGGCAGCTGTTTAACAGCAACGTGTTAGAAGGCAAACCTTTTAATCATCGATGAACACATATTTGGGAAGACACACACAAAACAGGCCCATCCCATAACAGCAGTGTGTTAAGGGACCACCCTTGAATCATGCCATAATTGCATAGGATGAGCGATCACGCAGAAATCTCATGTCTTCATTGCATTAAGCGAGATGATGTTTACACATCGATAGGTGCCACAGAGGGTGTACAATAGAGTCTTAAATGTAAAACTTGCGGAGCTTATCCACATTCCATGCATGCTTGAGCTGCTTGTCTTCCAGGGTAGCAAGTCGGTAAGCACCTGACCCCAGGATCGAGGAGATGAGGTAGGCGCCTTCCCACTTGGGGTGAACCTTCCCTTGAGACATCGGGTCGGTGACCTTTTTGAGTACAAGGTCACATAGGAGGAAGGCGCGTTCCTTCACCCTGCTGTTGTAGAACCGGGCAACCTCCTGCTCGTAAGCAGCATGCTTAAGGAGGGCTTGGTCACGGATTTCTTCAATGAAGTCCACCTCAATCTTGTGGTTGTCCTCGTTTTGGATGAAGCTAACAGGTAATGGTCTCGAGAGCATTTCCACTCGGAGGAAGCGATGGTGGATCTTAGCGGGGAGGACAACTTCGGCCCCATACACGAGTGAGAACAGAATCCTTCCAGTGGCATGACTGGGGGTCGTGCATAATCCCCATAGGACATTGAGGAGCTCCTCCGCCCAGGTCCCTGCTTGAGGGCACTTGCCTTGAGGCAACAGTGTATGCCTTGCAGGATTAGTCCATTAGCTCTTTCCACAGCCCCATTCATTTTTGGATGGGCTACCTATGCGAAGCGAAAGGTGGTCCTAATAGAGTCAAAGAAATCCCTGAAGGAGGATGCATCAAACTGAGTGTCATTGTCCACTATGAGTTCCTTGGGAACCCCGAAACACACGATATTCTTCCAAAAGAACTTTGAACGAGATGTGATGGAGGCTAGGGGTTCTGCCTCCACCCATTTGGTGAAGTAATCCACTAATACCACCACATGCTTGTAGCCCTCCTTGGCCGGTGGGAATGGTCCGAGCAGGTCCATTCCCTATCTAGCAAAAGGCCAGGTGATTGGTATGGTGCGCAGGGGATTAGCAGGAGCATTGTGGTTGTTGCCATCTTTTGGCACCCCTCGCACTTCCTGAGATTGTCGAGGGCATCCTGCACCATCGTGGGCCAATAGAAGCCTTGACGAAGTGCTCTAGCTGCGGTTGCCCGCGGCGCGATGTGAGAGCCGTAGAGGCCCTAATGTATGTCAGGGCAGATGCTCCACACTTGTAAAGCTTTCCTTCAATCATCACATATGTTTTGGCTTTGGAGAGTAGCCTGCGGGCCATTACTGTGTCCTCAGGCTCCTCTTCACCTTGTATGTACTTAATGATAGGAGTCATCCAAGAGGGAGGAAGGACTGAAATCTCGTTGAACTCTAGAGGTAACTCAGGACAGACACTTCTTCCACTGATGGTGTATTCAGGACCTCAGAGAAGACTTCTGGGGGAAGGGGCTCCTGAGAGCCTACAGCTCGAGCCAGACGGTCCGCTCAGTGGTTATCTCCACAGGGGATCCAATGAGCTTCCAGCCCGTCAAAGTGATATTCCATCTTCCTCACTTTGTCCAAGTATTTGGCCATTTGTTTATCGAGGCACTAATATGTTTTATCCATCTGATTAACGACCAACTGGTAATCCCCTAAGATGAGGAGGCGTCGGATCCCCATGGCCTTAGCGAGACGTAGACCCAAGAGGAATGCTTCATACTCGGCCATATTGTTTGTGGGGTTGAAGCATAAATGGGTTGCGTACTCTAGTGCCTTCCCTTCTGGGCTTACCAAGACGACCACTACGCCCCCTGCCAAATGCTTGGATCCGTCGAAGTATAATGTCCAATGTTTGCTAGGGGTGTTCAGTTGCTTGTTGGTGCTTCATGGTCGACTAGGGGCATAGCCCATTCAGCCACAAAATCGACAAGGGCCTAAGGGAGAAAGGTGCCAGTTCCGTGACCCATTTGGCTATTCTTCCCGTGGCCTCTTTGTTCCCCATAACCTCATTGAGAGGGTAGCTTGATGGAACAGTGATTGGATGTCCCAGGAAGTAGTGACGAAGCTTTCTTGAGGCCATGAGCAGAGCATAGCATATTTTCTCTATCTCTGTATACCTTGTCTTTGCGCTTGCCTAGGCTTCGCTGACATAATACACTGGATGCTGGACTCCTTTCTCCTTGATCAAGACAACGCTTACTGCGACCGGGGTTGTAACGAGGTACACGAGAAGTACATCTCCTAGTCTTGGACTGGTGAGGAGTAGAGGAGCTGCCAGGTAGGCTTTCAGGTCTTCAAAAGCCTTCTGGGCTTCAGGAGTCCATAAGAAGTCTTCAAGCCTACGGAGTATCTTGAAGAAGGAGAGGCCCTTTTCTGTTGAACGTGATAGGAAACGTTCGAGCACGGCCATGCGCCCCATGTGGTGCTGGACGTCCTTGGTGGACCATGGTGGTTCCATGTCCAGGATTGCGTGAATTTTTTTAGGATTTGCTTCGATGACTCGTTGTGATACCAAGAACCCTAAAAGCTTTCCTCCTTTCACACTGAAGACACATTTTTCATGGTTTAGTTTGACGCCGAATTTGCGGAGGTTGATGAATGTTTCTTGGAGATCTTCAATATGTGATGAAGCATGAATGCTTTTTACGACAGTGTCATCAATATAAACTTCCACGTTGTGACCCAATTGGTCTTTGAGGATGAGGCAAACGAGATGTTGGAAGGTGGCTCCAGCATTCTTCAACCCAAAGGGCATGCACAGGTAGCAGAAAACACCACGGGGGTGATGAAGCTGGTTTTCTCCTCATCTTCCTTCGCCATATGGACTTGATGATAGCCCGAATATGTATCCAAGAAACTCAGCAGCTCGCACCCAGCAGTGGAATCAATGAGTTGGTTGATGCGCGGGAGCGGGTAGTCTTCTTTTGGGCATACCTTGTTGAGGTCGGTGAAGTCGATGCCCATGCACCACTTGCCGTTGGACTTTTTTTGACCAAAATAGGATTGGCCAGCCATTCTGGATGCCAAACCTCCCGAACAAGGCCATCCTTTGAGAGCTTGTCAATTTCATCTTTAATGGCCTGACATCGCTTTGAAGAGAGTTTTAGAGCTTTTGCTTTTCTAGCGGGCACTCAGGTCTCACTGCGAGGTGATGCTAGATCACCTCCCGAGGGATGCGTGTCATGTCTGACAGTGTCTAAGCAAACACATCAGCGTTGGACTCTAAGAACTCCACGAGCTCTTTCTTCATTTTCCCAGGAGATCGACCCCAATTCTAAGAGAACACGAGTCATCCTGGCCGAAGAGTTGCACTTCCTGTAGGTCCCCCTCTGAATGAGGCTTAAGAGAGCACTTCGCTGGAGGGGATACGTCCTTGGTGTGTCTTGGTGAGAGAGGTGAGGGTATTTCCTCCTTTGACTCCTTAGGTTCGAGAAAGTTGATGTCACCGGAGTTAGTTGCCACTTTGTGGTATAGGCGGCGAGCTAAGTCTCGATCCCCCCTCACGGAGATGACCCTATGAAGGCCTGGTATCTTTAAGCATAGGAAGTTTTGATGAACTTCTACACAAAAACGGTTGAGAGTTGCTCTTCCCGTGACAGCATTGAATGGGGACTCGATGTCAACGATATCGAACCTGACGGTTTCTGTGCGATGATTCTTCTATGTTCCAAACGTCATGAGGAGTTTGATCCTCCCAAGGGATTGAATGGATTTTCCTGGTACGAAACTGGTGAGAGGGTGATCGGATGGCAACAGAATGCCATGATGATAGCCCCCCTCCCTGTGACTCCCACAGTTCCTTGAGCGCACGTAGGTAGAGTATAATCGTGGAGTTTCCTCCGTCGACGAGAATGCAGGAGACCTCGCAATTGGATATTGTGGTAGCTACTAAGAGGGCGTCATCATGAGGGAACCTTAAGCCTTTTGCATCCTCAGCTGTGAAGCTAAGGAGAATGCTTGCCTATTTGGGAGAGACGCTTTGAGGGGCCATCCCTACAACATTGACCTCTCGGGCGTAATCCATCCGTTGGCGCTTTGATGAATGCTCAGAAGTTGAGCCTCTATTATGATGTTTACTTGTCTTTGTGGCGCCTGGAAGGGGAATTCATGCTCAACATCTTGCAGGTGATGCCTGGGGGGTAGATCACCAGAGGCTTGTACTAGGGGTGGTGGAATTACCTGAAGGAGCATCGCCTCTGCAGCTGTGGGATGTGGTGGTGACCCTCGGCGCAGCTTAGGTCCGCGTTTGAGGAGTTTCACCACTTCAGCGGCGTACTGGCGGCACTCGTTTGTATCATGTCCGTTCATCTTGTGGTAGGCACTCCAGCGTCCGTCTCCTTAACTTGGGTTGCTCCTTATTTCATTGCAGCCTTCATCAGGACGTCCCTTTCAATGGGCTTTAGGCATTGATTCCTTCTTGGGTCCTTTGGTGGAGTTGCCCCCTCGTTCCTACGAAGGAGCGTCAGCCACGATGAAAATTTGGGAGTCGTGTCCGTCGCCGGAGTGATCCCTCCAGTCCTTGCCCCTCTTCCCAGAGGAGCCTTTTAACTTCTTCCCGAGGAGATGCTTCCGTCCTGCGGGAGAGATCCCTTCTTAGCCAGGTCATCTTCTTCTCCCCGGGCGTACTTTTTCCACGACCTCGAAGAGCTCATGGGTCGTCCTCGGGGGATCTCTCCCCAGCGTGCGATTAAGTTCCCCTAGAAGCAACTATTCCTTGCACGCATTGATAACCGTGGAGTCTGGGGCATCTGCCACTTGGCTTTGCACCTTAGAAAAGCGCATAAGAAATTCCATCGTGGATTCGCCCTTCTGCTGCTTGATAGTAAAGAGTTGATTGGGGAGCATGGTACGCTTATAGCTTTATTGGAAATTTATGCCGAACTCTTCCCTCAGTTGGTCCCAAGAATAGATAGAGCCTTTCTTCTGGTTGAAGAACTAAGAACGCACTGTTCCGGAGAGGAATAGTGGGGGGAGTTGCACATCTCCACCTCTCCACCTCCCACAGCCCGAATCGCCATGGAGTATACTTCCAAGAATTGCATGGGCTCAGAGGCCCCATCATAGGGCCTGAGATTAGGCTGGCAGAACTTTGGTCGAAATAGAGTTTTGAAGATGTCTTGGGCGAGTTAGAGCGCCCGCACCGACCTGCAGTTCGATGTGGCCAGGAGATCAAGGACTTAGCATCCATTTCTTCGCGGTGGTGGTGACCACACTCCCTAGCGGATCCGATAGGTGGCATGGGGGCACACCTAGTGCTTGCAGAGTACTTGCTCTTTTTATCACCTTGGCCATAACCTTCTTGATGTGAATCCCTTTGGCTTGGTGAGGGTGCTTGGGCCACGATGGGTGGAATGGCCCGTTCGCCTGAAGGTGCTGGAGGGGCCACCAAAGAAGGAAAAACTTTTGGCCCTATGTGCTCCCTAGTCGCCCTTGGCCAGGTAGCCCCCCTGGGGTAGAGCCCTGCATTAACTGGTGGGAGTTGGTTTACCATCTCTGGGTACAGGCACATTTGCCCAGGCGAAGGAACTTGAGGAGGAGGCCCCGGAACACCCATTCTCGGGGGTACGAACTCAGGCCTCGGAGGTTGAGGCGTGAAGATGAACTATAATGGAATGGGCTACGTTCCTCCCCATCCAGAGTTTAGTGGATGCAGCGGCCAGTAAGGAGCCCCGTTCATCACCACCGCGTGGGCAAGTGGAGGGAGGTTGTAAGGATTCCCCCCCTCGCCCTCCTCCGAGGACAAAAGCTCCGTGCGTGCCTGGGTCAGTGGCCACTTGAACTGAAGGTGGTGTTGGGAATGGTGAGACGTGCTGAGGGCCACTGGGTGGACGGTAGGCGACCATCATATAGTCCACCACCTGCCTTGTAGTTGCCTCCACTATTACCTTGCATTTAGCGGCGTCGAGCTCTCCAGAAGCAATGGTTGGCCTCGGGGGTTTGACGACACTTCGGGCTTCTTGACTTTGGTTGGACATCGTGTCAGTTGGTGCAATGGAAGTGGGTAGGCTTGGCAGCTCGGGGATGCGCAGGACGTTGTCCATCCTGGGGTGAACAACCTCGATCTTTGAAGATAGCCCGTGCCTAGGTTTTTTCCGGTGAATAGATGGGTCATCTGTGGGCTCCTTATGCTTTGGAGCTGGAGGAAGCCTCGTGAACTTGGATTACTTCTTGGTAGGAGCTATAGCTTTCTATTGATCAGCTACGACCCGACGGACGACACCAATATTGTTGGTGTAAAAACCAAACAAGAGTGCGGACGTCGACCGTGTGACGGGCTGGCGTCCACGGGAGCGAGAATAACACGAGGGTTTATACAGGTTCGGGGGTCCGAGAGGACCGTCTTACTCCTGTCGATGGCTTGTTGAGGGCTCGAGGGTTCCTCCCAGAGGCACACCTGATGTCTTGCTTTTTATATTCCTTGAGAGCTCTCTCCCCCCAAATGGGAGATACATAGGGTATTTATAGGCTCTTGAGCTATATGTGTTGGACTGGTGCGCATGTCTTCTGCAAAACGGGTCCCGTTAGAGTGAAGGGTGAATTATTCTTCCAACAAATAACTCTACACACAAAGCAGACAATGACCTCATTCTTCTTCTTAATTTTCTTTCCTTGGAGCTTATTCTCTAATTGTTGACCTTCTGTTTCCCAAAGCCTCTAGCACTTTTGACCTCCACCTGATGAGCCTAGACTTGAGTCTTTCCTATACCATCACCGGCTCTAACACGCTCTTCAACATTAATAGCAGCTCACAGCTGTCGTCAATCTTACGAAATAAATAGAGCAAAATGGCTAAGAGTTCTTGGATGATAATGGGATTGCTCTTTATTGCAATGAACTGGATCTTTACAAGGGGTGCCTTGAATAGGATGACAGACTAGCCCTAATTACACTAGATGTGTTGCTGTACTATTGCTTCAATTGGCTTCCGATCTTGCTAATCTAGATTCAGTTGTCTTTGGATTGCCTAGGGCTTGATCCCTTGTCCTTTTTCCATTTGTATTATCCTTTAAATAACTGGCGAAGTAGTGGCAGTTACTCCCGAGAGAGGTGCCCTTTAGAAGTGTCGCATTTGGTCGAAGGAACCATGGTAGTTGGTGAAACGCCAACTGACTATACAGTTGATGTCAATGAGAGACAAAATCGTATAGTGGTTATTGTCAGTGACTTAGGGTCGGAAACGTCGTGTGGTTTGGAGCAATTAAGGCACATGTTCCATTCATCACACAAAAGGGATATACATGGAATCGGGTCCATGTGCCAATTCAAAAGCTTTTATGAGCAGTCATATGGTCGTTCAATGGGTACAGGACCCCGTCCGACCAGGTTACCCATAGGATGACCCCTAGGATCCTAACGACCATAGGGGTCGTTAGTCACGAAGTCTACAACCACATAAGCTACGTGTCTTTTAATTAATATTGAGGAATTTAATCCTCGTCAGCTAGCCCCTGAACTTTAAGTGAATTTGCAATGTGAACCCCTTCTGACGAAGATCCGTATCGGGAAAACCCTCGTTTTAATGGCGAAGTTAATGAGATGGTCCGTGTTCACTTTAAAGTTAAGAAACTGTCTAGGAAACTGAAGATGTTTCTGTCTGTTGGACTTCGAGCAAATCCCTATTGTAGTTAAGGAGGTGCGGCTATAAAAATCCCCATAACACATTGCTTTAGGGTTTTTACGCTCTCATATTTTCCTTCAATCCCCTTTTTACCCTCTCGCTAAGAACTTTCTTCAATCGCCAAAAAATCCAATGATGTCGGGCTCAATCACCAACTGGACAGTTTTAGAGTTGAGCAAAAAGAAGCTCAAGTCTTTGGAGGATAGCGGGATGCTCCCCAACAAGAGTTTGATTTCTTGGAGATTTGCGGTCGGAGAGCATTTTCCGAGCGGCAATGAGGGAGAAATCCCTATTTTCCTCGCATATATCGAGTGAAGGTTTAGGCTGGCAGCGCACCCATTCCTCTCCAAGGTCTTGGAGTATTATGGGATTGAGTTGGTAAACCTTGCCCCCTGTTCGATCGCCAACCTTAGTATCTTTATATTCCATTGCGAAGCGTACATGGGGATATCACCAAATCTGAAGGTCTTTAGATACTTCTACAAGATGGCAAAGTCAGGGAAGTCAATAGGGTCACCCGGAGAGTGTATTTTGCGCCTCCACGATGGATAAGCTTATGAGTACATCTGTAAGTACTCAAAGTCTTCGTGGTCTTCTTGAAAGAAGAACTGATTCTACATGACGGTCACTAAGGGAGATAGCCTCTGCTTCGCCGGCAAGGTGGCGGTCGAAAATCCAAATTGGCGATCCTCCATGGAGAAGGAGGGAAAGATGAGGAGATGGATTGAGGACATCCAGCTCCTTGGCATCAGTGGACTAACTTCTTGGCAAGTGGTGAAAGATTTCTCCATGTGCCGAATAAGTCCTCTGAAGCTCGAGAATGTACTATGCTTTGGTACGTTTATTGTAAAGATCCGACCAGGGATTCTTCAGAATGTAGGTCTTAAAAAATCCCGACCAGTTTTGTTTATTTTGGTTGATTATTTTGTAACCTTAGAATCTCTCTCCTTTTCTTTTACAACCCTTTCCTCTGAAGAGACTAGAGAGCGGATCAAGATGATCTGCGCTGGGGAACCTAGTATTAAGGCTTCTGTTCCCTGGATTTTGGCTTTTGTCTCTTCAGAAGAGAGACTAGAGAGGCTTAAGGTAAATAATAAAATCTTTTCATATTTTATATATTTTCTGATCGGTATGATATAACATTGCTTTAATATGCAGTCGGTCGGGTTGGAGATCAACGAACCTACTGAGGGTTGTGATCCAATTGATGCCCTGACCACTTCTACCCCAATGACCACCCAGGATGGTGGCCTTTTGGAGGTAAAAAAAGAATACAGAAAATAAATGTACATTTTAGATGAAGAACTTCATCGCCAAACAAATTTTGTTTAATAATTAGGCATAATAGAAAGAAAATCCACGGACCGAAGTTGATGTGGTCGTGGATCCTGGAGCGGTCGTACACGACTAGATAGTTGCTTCTGAAGCAACTGTTCTAGAGGCCGATGAAGCCACCATCTCCGAGCAAATGGTCAGGGAACTCATCTCCGACCAAGTGGTCGGGGAGATTTCTTTCGACCTTCAGTCGAAGAATGTGAGGGGTTTGACCAACCCTACCGGATCAGAGCTGGTGGAATTGGCTGAAAAGAAAAAGAGGATGGAAAGCGCTCTGGACTTTGCTCCAGGGCGTTTCAAATTCAAGACTAAGAAGACCAAGTATGAAATAAAGAATTGATATAAATCCATACCTTCTGTTTTTCTTGCATGCTAAAATCCTGAACTTCTCTTCTTCTATTTTCGTAGATCCTCTGGTGTTCCTGCCGCTTCTGATCAAAACACCTCTCAGGAGGAAACTCCTGAGGAAAGGGTGGTTGGTCCAACACGGCGATTAGCGGCCGCCAATACCGCCGGAAACTATGACTACTCGATCGTGCCTTTGGAGGCAACTACAATAGACAAGTCCCAGCAGGCTTTGCCCGCTGTTGGGACCAAAATGGTCGAAGTGATCGACCTGGAGAGGAATCCTCCAGTTAAGGGGTCTTCTCGCTTTCATGACATTCCTAATCAACCTCGGGTTTTTGATGATAAAAGACTCGAGGAGGCTTGGAAGAAGATCGCAGACTATCAATCACAGACAAATTCTAGGTCTTTTTACTCATAATATGTGGACAAAGCGATCCAGGTAAATACCTTACGACCACACTTATGACAGTTTCATGAAATTTTAAAACTTAAAGAAGTTTGCTATATATTTTTTATAGCATACGTTCGAGAACATCGCTGCGGTCGGAGAACTAACCCAGCGGTTAACTGTAACTGATCGTAAACTTGTCCAGCCTATTGTAACATCCCAAGTTATATTACTCAAAATAAAAATCAATAAAGTTATTATTTTATTGGATCTTCTGAATTGGAAAAGAGTTCCCATGATTTTCTGGAATTTAAAAGAGTTTTATTGCTTTTCTTGAATTTCCTAAATTTTAAAAGTCAAAAAAAATTATTGAGTTTTCTGGGATTTTATTAGATTTAAAGTTAAAAAGGAAATTTTCATTAATTTCTTGAATTTTCAGGATTTTAAAAAGGCTTTTCCTTTTTCTAAAATTTAAAGATAATTTATCTACAAAATTAAAAGCCAACTTTAAGTAGGAAATAATTTTATTAAGTTCAAAATAATTCAAGCAATTTATGTGAATTTTCCTAGATTTTTTGGACTCTTTTGCTATATTCTAAAAGCTATTTTGATTTCCTGTATTTTCTAAAAAATAAAAAATCATTTAAAATCTCTTTTTTCCTCTTTGGGCCAAAACCCATTCTTTTGGCTCATTTTCCCTTTTTTTTTCCAAGCCCAACCCACACCCGGCCTCCTTCTCTCTATCTTTCTCACTCTCTCTCTCTGTCTTACCAGCGGGCTCTCCCTATCAGCCTCCCACCTCCTTTCTTCCTCGCCCTTTCTTCCTCATGCGTCCACGCCATTGCTGCTCCTTGGAGCTTCACAACTGCCGCCGTTTCCTCCTCCTTATCTCGTGCCCGCGTGCGCAAGACCTCCCCCTTATCTCGCCGCACCTGTTATTCCCTTATCCCCTCTCTCTTGCTACGCCGTTCGCCAGATTCCATAACGACCGCCGCAAATCCCGCCGTGTTGAATGGGAGCCTTGTGCGCCCCTTTACCCCTCGTCCCATCCCCGAAGGTCCCTTTCCCTCTCCTCTCCTCCTCTCGCCGGAATTTGAGTTCTCTCACCGCCGGTCGCAAGGTTCTTTTTCAGTGATTGCGCCAACGTCGACGATGCTCTGTCGCCGTCTTCTAAACCATTGGTGTCTTCATCACGTGTTTCGCATGGTGCGCTCGCCCTCACCACCGGAATCCCGCCGGAGCTCCGTCCACTACTAGAAATCCCTATTTTCCCTAGTATGCAATATACTAGGGAACATGCAAAAAACTGTAGTGAATTTGTTTCCCTAGTGGCATTCGTAGGGAACGGCTACCAAGGAAAAGAATGTGGGGGAAAGAAAAAGTTCCCTGCGGATTTTTTTGGGAAAACCTAGGGAAAGAATCGTTCCCTAGGATTTTAAACGGTAGGAAAATCTCGTCCACATGGCATTGTCATCTGACGTGGAAATATTATTTCCCTACGTTACCTTTCTACCAGCCTAGGGAAAGAATCCAACAAATTCCCTATGTTATTTCTTGTATGCCCTAGGGAACATTTTTATATAAACATTATTTTTCTATTGCTAATTCGAAATTCACCCCCTACAGTTTGGCATGAACACTAGGGCTACTGAAATTATTGTTTTTTTCTAAATATACATACATTATTCAATACTTATTTATATACCTGGTTACAATCAAAAGACACTAAATTCACATTATCACTCAAAACAAAGTTTATGCAGGAGATAAACATAACAATATCTTGTATTTCCAATAGACCATCAAGTACTATTTAAGATACATTTTCACCAACATATCCAAGTATAAACATCACTATCAGAAAGTCCAAAAAAACAACACTCACGCTTACACCACAAGTGCACAACACACATGCATACTAAAGTACAAATGGTCACTATCCATTTTGTTATGAATATCCTATTGCCTTACGCAGGGACAGGGTTCATATGGTGTTGTACGACCATAACCAGTTAGCGGTGCAGCAGCTACCCCTCTTTGGTTCAACAAACACCTGTAGCGTGCCAATCTTGATGTGGCCAATCTTGCATCTTTTTTTACCTTCTCAATTGGAGTCCACAGTCTCTCTTCAAGCCAATGCAGTGTAAGTGGATTGGTGAGTCAAAATATATCCATACAAATGGTAGTGCACTCATGCATTTCTTGGTATATTATATGAATATTAACAGTTGAAGAGATATGCACAGAAAATAATATTTACTTGTGAATCATGCCCTTAAATAATATATCGATGTATACCAATTAGCAAGTCAATTACTAAGTCTGAATTTTTTTGCTGTGAGCATTCATGAGGAATCAGGATGCCAGCCCTCGTAATGGAAAAGTGTGAGAACACAGTTATCTATAATTGTTCAGCAACATGCTAAATTGTGTATGCCTTTGATAATTGATACTATGCTTCCCTCTTCTTTTAATAGGATGTAGCAGATTTGAGCAATGAGCACTTAGTTGTTATCTTTATACGAATAAGAATAATTAGTGGCTTCTCAATGTGCTTATTTTTTTAATTCAGACATCCATGGCTGCTGTATATATGGAGAGGAAGCTACCATTCTAAGTATAACATTCAAATAGTTTGTTCAATATCTGACGCATCAATTTGCTCACCCCACATGCAAACCTCACCACCAATGACCAAGTGTTGTTGTTCTGGGTTGTCGATACCTTTCAGGGGTGCATTCATGTAAAAACCCTCCCATGTGGCATCCAAGTGATATAGGTACCACATATCCTGGTTGCTTACTATGCATCTCAGCCCTGCAGCAACCACTTTTGGTGCTACATGCTCACCGAGCCTGTTAATTTATGAGCAAATTTACCGAATATTAATTATTGATACTTTGATAGAAGTAAGAAGGACAGGAGATGGACTCTACATCTTACAATGAGTGTAAATTTCAACCTACAATGCTAGCTGGTAAGTGAATCCAATTCCCTTTATTTCGTATAATACATTTAGGTTCCATACATTTAACACTGAAATACTCTGTCCATGCATAGCTCGAACAAAAGGAACCATTATTATAGATCAAATAGGCAGTGAGGAAATACTACTTATGCACCACGGTTCTACGGTCCAACCTGCCTCCGAAGTCATTAAATGTTTCTTCCCCACAAGCATCTGATGAGCTATCATATTCTGAGTTTTCTTATTTGGATAGGAATATACCATTCCTTAATGTGGGGTGTTGCAGTCTAGTAGCCTGAAATTTAAAGAAAAGAATAAATGTATTTAATCTATAGAGTCACTTTTTAGTATACTACAACAACTGTAAGTGCAACGCCTTCTGCTTACTTGTATTGACTACATCACTTCCTAAGTGGGCAAATTTCAACTTAAAAACCTTGCTAAAATCTGAAAGATAACAAAAGTTAGGAACTCTGTTAGACTGTTGAGTAAGATATTTACTATTTTTTGCTAATAGTAAATGAATCTAGATAATGTAACCATTATATATTTATATGTGTTGACAAGTTTTATGAATCACTGATTTATGTCAGAAAATGCCCACAAGTTAAGTGATCTTTTGAAATAACAAGTGTACAGGTTAACTTCAATTATGTTGACAAGATTTATGATGTATCACTTGAAAGAATACCACAATGATGGGTAGCCAACACCCCTGAAAAGGTGCAATATTCACATTTATCAGCCATGTTTACTGCTATGTATTCTATATAAATTAAACTGCACGTTGTGAACTCTAGTAAGGTATCTTGACTCTTGAGTGTATTCACAAGACAAACTGTGGGTTTTGCGCTACAAAAGATTCCATGTAATTCTAGAGCATATTATTCATTTATTTGTACTATGCATAATTGAACAGAATGAAATGCATTACCATGAGAGAGCATGGCTAGGAACATCAATCTCAACCAAGATATTTACACCTCATTTTTCAGCATATCTGCAAATGTATGTATTTATTATCTTACTTTTGGAAAGTCTAGCCGCATAACTGCATATCTAGATTGTTGTCCAATTATACTGCTTTGCTAAAGTGCATATCTAGGTTATGGTCCATCCAGCTATTATTTATGCCATTTCTTGATGCCATGCATTGGCACTTTAATTGCAGATGAGAATTATGATTGAAGGAAAACATCGGCATTAGTCATCCACTATCAAGGAGCTTCACTTTATTGCCACTTGCCACTAATAGGTTATGTGATTACGTCGGTTCAGCCATTTGGTTTCATTTCTCTCAAGTGTCCTTCCATATAGTTTGATAGCCATTATCATCCCATCCACTGTACACCCAACCACGCTCTTCTATCGACATGACTAATGTCACGCCAACAAACTGAAACCAAAATTTTGCTTGTCAATGTCTAGATTAATTAACAAGACTATCAAGTATGACTAATATTGTTCAAAACCACTCACTTTTGGCCAAGTATTATTAACAAAATCAGTCCAGTAGAAGGGGCAACGGAAAAGTAGTGAAATCATACAGAAGTATGCCACACAAAATAACAATGTCCTCTCCTATGATTATCACACATGAGATTATCACACATGCGTAGCCATTTTCTTATCACAAGTGGGGATAAACAATCTTACTCATTTATTAAACAAAGCATCAACCCATATCCCTATTTATATAATCTAACTACCTCATCAAAACCACAAAAACTGTATAACAGTGCACAATAAACAATTTGCATGCCAATCATGAAGGAAGGAGATAAGAATACATACTTCCAAGCTTCTATGATCAGCAGATGAACTTTTTTGTGTCTTGTGGTTCTTCTCCAACTCAAGAAATAGCAGACACCCTAAATCCTAAATCCTGTCCAAAAGAAAAAAGAATTTCATCCTAATCAACTATTTGATTACATCGGTATCCCGTCCTAACACACTGAATCTGCAATCTGCAGTTGGCACCGATCAGGAAAATGAAAGCTGCATACTAGCAGTTCATCGAGAATTCAGGGCACCTTGATGATTGCATCTTGTAGCTTCAGACCAATAGGAAAAGCAAACATGCCACATATCAAAGTCAAACTTCATCTAGGTAGACATGAACGTCTTCGTCTAATCATCTTCCTGCTTCACAGGAAACATCAACATGTAGCAGCACAATCACATCATGTGGAATCTCAAGTTACTTTTGTCAAAGCTCACCTTCATACTTACTTCCACTCTATCTTGTCAGCGACCTTCTCTTAGTTCGGGGGAGGAGGAGAAGAAGGGAAGGCGTCGAGGAAGGAGGAGGAGGCTAGCGGCAGCGGTGGCGTCGGGGGAAGAGGGGCGGCTCAGGGAAGGAGGAGGAGGCTAGCAAGAAGCAAGGCGTGGGGAACAGGACGGCTCGGCCCGACAAGCAGATAGCAATGACGTCGGGGAGTAGCCTGCCGTGTTAAAGGCGGCAGCGATGGGGAGGAGGAGAAGAAGGGAAGGTGTCTAAGAAGGAGGAGGTGGTCAAGCGAGCGGCAAGCGTGGGGAACAGGGTGGCTCAGGAAGGAGGAGGAGGAGGCGGCAGCAGCAAGGCTTGGGAAGAGGGCGGCGACAGCTCGGGGAAGGAGGAGAAGAAGTGGAGCGAGGCGGCGGCGAACAAAGAGGAGGAGGAGGGGAAGGGGGCGGCACCGTTCAGGGGAGGACGGATGTTTGGGGAATTTGGGTAGGGCGCACCGTGGAACGAGGCAAGTAGAGCTAACCAAAAAAAAAAGTGGCGCGACGCTGAAAAAAAAAGTGGCACCTGTACAGAAAAAATGGCGGTGCGCTAAAAAAACGGAAGGCAAAAATGAAAAATACATTCCCTGCGGTTCTGTCCATCCGAGTAGGGAAAGTTGTCATCATGGCGCTGACATGGCATAGTTCATTTCTCTCTCTATAGTCTTTCCCTAGTAATTTATGTAAATAGTTGGGAACGATTTCATTCCCTAGGTTTTATTTACCTCACCCCAGGGATAGATATTTTCCTTTGGATTACAATTCCACTACTAGGGAACGTTTTAAAATGTAGGGAAAATGGGGATTTCTAGTAGTGGTCGTCGCCGCGAGCCTGACAGCGCTGCCACCAAATCCCTTGCCACTAGTTAACTCTTCACTCCATAGCGCTACCAAGGTGAGCATCTAAACCCACATTTTCCCTCCTTTTTCTGTTGCGCACCTCGCCGGACCACGTCGTGGCACGAAGCGCTGGCGAGCTCCATGCCCGAGCCACCGCTGCTGTTGTGCTTATGTGGCACCGCCACCTCGCTGCCACATCATGCCACCTCAACTCCCTCCACCATGTGGCCATCCACGTGTGTGCTTGCGTGGCAGAACGACCATTTCATGAGCCGGCCCACCATGGACCAAACCTATCACCATGGACCTAGTCCATAAAACCCTAGCCCACCTGTCATTGACTCTGACCAATTTCTGTTAAAAAAAATAATTTGGCTGAAAAACCTAAAATCCCCTCGCTAACATCATGCTGATGTAGTAAAGTCATTTCCTTTAGAAAAATAATTCCAAAAATTCCAATTTCATCATTTCATGTGATTTTCAATCTTTCGAGAGCTCGTTCTCCTTCATTCGAGCTCCGATTCAAGTGATTCAAATTTATAAATTCATATAAAAATAAATATCTAACTATCTAAATCAAAGTTATTTGATTTAGAGTTCATTTTAATTTTGTTTGAATTTAGCTTAGTTTCACGTATAGATTTCGACGTCGTTTGTGAACAACGAATAATTGAGTAAGGCAAGTTACATACATTGATCATGTTTGATCCCATTATTTTAGATTATTTAAATTCTATTTAAAAAATTTATTGTATGCTTATTTATATTCAAGTTAATTTAAATTCCTGTTTTAAATTTATAGTTGTTCCCAGGTCCATTTGTATGGCCAAATCTTGACTTTGAAATATCCATACCTTTTCACCTTAGATAAAATCTAGTTGATGCAATAGTATGAACTAGAGCATTTTGCAAAAATTGGGCTTAGTCATGCTTAGACCAAAAAATTTTGATTTGGGAATTCTTATCCAAAAATCAAATGTGATTTAATTTGTATCCATAGCATTAGTGTCCCTTGGAAGTTTACAAATGACTTTCAAAAATGAAAGGAAAATTTAAAAATTGGTTTGAACTTGGGCGAAATGGATAGTTGGTGGGTGCAAGTTTATACACGGGCTCAATTCAGTGAATGTTTGAGGCCCAAGGATTGTTTGGGAAGTCGCCCAGTCAATTGAGGACCGGTCTGCGTGTTGTGAATTGTAAAGCCCTTTCATACTACCATAAGTTTGGTATGGGACAGACCGGGTTAATTAATTTGTAAACTTGCACTGTTAGTTGTGCCATGTTGATGTGTGGGTATCGTGAGGACTTATTTTTAATACCCACATGGCACAAGAGGGGGTTGTCATTTGGTGTGAAGCGTATGACAATTAAACCTTAGCAGACATAACTATTTTGAGATGGTGCATTGTAAAGGCTTATGATAATCACTTAGTCGCACATATTTGGAAGTGTGTCAGACAGACATTAAAAGTTGATTATCTCTTGTGGGTAAAGTTATACAACCTCTATAGAGTGTCAAACTATTCGAATAGCCATGTCCACGGTCATGGACATGCTGCGCAAAGCCTTTTGTGGATTAGACTATGGTTTTGTTTTTTTTAAATGTTTTGACAAACATGTTTTCATGGATGTTTATTCCATGTGAAAAATTTGGGCAGAAAGCCTGGTGTAAGGGGGTTAGTCCTTCACCATATGTGTATAGAGGTTTATCCTACACTCAAGAATTGATGAATTAAAATGAAATTTGATTTTAGATATAGTAAAACTTGAGCTTTTGAGCTTAGCTATTATATTTAAAATGTCAAATATTGCTTTTGCACAAACAACCCTATAAGCCTTCCTTTAATAATATCCATGCATGCATTAACTTTGTTATGGGTGTAACTTGTGGAGTACATTTTTGTGCTCACCATTGCTAAATAAAATATTATTCAAAGGAGAAGGACTTCGCTACTGGTGTGGATCTCAACGACTAGGCCGCTTCCCCAGTCGATTGCCTGTGGCAGACTAGCTGGACTCTACTACTTCTTCGTCTTTCGCTATGCTTTTTATTGTTGGCTCATAAGCCTTTCTTATAATAAACTCTTATATTTATTAATAAATTTGTGTGAATTATGGATGTTACCATTTTTGTTTACTGTGTGAACTAGCTATTGATCATGGGATTAGTTCAGAATACACAGAGGATTTGGGGGTGCTACTCCCGGGTCCGACATCTATTATATGTTATAATTATGTTTCATTAACTTTTGATCTACTCGTGCAGAGCAAGCTCAAAAATTAGAAAGAACAGAGAAAGCTCTTGAGTTCGAGCAGGACAAGGAGAAAGAACTCGCACAGAATCTTGAAGAGAAGATTATTGCTCTCAACAAAATGCTTGCTGATATGGGATCACAAGTATTTCTGCCTTTTTCAAGAGATCCATTAGAGAAGGCAAATTGCCTTAGCCGACAAGTTGAGTGTCTCCAAAATCTGCTCGCAACTACTCGGAAAAACCAGGCACAGACCATGAAAGATGCCGTTGCTAATGAAGTTAGCTTTGCTTTGGTGAAGCTCAAAGCCTTCGACCCCTCTATCAACCTCCAAGCTCTTGAAGCGGACTTCAACTACTCGGAGGCTAAAGCAGCCAAGATCTTCGAGTGAGTAATGTCCTTCGAAAACAAGGTTGTAGAAGAAATAGAGGTCGGATCTCTATCCCATAGCGACCAGTGCGGTGACCCCAAAGAGTAAATGTAATATTATAGTTGTAATTGTAAAAACTTACCTTTTGTACTCAGTAAAGCTCAAGTTTATCTTTTTAACTTTGATAAGTACTCATATATTTCCTAGCCCCCGACTGCTTGTGTTAGTAGAAAAACTTACTAAAAAAGCAGTAGACCAAGAAAAAAAAAGAGTATAAGTTACGACCATTGTACAAAGTTTGCGTTGATTATGTTGTAAAAAATGATCCAATTAATACCAGGAAATCAATTTGGTCAGGATCAGTGTATGACTTCGACTAGTTTTTAGATCTATTCCATAATCAAAATACTAAATAATACATTGCCTGGTCGGAAGATGTTATAAGACTTGTACTGATGAGAAGATTTTTTGCAAATATGTATGTATAAAAAATGATAAGTGGTCTTATTTATAGACATTTTCCAAGCTGGTCGTAAATGTTGCTAAGAATCAAAGACAGGATTGACACTCGCGAAACATATTCGTTCTCAAGTTTCGATTGGTAGCAAAGATCATAAGAAAAGGACCGTCGCTAGGAAACTACTTCCAGTGGGCTGGACCACATGCAGAGAGAAGAGATTTCGACTAGAAGGCTTTTCGTGTCCTGGCCAGTTGCAAGAATAGGAGAAAAAAAGAATGTTGAAGTAAATAAAGAAAGTCTTGTGATCTTTAAGCATGCAAGTAACTATATGTAGTTGTCTGTGTGATACTCCTTTTACTTGTTTCCTTCTTTGAGAAAAGAGCGTGTGGTCGCTCGTGAAAACCATCTCTATGATGGTCACGATGTGGACCTTTAAGGCGTTCAACAACTATGTTGAAGCCAATAAGTAAAATATATCCTTTTAGAAGGATTATCGGAGAGCAATGAACTTTTCCCTATGATCTAGACAACAATAGTATTTAACCAGGAATGGATAATCGAAATATAAATAACAACACTCATCGGAAAGTAAAGAAAGAATGGATCTTTATTGAAATTGAAATAATGTAAAGCACATTTATAAATAGAACTTATGCAATTGATCAATGTTACAAGAATTAGACCTAACACGCCCGTTTGACATGGCTAGTCATACCGAACCAGGTCTGGTGACTTCGACCACAGTGTATGGACCTTCCTATTTTGGTGAAAGTTTATTGCGATTAGCCTGACTCTAATTTTTTTTTAGAACCAAATCACCCACAGCTAGGCTGCGAGGTTGCACCTTACGACTGTGGTACTTTCTCATGGCTTGTTGGTAAACTGCCAATCGTATGAGGGCTTTGTTTCGTCTTTCTTCAAGGAAATTGATGTCATCGAGTCGTCATTCTTCTTGATCATTTTCATCAAAACAATCAATTCGAGTAGAGCCAATTTTCAATTCTAGAGGAAGCATGGCTTCAACACCGTAAACTAAAAAAAAATAGCGTTTCACCGGTCGCACGACTGGTCACGGTTCAAACGGCCCATAACACAAAGGGAAGTTTTTGAACCCAAGTTCCTGACCGTTTTATTAACTGGTCAAACACTTGGCATTTCACTCCTTGTATTATTATGCCATTCGCTCGCTCGACTGCTCCGTTGCTCTATGGGTGAGCCATGGAAGCGTAATGTATCTTGATACCTAGATCTTCGCAGAATTCCTGAAAATTCCCGCTCGAGAACTTGGTACTGTTATCTCTGATTATAAGACTGGGTATACTGAATCGTGTGATCATATTTTTTGTGAGGAATTTCTTGGCAGCTTCAGTTGTTACTTTAACGACTGGCTCAACTTTGATCCATTTCATAAATGTATCAATCATTACAAAAAAAGGAACTCAAAGCCCCGGTGCCTTTAGGAAAGATCTCAGAATGTCTAGTCTCCAGGTTGCAAAAGGCTAAGAAAGAGGTATTGTTTGCAAGGCTTGTGCCGGCTGATGTACTTGTGAACTATGAAATTGACATTGTACGCACTTCATCACAAGTTCTTTTGCGTCATGGAGAGCAGTTGGCTAGTAGTATCCTTGTCTGAAGGCTTTACCGACCTGAGTTCTATAGGAATGATGTGCTTCATAGACTCCTCCATGTATGTCGAATAATAACTTAATATCATCCGTTTGAGATATGCATCTCATCAACACTCTGTGATCTCCCTGTTTGTAAAGGGTACATTTGATCAGAGTGCATGATTTGGCTTTTTGAGCTGTACGATCGACCTCTACATCGTCTTCAAGAAGTGTCCCATGCTGAAGATAATTGTAGATCGATGTCATCCAATCACTACTGGGGTCGACCTGTACGACCTCCAGTGGAGCATCTGTGTCCTCGGAATGCTCGACCACCGAGGGTGAATCGAGCTACTCGAGAAAAACTCCGGACGAGATAGGTGACCCTGTAGAAGCCATCCGTGCCAACTGATTTGCCAGAAACTTTTTCTTTATAAGAATATGTTGGATCTAAAACCCGAAAAAATGCTTTTCAAGTTTCTATACTTCCGCCAAATAAGATGACATCTTGGAACTGGAACATTGATATTCCTTCCCAATTTGATTCGCTACTAGTTGAGAATCACCTTTCACTAGTAATCTACGAATCCCGAGCGCTCTGGCTGCTCGGAGTCCTACAAGTAAACCTTTGTATTCTGCCACATTGTTTGTAGTAGGAAAGTTTACTTGAATGGTGTATTTGACATGTTCTCCAGTAGGAGATACCAAGACAACTCCAGCCCCCGAGCCTTTGAGCATCAAGGAGCCATCAAAGTAGATTGTCCACTCTTCGCGGTGCTCGTACTCGGGCCCTTGGGTGGGTTCAGGGTTCGTCCATTCAGCAATGAATTCTGCTAAAGCCTGGGACTTGATTATTGTTCGTGAAATGAAATGGAGGTCGAACGCCCCAAGCTTGACCACCCATTTTGCTATTCGTCTTGATGATTCTCTATTTTCGAGAACTTGACCAAGGAGATATCCAGTAGGTACAACCAATCTATGGGCCTAAAAGTAATGCCTTAGTTTCCTTGAAGCCATAAGGAGTCCGTATAGCAACTTTTGTACATGTGGGTATCATTCCTTTGGCCTATGTAAGACTTTGCTTACGTAATATACTAGTCGTTGGAGGTTGTCACGCTCAACGATCAGTACAGCACTGACTGCTTGTGGCATTACAGCCACGTATATCAGCAATGTTTCTCCCGATCTTGGAGATACTAAGATCGGGGCATTCGTAAGGTACATCTTGAGCTCTTCAAAGGCATCATTTACATCTTTAGTCCACTCGAAACTTCCGTGTTTCTGAAGAAGCTTAAAGAAAGGTAATTCTTTTTCCCCTAACAATGTTACAAAATGACTTAGTGCTGCCATACAGTCGGTTAGTTTTTGGACTTCTTTCTTCCTGGTCGGAGGGTGCATCAGGTCGATGGTCGATATTTTTACTGGGTTTGCTTCAATTTCTCTAGCCGAAACTAGGAATCCAAGAAGCATTCCAGAGGAAACTCCAAACACACACTTTTCCGGATTTAACTTAAGGTTATGCCTTCTTAAGTTATCGAAAGTTTCATATAGGTCGGAGATATGATCACCAGCGTTGATGCTTTTTCAACCAGGTCATCAACGTAGGCTTCTAAATGTTGACATATCTGAGGATTAAAGGTTTTTTGCATTAGCCTCTGAAAAGTTGCAACAACATTTTTAAGACCAAATGACATCTTAATATAACAATAAGTGTCATATGGTGTGATGAAGGAAGTTTTCTCTTCATCATCTTTGCTCATATTAATCTGGTGGTACCCTGAGTACGCATCTAAAAAACTTAACAACTCACACCCAGAAGTAGAGTCTACAAGTTGATCAATACGTGGAAGGGAAAAGTCATCCTTCGGGCAAGCTTTATTGAGATCTGTGAAGTCAATACACATTCATCATTTCCCGTTCCTTTTTCTAACCATTACAGGATTGTCAAGCCACTCTGAGTGGTCGACTTCACGGGTAAATCAGGCCTTAAGAAACTGGTCAATTTCTGACTGGATTGCCTCCTTCTGATCTAGTGCAAAGTGTCTTAGCTTTTGCTTGACCTGCTTCTTGTCAGGCTGGAGAGCTAGCTTGTGCTCGATCACCTTCCTAGGGACTCTGGGCATGTCGGACGCCTACCAAGTGAATACACCCGAATTGGTCTGGTCGAAAGGTTTTGGGGCCATCTTTGGTCTTGAGTGCTTGACCTGCATGGAAGGTGGATTAGTTTCCCTGGTTGGAAGTTCATTGACCAATTCTAGGGATTTCCGATCGCATACGTATGCCATCTTTCTATCCCCTCGAACCGCAATGACCCCTTTTGGTCCAGACATCTTTAAACTCTGATAGCCATAATGCATAGCTATCAGGAACTTTGCCCATGACGGATGACCAAGGATTCCATTGTATGCAGTTTCGAAATCAACTATATCAAATGGAATCTTTTCTATTCGGAAGTTATCTGGTCTTTTGAACGTAACCGGTAGGAAACGTTTCCCTATCGGTTTAGCAGTAGATCCTGAAACTATGCCGTGCAAAGCATATTTCACAGGCTTCACTTTCGACTTGGGAATTTGCATTTCTTCCAATGCTCCCATAAACAAGATATTTAAAGAACTACCACCATCTATCAGAACTCGATTAACTTTGCAATTATTAATAGTAGGTTCAACAACAATAGAGAACCTACCTAGTCGATTTGAAGGGATGGAACAGTCTTCTTTGCTAAAGGAGATAACTATGGAAGGCTTGACGGTGATGGGAGACACGGCGAGGTTCACTTCCTACTCCACGACCTTCGGATGGTGCCTTGATGCATACGAGGAGGATTTGCCAAAGAACATATCAACAATGTGTTGTGGCTCCTGGTACTCCATTTCTTCGTCGCCATCTTTGTCCTTCTTGGAGCTTGGTTCTCCAAGTTCTTTTATGGAAGGGAAGGGACCTTTACCCGAATAATAATCCTCCAACTTCTTTTGTTAGGCTCGGCAAGTGCGCAGATCATGCCCTGCCGCCTGCTGAAGTGAACACTACTTCTTGTTCTTTTTGTATTCATCAGTCGAGGCTTTTGCCTTGTTCCGACCGGAATAATCTTTCTTACCCTTGGTAAACTTTTTGGGAATTGCAAGGACCTCCTTATTATTAGGCTTGCGATTCTTCTCACCCTTGAGAGACTTTCTTCTCTGGTTTATCCAGGCCAGGTTGAGGGATTTTCTCTTTTCGATCAATGGCTTTACTCCATTCAACCGCCTCACTAGCGGCTGCATACCTATCAGCCTTGTCGAAAAGTTTGACGGTTGTTCATGAAGGATTCATGGTAATGTCCTCCATAAACCTTCGATTTCTTAATCCTGCTTTAAAAGCCTAAATAACGGATAGGTCTGCGATCTCAGGAATAGAGTGACGAACCTAGCTGAACACTACAACAGAAAAGGCCTTCATAGACGGTTCAAAAATATCATCACAAACGGTTTCATAAGCCGTCTGAGTTTATGGGTCAGTGATGACATGAGGTCATCAAAGACGGTTTTCGAACCGTCTGTGATGCATGCTATCACAGACGGTTATTAACTCAGAACCGTCTGTGATATATGACTATTACAAACGGTTCGTGTTTAGAACCGCTCGTGATAATCTATCATCATGCACGGTTCGTGTTAAGAACCGCTGTGATAACTATCTATCACGCACGGTTTGTAACACGAACCGTCTGTGATATATAAATAAAACCTCAAGCAATGGCTACTTGTGCCTTTACTATATATATATATATATATATATATATATATATATATATATATATATATATATATATATATATATATATATATATATATATATATATATATATATATATATATATATATATATATATATATATATATATATATATATATATATATATATGACATCATTGTAGTCTCGGCCACTTTAGAAGTCGTGAGGAGGATGACAGAAGTGCCACGGGTAACCTCTCATCGAGCCACCATTTCATGATGTCAAGTCCAGATTACCGCATGGACATACATTCCGGATAATTGTAATGTCACGCTTCTCTTGAAATGGTTCTACTTCTTGAATCTACAAGGGCTCGATGAGAGGTTGCTCGTGGCACTGCCTCATCCTCCTCACGCACTCAATGAAGGGTCAGACTACAACATATATATATATATATATATATATATATATATATATATATATATATATATATATATATATATATATATATATATATGAAGCCAGTTTTAAAGGCACAAGCAGCCACTGCTTGGAGGTTTTATAGAGAAGAGATGAGGAATAGAATGGTAGGACATATACGTACCTGGGACGCAAGGGAGGAGAACTTGACCTGGGACACAAATATGAAAAGTTAATTGCAGCCAAGCCCCATTCGAACCACATCGATCCCATGTAAGCTAACCAAGCACAAAGAACCAGCATCAATAACCCTTAGTACCCATCAGAGAGCATTAACCAAACCCACCATTTTGCCCCATTCATTTTTGTCAATATGAACCCACAAAGATGAACTAAGCAAGATGCATAGAATGCACATACACCAATAGCCCTCGGTTTACATCATAGAACAAGGACTATTAATATGAACGAATTATCAATTCAATTTCAAAGATAAGACTATTAACATCATTACATCATAGAGCAAGGGACTATTAATATGAACTAATTATCAATTCAATTTCAAGATAAGACTATTAACATCATTGAGCGGTTCAAACACTCGCCACCACACCAAGTAGTAGAGAGGAGTAAGGTAGGGTGATACCTCAAGATGCAAGCGCAACCACTTGTGGCGACCCCACCACCAAAGACACCCTCATCCATCTCCTTCACCTTGCATAAATCACACAAACATCAGGACACAACTTAAGGCTCAAGCATAAAAACCAAACTCAACAAAAGACATTAAGCTAACAGATCTAGAGGAGAATAGAGGGAGGATGGGGAAAGAAAAGCCAGGGGGCCACGGCTCGAGCGCAGGAGGCCGAGCAGGAGAACCAAGACATGGCGGCGCAGGCGACACGCGGGGCCAAGCCCAGTGGCTTGGGTGGCGGTGTCACCGTAGTTGTGGTTCGACCCTGAAACTGAGCAAGACACTACTATCGTACGAGTGTCTTGTGCGGTAGTGTCTTGTGCAGTGCAGAGTTGTGTCACAACCGGCGACGACGATGACGGGGTCGGGCGGCGACGGCGACGGGTGGCGGCGTCGAGCTGGGGAGGGGAACAGACGAGAGTAAATGCGCTGGGAAGTGACGAGTTAGGGCGGACGCAAACCCTAGCGGCGCTGGGGAGTGACGAGAGTTAGGGCGGGCGCAAACCCTAGCGGCCGGGCTCCTACTAATAAAGAGACTTATCACAGACGGTTCTATTATGGAACCGTCAGCGATAATTATCACAAACGGTTCCATAATGGAACCGCCTGTGATATGCCACATATCACCGACGGTTCCATAATAGAACCATCTGTGAAATGGTTTTTTCTCAAGTATATTTATCTTGTATATACACTTACATGACATGAAGAAATTACATGTTTATATGTCAATTTTTTCATTTAAATACTATTGAAAATTTGCTTTAACTATATATATATATATATATATATATATATATATATATATATATATATATAGTAATAATTCAACATATAATTAATATAGTAACTTCACCTCCAAACTTTTTCTTCATTTTGGAATTTTCATATGGCCAAGCAGCGTGGCGTTAAACTAAAAAGATTAAAAAAAGTAGAAACCTATAAATAAACAAAGTTTTTCTAGTGACGGAGGTAGGTGCTATCTCCGTCTTCAATACTTCATAGGCGCGGCGTCACAAGCCGGACGGTTCACGATCATCGTGACGAAGCTCGAAATCGTCCACCGTGATGCACTCATTCGAAAGTGTCTCTCGAAGACCCTCAGACTGTTGAACCAAGAAGAATTGAGCCTATAGGCTCTCTTCCCTTACTTGAGGGGTCTCGACCTGGTCGACTCGATCGCCTGCCACCTCGATTACACAGTCCAAGTGACGGCAAGCCTCTTGGAGACGTGCAACGTTGTTTTAGAGGACCACGTCAATAACGCGGTAAACTCGCCGAAAGTGGGAGATCACCCGGAAGACACGGCGGAGGAGGATATCAAGACGGCGGAAGGTGGCTGTCACCTGCTCCAGCAAATTCTTGGCCGATAGAGGAGTGAAGACACTGTTGAAACAGTGTTCTTCCGCAGCACGGTTCAACATACACCGAGAGTGGTGCTCGTACAGTGCGGCCAGGTAGGCCATCAATACCGGCGACAAGGAAGAGGCAGCCATTTCTATTTTTTTTATAAGTATGTGGGGATGATCATCTTCGATGGCGGATGATCCTTTTTATAAAAACAAGGAATAAATTCAGAGCGTGAGACGAAGAGACGCATCGGGGAGCCGAAGCGGATCAATGCGGCGAAGAGACGCATCTGGGAGCCGAAGCGGATGCGACGAAGAGATGCATCGACGACGAAGAAACTCATCGGCCTTCAACCGGGAACTATAGCGATGTTAACACAAACGGTTATAACAAAAAACCATCTGTGATATGTAGTAATATCACAGACGGTTATTGTTAAGAACCGTCTGTGATGTTTCACAGACGGTTTTTTGTTGAAAACCGTCTGTGATATGTAGAATTATCACAGACGGTTATTAACAAGAACTGTCTGTGATGTTTCACAAACGGTTTTAGCTATGAACCGTCTGTGATATTACCTCTTAACAGAGCGGTTTTAAGCAGCCCGAATACGAGCGGTCTCTAAACCAAAACCGTTTGTGATTGCATGTAATACAGACGGTTTTGGTCAACCGTCTATGATGAGGTGTCTAGTATTAGCCTTTTTGTAGTAGTGGAACCTCCTAATGTATTGGCGAAGAGTCTCATTAGGTTCTTGCCGTATCCGATGAAGATCATTCTCCTTTCTGGGGTAGTCGTACATTCCTTGAAAGTTGGTGATTAAAAGGTCACAGAGCTGCTTCCAAGTGTAAACTGATCCGACTGGTAGGTTGAGCAACCAAGACCAGGCAGATCCTTCAAGGACCATGGGTAAGTAATTTGCCATCACGTTGTCGTCACCACCAGCAGCTCTGATGGCGGTGGTATAGATCTGAAGAAATTCTAAGGGGTTTTGAGTCCCATTGAACTTCTCCATGTTGATCCTTCAAGGACCATGGGTAAGTAATTTGCCATCACGTTGTCGTCACCACCAACAGCTTTGATGGCGGTGGTATAGATCTGAAGAAATTCTAAGGGGTTTTGAGTCCCATTGAACTTCTGCATGTTGGCTGGTCGAAACTTGTCCGACCAGCGGACTGCTTGGAGCCCTACCGAGAATGCTCGATAGCCCGTAATCGAGTCATGGTGCCTTCTTTGAGAAGGAGCCGGACTGTAGTCGGTTGGGGACCGATTCCTCATGTTAATATACCAAATTTCCAGTGTCCTAATCCGGTCGTGGACGTTGGCATAATGCCTTCGACCTCTCGCTTGGTTTAAATGATGTCGAAGGTCATCCGAGCCAAGCAGTCGCTCCTCTTGACGAGGGGGAGGTGTGGCTTCAAGAAAGAGTCGTCTTCCCTCGTGACTCCATTGTCGGAATCTTCGAGGAGGCCTGGGTATCGATTGGTCCACCGTTCGACCATATTGCCTCCTGGTATGGGAGGAACGTTGGGATGAAGTCATAGTATGACTTTGCGAGTTTCTTTGTTCCTTATACATTTTTGTACGTTGCATGGTCTGTTGGAGGATCACTGATACCTGCCCTATAAGTTGAACATAACCTGGAGTCTCTGCCAGAGCAAGATCTGGGTTATTCAAAATGTCATGAACTTGTTGCAGATTTTGAATTGTTATCGAAGGTCTCAGAGGATTCCCGCTAGAAGTGGGTGTTCAATGACTTGAATTCCCCTCCGACCTTCCAGGTTGTCATGTCCGACCCATCATGCGTTGTGGGGTAGAAACATGCGAATTAGCTGATCGATGTCCATCAGTTTGATTACCTCCACCATTGTGGTTTGGTACTTGAGTGTCCGCACCATTTCCACCAACGGGTGATGGTGGGTTAAGCTGTGGAGGATTGTGCACAATATCTTGATTGGTATCACCGATTGCGTTAACCCCGTGCCTCCAACAGCAGTCTTTCGATGAGCTCCCATCGTAACTATGGGAGAGCCTTCCAGTGCTTCGGCAAGGAGCCTCCACGATGGGGAGCGGTTGGAGATTACCACTTCCGGTGGGCTTTCTGGTGGACTCAGTCTGATTTGGCGGATTCCCGACCGTATGTTGAGTTTTATCATACACACTTGGCCTTCAACCGGTGGCAGCTTCATTGACACCCTTACCAGGTGTCAGTTGGCCCCTGGAATACGTAGAAACCGTTGGCGAATACTGGTCGCCCATGACCGTATTGAGAGTACATTGACCCTCTGATTCCAGCTTTGGGGTTTTATCGCCGTTCTTACCGGTCGAAAGGACCGGGCTTGTAGAGGCGTTCGGACATTTTGAACTGGTCAGAACGACCAATTCCTTTGGGAATGACACTAATGGTGGCGGTGAATGTTCCTCCATGCGGTCGATTTCGCTGGGCTCAGCGAGTAGCGAGCCTACGATGGAACAGGATGATGACGACATTGCATCATTTTTCATGGCGCGGATGCATGCGTACATGTCGAGGTTGGAGTAGCCCGCTAGGTCGATCCAGTTCTCCTCATCCCATGTTCTTGCCATGATCGCATGAGCGACAAAGGAGTAGTAGGAGAATGAGGATTGCTGAGCGAAGAAATCTTCACAAACTCAACGCCTTCTTCCCCACGGACGGCGCCAGCTGTCGACGATCGAGTCACCGATCTTACGAAATAAATAGAGAAAAATAGCTAAGAGTTCTTGGATGAGAATGAGATTGCTCTTTATTACAATAAACTAGTTCTTTACAAGGGATGTCTTGAATAAGGAAACAGACTAGCCCTAATTACCCTGTATGTGTTGCTGTACTATTGCTTCAGTTGGCTTCTGATCTTGCTAATCCTGATTCGGCTGTCTTTGGATTGCCTAGGGCTTGATCCCCTGTCCTTTCTGTCGTTCGTATTCTCCATTAAATAACTGGCGAAGTAGTGGAAATTACTCCCGGGAGAGGCGTCTTTTAGAAGTATCGCGTCTGGTCGAAGGAATAGTGGCAGTTAGTGAAACGCCAACTGACTATACGGTTGATGTCAACGAGAGACAAAACCGTATAGTGGTTATTGTCAGTGACTAAGGGATGGAAATGTTGTGTGGTTTGGAGCAATTAAGGCACATGTTTTATTCATCACACGGAAGGGATATACTTGGAATCGGGTCCAACTGTCAGTTCAAAAGCTTCTACGAGCAATCATTTGGTCATGCAATGGGTATAGGATCCGTCCGACCAGATTACCCATCGGGTGACCCCTAGGATTCTCATGACCATAGGAGTCGTTAGTCATGAGGTCTACGACCACATAAGCTACGTGGCTTTTAATTAATATTTAGGAATTTAATCCTCGTCAACAGCTCATTAGTCAAGCTCTCCTTTATATGACTATGAGTGGTCACAAAGTCATGCCACGAGGGTGGTAACTTAGCCAAGATGATATTTACTTGAAACTTCTCTGGTAGGAGGCAGTCGTACTGATTTAAGTCACGTACATGGAGTTGTAGCTCATGGAGCTGCTCCATCACTGACCACCCCTCTACCATCTTATAGTTCAAGTAGGTAGCAGTAATGAAAGACTCATTCCCATTACCCCCTTCATAATATTTCTCATCAAGTTCGTCCCAGAGTTGTTTAGCATCCTTGAAGTTAGCATACATGTCGAACAGCCGGTTGGATAAGATGGCTAACAAACGAGCTCAGACCGAATTGTTTGCATCCTCCCACCATGTTATTTCAGCTGTTTCCAATGGGAACAATAGAGGGTTTGAAATGACCCAGAAAAGTCTGAAGTCAGTGAGCCATAACTTAGTTTTAGTCTAGCAACATTTAAAGTTGGCACAGTTAAACACTCCCGGCTTAATGACATCAAATAAGGAAGCCATTTCTTCAATTATTGATTTTCTAAATTGTTGTAAATAAAGTGATTTTAGCAAATATTCAGAATTAATTTTAGCAGCATTAATCATAATTAAAACATATTTCCAGCAACATTTAAATGACAAAATAAACATATAAGCATGTAAATTCTCTAAGTCATTTAAACATGATAATATGCTCAAAACATAGTACATGTGGACAATAAAAATCAGCATAATGCTCAAATTTAAAAGTCTGTTTATTGCTTCCAGATGTCGGGCTGCTCAAGATAAAATCTTGGCCTCCTCGCCACTATTGTCTATATTCTTCTCAAATTGAATTTGACAACTAACAATCAGACTTTGAGCTCAAGAGACTACTTTACTGAAATGTCAAGACTTAAATCAAAATAGCAAGGTTTACTTTCAGCCTGATAGAGGGTCAAATTACCATGACAGTACAAGAAACAATAATTTCAGCACTCTAGCCTTTTGGCAAACAGAGGATCAAGTAACCTCAGTTTAGAAACTGAAATTAGAAATCAGTATGTACTGATTTTTGCCAACAGAGGTTCGACGAGATCACAAAGCAATAATTAACCCAATATAGTATACAGTAATGCAACTGAATCATTGAAAATAACAGAGCTCTGACAGCAAGATAGGAAATGACAGCAATAAGCAAAGCTATAGGCTCAAGTCTGATTTAGCTATCAAAACAATTTCATTTATATGACAATCATCCTCATAAAGCATTAAAACGAGCCCACAATAACACTAAGCATTATATCCGAGTACTAGTATCAATCAGATTAAACACAAATGAGATTTCTACTAGTACAACCCACAATGCCAAGTAATATGAAAAACTAAAACAACAATACTCACGAATGTGATAGCACTCAAAGCCACCGAGCAGTATACCGGGCAAGGCACGCAAATCGCGACTGTCTCAGAAAACCAATAGCTTCGCTATGCCACGAAGAATGGACGAGGTCGTCGGAGATACAATGCCAATTCGTAATTTTGGGACACACTAAAATCACGAAGTCGAGGTACAGAGATGCCGCAAAAGACCAATCAACAAGATGCTCCGGTGAAAGCATCAGCGAGCACAAACTGAATGCCTTCTTCTTCTCAGGTTCAACTAGATCAATCGGTTCTCACCTCCAATAGACGCATAACTAACCCTCACATAACCTCAATTGAGAAGAGTTAGCAAGAGGGAAAACAGAGATGCGCAGGAGGAAGGGAAAACCAGCTCTCACCGCCAACTGCACCGGATGAAATATGGCAGCGCAGCGAACTGCCAATCCCTGCAGAACCGAAAATAGATTGGGAAGAGGAACCAAAGAGAAGAGCTCTCACAAAATTTCAGGGGACGAAGAAAATGCCAACCGCCGAGCCACCTTAAGTTGAAGGGAAAGAGGAGGAGTCTCCACCGAAGCCACGAAAGGTCGACGAGAATTTCACCATGCCTGCACCTCCGACGCCGCTCAGGTGGGGCAGCCCCATCCCGAATGTGAATCCAATGTTGAGACTGAGTCTACGCCTTCAACACCGCTCGGGATGGGGCAGCCCCATTCCGAATGTGAAGCTAAGGTTGAGACAGAGAGTCTCAACCTTATCTTCTTCCTTCCCCGATGACAGGTGGGCATCACCATTCTTTTTCTTCTCTTTTTTCTAATGAGAAATTACCAAGAGAGCCTCTTAAATACAACACCCACGACCCTGGCGGCAGCCGGAGGCCAGCACGCCGGCGCGCGGAACAGACGAAGTAGGCCAAGGGGAGTATGATCAGAAGAGGAAGGACGAGCAGGTAGAGAAGGATACCGGCCATGGTTTTGGTGCCCAAAAGCAAGCTGAGTGAGAACGCACGCAAGACGACTCTGAGATTTGCTTTATGCTGATCAGAGTTGACAAGCTCACTGCCACACGTGAGTCTTTGGCTGCACTCCAACGTGATACAGCACATCCTATTGAATATTGATCTTGCTTATTGTGTGATGATATATACGAAATTATGAATGACGAAGCCATTAGTACTTTAGCTTGCAACTGCCGTTATATGATTGCCTTGGTTTACTTCTGTTCATTAAATAATCGACCACTCCTTTGGCGTGCAAAAATTTTATTCCATCATGCGATGAATTTTAATGGACATGCATGTCGATAAGATATCTCCCCCATAGAAGTCGATACAAGAGAAGAAATGCAACATAAAGTGCACATTTTAGTTCTGACAAGTACATGACCGACAACGGTACGGAAACAAATTCTCTGATATTGCTAAGCAATGTCATGGATGAATAATACTATGATATTGTGTAATATCCGTTGGATCAAAAGCCAACGGATGATATTGAAACACTGTAGCAAAACCACTATATACAATGCACTGTCCATAAGTACTGTTCATAAATACTGTAGCATAATACTGTGGTACAGTACTGTTTGTGCGCTGTTGTAGCAGTTGATCTGATCCGTTCTTCTCAGATCGAGCAGTTCAGATCTTTTAGTGTCACGATACTGTTTACCCCGGCCATTTCCATAGGAATGACATGTGATGCGAATCCCAACGGTACTATATGAACGTAGCTATTGTCGTAGGCTTGTAGCACATATACTGACGCGCACGGCGGCCGGTGGCATCGACTAGACGCCAGGCACGGGCACACGGAGGGCGGAGCAGAGCAGGAGGTCGGCCTTCCGGCTCGCGGTGATGCCGAATTTCTCGGTCATGTCGAACTCGGCCGGGTCGGACACGCCGGGAGCCTCCCAGTCGAAGTGGAGCAGCAAGCTGGCGAGCGCGAGCTCGACGTTGGCGAGGCCGAACGCCATCCCGGGGCACATCCTCCGGCCGGCGCCGAACGGCAGGAGCTCGAAGTCGGCGCCCCTGAAGTCCACCGCGCCGGCCTCGCCCTCGAACCGCTCCGGCCGGAACTCGTCGGGCGCGTCCGGCCAGTACCGCTCGTCGCGGCCCAGCGCCCAGACGTTGACCAGCACCTGCGTGCCCCGCGGCACGTCGTACCCGAGGACGCGACACGGCTCCAGGCACTCGCGCGGGAGCAGCAGCGGCAGGGGCGTGTGCAGCCGGAACGTCTCCCGGATGACGAGGTGCAGGTACCGGAGCTCGCCGAGCTCGTGCTCGGCTACCGTGCCGCGGGCCCCGAAGGCTCCCCGCACCTCGGCCGTCGCCTTCTGCATGACCTTCGGGTTCCTGATCAGCTCCGCCATGGCCCACTCCAACGTCGTCGCCGACGTCTCGCTGCCGGCGCCGAAGATGTCCTGCATGCCACAAACATTGTGCAGAGAGCTGCGTGAGACACTGAGCCACTGAGGTAATCAGCATGGGAAAAAGAGAAACCCTGGCTCTTATTATGTCTTTGTACGTGATGACGCGTTTTGAGAAGTGATTGGTATCTTAACATAGGACTGAGAGCATGTTACGAGGATTCCTTTATAAGTCTTTATAGAACCTCGTGAGAGTAATAGGTGGATGCAATCTTATTACAGGATGAAAGTTGGTTATACCAAGATATTTTGGTTTTAAGTGAAATGATTAGGTCATAGGCTTGAAAAATAATTATAGTAATTTGAGCAAAACCTGTGCTAAAATAACCATAAGACCCCTCCTTTAGCAAGTCATGCATCTATATAATTGTATTTGGAGTGAGGGATTGCCGAGTACCTTTGTATCACTACTACAAAAAGGGTTATCCTGGACGCCTCATCACAGACGGTTCCTCGGAACCGTCGGTATTAAATACAATCACATACGATTTTGGTTTAGCACACATCTATGTTACTGGCTGCAGTAAAAACCGTCTGTGATATTAGACGGATTATGTTTAAAACCGTCTGTGATATTTCACAGACGGTTCTTAAAAAGAACCGTCTAAACCGTCTGTGATATTAATAAATATCACAGATGGGTTTTAAATATAACCGTCTGTAATAATTCACAGACAGTTCTTTTTAAGAACCATCTGTGAAAATTTTGTATCACAGATGGTTTATGGTTGGAAGTGTCTGTTATAACCATTTGTAATAATTCACAGACGGTTCTTTTTAAGAACCATCTGTGAAAATTATGTATCACAGACGGTTTATGGTTGGAAGTGTCTGTGATATATTCAATGCTGCTTCGGCTCCCAAGCCGACGTTACTTCTTGTTCTATAAGAATAATCATCCGCCACCGTACTCCTCACACATAGCTCTACTCTCAAGCATAAACGAGATCATCCACCACCGTACTCCTCACACATCGCTCTACTCTCAAGCACAAACAAAATGGCTCCCCACTCTTCTCCCTTGACAATGGCATTGATGGCCTACCCAAAGGAGCCAAAGCATGTCCGCACTACTTACATGATACTGAGAGTATGTGGCTGAACAACTCGCGCAAAACTGTATATATGCGTCACCGTAGGTTCCTTCCCAGGTATCACCCATACCGCAAGATAAAGAAATAATTTGACAGAAATAAGTAGGACGGTTCATCTCTAAGTGTTTTTAGAGGGAACGAGGTTTATGATATGGTTAAGGATATCGATGTTGTGCTTGAAAAGGGACGTAAATTGAGGACCCATCAGAAGAACATCTGGAAGAACCAATCATTTTTTTTGGAACTTACTTATTAGGAGCACTTAGAAGTTTGTCACTATATCGACGTCATGCACGTGGAGAAGAATATATATGATAGCTTGATTGGTCTCTTACTGAACATTCATGACAAAACAAAGGATGGTGTCTGCACTATGTGACTTGGTTGATATGAACATAAGGACTGAATTAGTACCAAAAGAGACCGGTAAAGGATGAACGTACCTTCCCCCAGCTTGCTATACTCTGTCCAAGGCTGAGAGAAAGGAACTGTGCTAGAGCTTACATGGTGTGAAAGTTTTGTCCGGTTACTTCGCCAGCATGAAGAAACTTATTTCTACGGAAGATTTGAAATTAATTGGTATGAAGTCTCATGATTGTCATATGCTGATGACACAAATGCTTCCTTTTGCAATTACAAGTATTTTGCCGAACAAGGTCCGAGTGTGAATCATGAGGTTGTGTTATTTCTTTAACTCAATTGCTCAGATGGTCATTGACCCCGAAGGACTAGATGCTCTACATGACGAGGTGGTGACGACTCTATGTCATCTTGAGATGTATTTTCCTCCATCATTTTTCGATATCATGGTCCATCTCATTGTTCACCTTGTGAAAGAGATAAAGATATGTGGCCCTGTGTTACTACATCATATATATACCCGTTCGAAAGGTACATGGGAATTCTCAAGTCTTATGTACGGAATCGATCTCGGCCGGAGGGCAGCATCATCGAAGGTTATGCAACCAAAGAGGTCATTAAGTTTTGCATCGACTATATGGCTCAGGTGGAACCGATAGGTATACCTCTATCTCGTCATGAGGGAAGGCTAGAGGGTATCGGGACTATCGGAAGGAAAGCAATCACTCCCGATTTTGACGCGTACGCTCAAGCCCATTTCACGGTCTTGCAACACATAACCCAAGAGCCCCCGTACATCGACGAGCACAAAGACATGGTGCACCAACATAATCCAGGCCGGTCGGAGGTTTGCATCACAAGAGAGCACAACCACCGATTTAACGAATGGTTAAAGGTGCGATTCACTGGGAGGCCATCATCAAGTGATGATATGCTGCCATGGTTGGCAAAAGGGATAAAATTTATAATTGTGACATGGCAAGGATACGACATAAATGGGTACACATTTTATACGACAGCTCGGGATAGGAAAAGCACAGTCCAGAATAGTGGTGTCCGCATAGATGCGTTTCACAAGCAGTTCAATACCGCTAGGTTGAGCTCCTACTATGGGTTCGTAGAGGAGATTTGGGAGCTCGACTACGTACTTTTCAAGATCCCCCTGTATTGGTGCCATTGGGTCACATTTCCATAGGGTGTGAAGGTCGACAAGTACGGCGTCACTACTGTGGACTTCGAATGTGACGGATACAAGGACGAACCATTCATACTCACTAAGCAAGTTCTTTAAGTTTTTTATGTAAAGGACCCGACAAATAAGAACCGCCACGTAGCTCTTCATGGGAAAAGAAGGATTATCGGAGTTGAGAATGTCGTGGATGAGGAAGAGTACAATCAATTTGACGAGTTGCCTTCTTTCGGAGACGGCATCAGGCTCAAGGAAGAATCCAGAAGCTAGCTATATGCGCATCGATCATCGTGAAGGGCTATTTTTTAAAACAAAATAGCAAGTGGAATGACCTCACACGGTGAACACCTATTTGAAAAATTGTTCCATTGTAATTGAGAAACTCAGCATGTAATTAAGGAATTATTCCATTGTAATTGATTCACTAATTAAAAAATTATTCCATCTGTGATTGTATCTGCTTTCTTGTTTTCAGAGGGCATAGCTAGCATTTCTTGAGGCTAGCCGAAAAATAGAATACTTTTTAGCTATAGAAGGAACTATCACAGACGGTTTAGTGGAATAAACCATCTATGATATATGTAACACATATGATTCCTAAGACACCAAAATATTTCGCCTCCTGCGCACGTGTCCAAAAATTCCCCCCACCCGCGCTGAGCATCACAGACGGTTCCATAATAAAACTGTATGTGATACTTATCACACACAGTTCTTAAAATATAATCGTTTGTGATATGCTCGCTTATCGCAAACGGTCCTGGAATAGAACCATCTGTGATATGCTCGCTTATTGCAGATGGTCCTGGACTAGAATCGCCTATGATATGCTCGCTTATCACGGACGGTTCTTTATTAGAACCATCTCTGATGTGCACTTACAAGTTGGGCGTGTTAGGGTTTGCATTCTTACTCCACAGAGCTCACTCTCCTGTCCGTCTCCCTAGCGCCATTACTTTCCATGTTCCTCCCCACGCCGTCGTCCTCCCCTACGCCATCGTCATCCCCGAGCCTGCTCTCTTCGCACTGTTGTCTCCGCGCCGTACTCCTCCCCTATGCCACCGTCATCCCCGCGCCTCCTTCTACCTACGCCGGCATCCTCCCTCTGTGACCCCCAACCTTGACGACGCCTCGCTCCCCTGACCTCGACTCCCTCTTCATCCACGCCTCCCATCAAGGTACGAGCTCACCGCTTTGGATTGTGCTAGTAGAAGTTTCAAATTGTGCTGATTTGATTGACTCTAGCACTAGGAGATATTTCTTAGTAATGTTGTGGGAGGTACGAGCTCACCGCTTTGGATTCTCTAATATTGTATCATGTTATTCATGCTCATCAGATCCCTCTATTTTATTATGTTGGTGTTGTCTGGTTATTTTGCCCCATTCTGTTGGTAGCTTCTGTTCACTGTGATTATTGTTCTGTCATTATTTATATTCCCATCAATTGAAATATTATATAGTTGCTTCAATTGAAATATTGACAGTGAACTCTCAATTGATGATTTATTTTGTTGTGAAGTTCTATCTTTTGAGCATTTTATCCTGATTGATGCAGTACGATTTGTTGATCTTGCAATAATATCATTTATTGATACAATATTGATTTGTTAATCTTGCGAGATAGCGTCCGCACCATCTTCGCCGCCATCATCGACGTCGCTGAATGCGTCTAGATCTTCGAGGAAAGTGGTACCTAAGCGACATGCTAGAGGAATATCGAAAATGCTAGTGGGGCGAATGACCATCACGGCTGTTAGTACCGTTGGGGTCCCTCTACTTCCCTAGAAAGCAGTGGCAGCATTCTAGACCACCTGTGGTATACTTAGAAGAGAATGGGTCCCCATCACCACATAGAAATAGAAGGATCTGATAGCCGTAGAGAAAGCGCAGCTGTGGACTGAAATTACAACGTCGTTCGAGATCTCACCAGAAGTTTCCGAACGCATGCAATGGCGGGCATTCCTCATGATGGGACACGCTTGGAAGACATTCAAGAGCAAACTTGTCACGGAGTACGTGAACAAGGATCGGACACCCTGCATGAAGTATCGTTTCGTGTCATCAGATACATGGGACGCCTTTATGCGGATGAAGACGACGGACAAATTTCAGCAACAAAGTGCAGCGCACAAGGCTATCTAGGCACAAAACATTCACCCCCCACAAACTTGGCACCACTGGGTACGTGGGTAAAATCTAGGGATAGATGAGTGAGGATGATGTGGCAATCCAGTCGAAGGTCTCTCCGCCATTTGTCAGGATCACAGACGAGCACACATGAAACTAGTTAAGAGGGAGGGCCACAATCACGTCGTTGGGTGCCATCTCTTTAACAAATCTGGTAGACGAGGAAGTGTCCCAACGCCTAGTAAGCTATGTCGAACTACCTAGTTATTAATAAGTCCATAACTTCGTAGGGTCTGAAATAACATGATGGCCTCTTGTAGCATACATTGAGTACCTAATCTTCTCAAGGCTCCTTCGATACAGTCAGGGAGAAGGATATACTATCCACGGCCTTGGGAAACAAGGAGCACCCGGGTCACACCGAGGCCTTGGGGTTTACGTACCTTAGAGGCAGGGATTCTCACATGAGTCCAAGGCGTATAGGAGTCGGAAGAGATCCAAGGCCGAGCGCGAGGAACAGTTGAAAGAGGATATTAGTGCACAGATTAATGCACAATTTTAAGGACAGATAACATCATTGCAAGAACAAATGAATCAACTCATCAACCAATCGCAAGCCGCCCCCGTGATTTTGGGAGCCAGTCCCCCTCAACATCGGACTAGCGTTGCGTCCATGCCTGCACTTTCTGAACTTGGTGACGTCCAATCACCTATCGACGTCATCCAGGTAATGTACATCTCTGGAATTCTCCAAAGATAGACCTGTAGAAAACCTTAGCTAATTATGTATCGTTTTATAAGTGTCCACACCCTGCAGGCTCCAAGTGAGGCTGGTTGGGTCTATTTCTGTTGAGGCTGACCGGGGGGTGATGTATCCATGCCAGGAAGGGATAGTGGCGCATGGTGCCTAGCTGGCGTAGGGTTACGCCAAGGTCCAGATGGACATGATACATGATAATTTGACAGCCGTCCCGCTAGAGAAGCACCCAAACGAAGAGATCATAACACTAGAGGATGCCTTGTACACTTATATCCAGTGGCCCAAGAGGGACATCGCGCTTGACCTTGCAGTGTCGTGATCTCCACACGATGACCATGCCTCTCCAATAGTACCCTCGATGACTCCACCTCAACCCCCGCTTTAGAAGGCCTCCGTATCGGCTATCGTGGAGATAGCGCCAAAGAAATAAGAAAAGTGTGTCGAGTCGTCTTCTAGGAAGACAAATAGCACGCGAAGTGTTAAGGCCAAATCGAAGAAGATTAAGGTGCCTCACAAGCCCGGAACATTCTCCCTCGGAATGCTGTTGGTCTCCGACACAATATTACATCACGCTGGTTTGGCTTGCGTGACTTTGCATGCTTAGTACATGCTTCAGACCGACGAGTCAAGGGAAGACCGGCCTACTGGATTCACCATCAGCTACACGGAGAACCATTTCCTCCACAATCCAAGCTACTTCGCCGTGGGCTTCGAAGACTTATTTGATCTATTTAACCTCGACGCCCTCAACATCTCACTTCTACGATGTTGGACACTATAAGTGTGTACAATGAAATTTTACATTCACGCAATACCGATAAATGTCATAACTCATTGCTTATGTATAGATACATGATGCAATAAGCCCAACGATCATGACAACTGGTGGGTTTCCTCGATCCATAGTTGATCTCTGAGCAATGCATCAACCTAGACGCATCCTACGTCGAGAAATACATAACAAATGGGTTGCTTGCTCACCGTGACAAGGACTACATACTAGTGCCCTACAACTAGGGGTAAGTGCTTCACTACTTGCTATACAAATTTTATTTGTACTTTATACGCAACACGAACTTAGGTTTAATGATTATAGTGACATACATGAGTAAGTGGTACTGGATCCTTTTAGTCATTGTACCAAAGTGGAACAATGTAATATACCTTGATTCTCTAGTCAAAAAAACCACGACTTCACTATTGTGCAAAAAGTACTCGACAGGTATGCTCATTTCCTCCATACGTAACTCTATTGTAGTCTTCCTTCATTTGAAATGGCTAATGATAACCTTTTGGAATCACGTAGGTCGTTTAGCGCCTATATTACTAGGGGAGGAACATACAAGGAACCGAGAGCTACACTGCGACATAGGACACAATTTCCAGTACCCGCTACAACACAATAATCTTATATCACACTTCATAATCTAGCCTCTCGAACTGACTATACCTATATCCTATATCACACTTCTATTTTTGCAGTGCCACCAGCAACTACTACAAGGCAACGTATGTGCATTCTACGTTTGTCATCATATGCTGGAAATCATGAGTGCTAAGACGAAGGATCCAGAGGTTTGTCAGTCAATCTTGCAATAATTATTTCGTAATTATGAATTTAAATATATATATATATACTTATTACTTTACTCTTGCTAGCGACAGGGCATGACAATCAAGAAAGTGCCTACCACCGGACTTACTCATGAACGCTCGAGGATCGCTCACTACCTTCATCATGGGGAGATCATTCACCAGAATGGAGAGTTTCACCCCCGACGACACCGATTTATTGTAATTCACTTTGAGTTGTAATTCAAATCACTTTGTAATTGATATTGAGTTTTTAAATCATTTTGAGCTGCTCTATATCAAATCAATTGTGATATATCTATTTTCTGCTTGCATGTTTTCAGAGGGCATGGCTAGCATTACCTGAGGCTAGCCGAAAAATCAAAATATTATTTAGGTGTAGAAGGAACTATCACAAACAATTTTATGGAATAAACCATCTGTGAATGCATACTATCATAGACGGCTACCACAAAAAACCGTCTATGGATGCATACTATTATAGACGACTACCACAAAAAAACTGTCTGTGATATATAGGATATCATGCATCGTTATTTTTATTAACCGCCTGTGAAATGTATCCAATCACAGACGACTACCACCAACAACTGCCTGTGATATGTCAAAAATCACAGATGGCTATTTTTACTAACCGTCTATGATATATATACAATCACAGACGACAACTACTAACAACCGTCTGTGATATGTATCCAATCACAGACGGCTACTAGTAACACCTGTCTATAATACGTATTCAATCACAGACGACTACCACCAACAACCGTCAGTGATATGTCGAATATCACAGATGACTACTACCAAAAACCGTCTGTGATATTTATGATATCACATACAGTTATTTTTACTAACCGTCTATGTTATGTATCTAATAATAGACGGTTGGTCCATATAACCGTTTGTGATAGTTGGTCTTCACAGATGATTTATATCATAAAATCGTCTGTGTTGTTGTTTATCATAGACGGCTCAAAAACCGTCTGTGATAACTGCATGTTATCACAGACACATAAATTCAGCCGGTGGAGAAACATTCTGTGATGACTATTTAGAACTGTCTATGATGACCCTTTCTGTAGTAGTATACTCACTGTTGCTTAAATATGTGGGTTCAGACTGCGAGTCCGAAGACATGATGTATAGATACTTCTATGCATCCGGCTTTAAAAATGAAGATGATGGAGATAACTAGGTCATATCCCAAGTCGAATGCATGTGGCCGATCATGGAGGCCCTATTTGATTTATTATCTTCCGATATTGTTTACTATTTTGGGCTCATTAGCCTATCAGTCTGTTATGTAAGAACTTGGTCTTAAGGCTTATTTCTAACTGTTTATGTAATATTAAATATTATTTTATGTAAACACATGTATAGACGTGATATTCATCGATATCATACTATAAAGCTAGCTACTGATCGTAGAATTGATTCGATATACACACAGATTACGAATACAAATATGGCCCGACAGATAGGGGTGGTTTGTGTGGCATCCATTGGGCGCCAGCGATGCTCCTAATGCTCACTTCTCTGTACTTGTCTTCTCAAAACAAACTCTATTGTGTACAGTATGTACCGACTGCCCGTATTCGATGCTACTTGTTCACTTGTTAGTACAAGATAACAGGTGCACATGCCATTGCAACACATGAACACATGTTGCAGTAGCATTGTAGTGTTAGGCTGTCAGCTCTTTTTTTTTTTTACTTATAGTTTTAAACATTGACACTGTCTCTAATACATAATTTTTATCATTACTTTTCGTAGTTATATGTTGGTAAAAAGTTATTTAAAATGTAGTGATATGGAAGTATTTTCAATGACAAATGTATTGACATCATTTGCACACTACAAATCCAAATACTTTTGTGTTTGTTAGCGGATTAATGAAGTAACAACTGATTAAAGCGAGCAAGTAAGAGTATACTTACGAAGATGACGGATTTGATGGCGTCCATGTCGAGCGGGAACTGGAGCCCGCCATCCTTCTGTACGCTCAGCAGCACGTCGAGCAGGTCCTCGGCGTCGCTGCCCATCCTCTCCAGGTGATCCTGGATGATACCGTCCAGGATCCCGTACACCGTGTCGCGGCACTCCTTGGCGCGGCGCACGACGCCGCTGAGCCGGCCGGCGAGCCGCGACGACGGCCACAGGTCGGCCGGGTTGAACCCGGCCGAGAGCTCGATGGAGCGGTTGAGCTCCCGGAGGAACACGTCGCGGTCCTTGCACCGGTCGCCTATCACGGCACGCACCGTGGTGTCGGCCACGAGAGCGGACAGCCGCGCGCGCATCTCCACGGGCCGCGCGGCCGCGGCGGCCGCGGCGACCGCGCGCAGCATGGCGGCGACCTCCTCCTCGCGGATGGCGCGGAAGGAGAGGACGCGGCGTGCGGTGAGGAGCTCCGTGACGGCGATCTTGCGGAGCTGGCGCCAGTAGTCCCCGTACGGCGCGAAGATGATGTCCCGACCGCCGTTGGTGAGCACGCGCACGGTGGCGCTCAGCGGGCGCGTGGCGAACGCCGTGTCGTGTGTCTTCATCACCTCGCGCGCCGCGTCCCGGGACGACACCACCAGCGTGGGCACCTCGCCGAGCCGCAGCAGCATGACCGGCCCATGGCGCCGCGCCAGGTCACGCATCACGCGGTGCGGGAGCTGCCCAGCGAGGTGGTGCAGGCTGCCGATCACCGGCAGCTGCCACGGCCCCGGCGGCAGCCGCAGGCCGCGGCCATGCGCCGCCGAGCGCCTGCGCCCGGCAAGCACGATGAGCAGCGACACGAGAGCCAAGCCGAGGTAGACGTAGACGACGTAGTCGTAGTGAGAGGCGTCTTCCATTTGTGTTGTGAACGATTCTTCCAAATGTGACGTCGCTTAAGGCTTAAGCTAAGCTAATGTAAGTGGCGACTTCGCATGGAGTGTTTATGTAGACCTCACTTATCTAAGATGCATTCATCCGTGGGGGCTAAGTTGTTGGCGTCGTTTTGTGGTGAGCACCAAAGAAGATGGAAGCTACACAGATGCGGTTGTGGAACGAAACAGTCCAAGAGGTTTTTATGTCACTGTAGGTATATTTGATAAGGTCGTGATCGCATCTTTACTCCTTTAAAAGAATCAATGATACGTTCTCCACTTTTCTTCTCTTACCAATATTTTAGCTTCATCACATGGACTCAATAAACACGTTCTTTCTATTCTCTACGCAGTGCACCTCCCAGTGTCGCTCGCCTCCCTCGAATCATGCACCGTCTACTCCCAAACGCCGGTGTTCCCCTCGCCATGCACCTTTGTTCTTTTGTGCTTTGAGGTTTTTGATCTCTGATCTGGTCACTGATGTGTGCTACTGTTCTTCATGTTTGGTAGCTTCAGCATGGGAAGTATCACAACCAAGCTATGCCCCTGGCCCTGCTATACCGACAGCAAGATCTTCTTCTATGGTATATGGTAAGGCGTATTGTGCGGACCTATCACACAATTTTCTCTTCTATTTATTAGCTTCCCTAACAAACTTGTAACAAACTACGATCTTATCCAAACAAACTACAATCTTATCCCAACAATTTTCTGTTCTCTTTATAAGCTAACCTAACAATTCCGCAATAAATTACAATTTTAATTCGTCAAGCGAAGCTACGTCTTTCAGTTTTGGCAGAGTTGACGCGACGACAGTGTTGCAAGACGGGCGTAGCGGCCCAACCCATGGTGCAGAGCAGATCGAGCATGGGGTGAAAGCAAGATGTGTGGTGCCACAACGCTAGAGTCGAGGGTGTCCAAGAAGGTCCGGCATGTGGTAGAGGCAGGACGTGGGGTGTCATAGTGGTAGAGCTGAGAGCACTGAATATGGCAACAAAGGAGTGAACATGTGCTAGGGCGGAGCTCGGTCGAGTGCCATGGCAGAACCGTGGGTTTACACAAAATGCAATGACACTCGACGTGCTGAGTTAGATATGGTTTTTTATTTGTTCGTAGCAAAGCACGGACATTGAACTAGTCTCGGAAAAAAAACTCACGGATAATATGTTTACATGCGTTTGGCATTCATATTTGGGTGTAACAGGAAAATGTTATCGTGTCACGATCTCAGAGATTTCTTTATTTCAGATCTAATTAACTTCGTCGCCGTATAATAAACTAGCCGAATTTTCCACTCAACTGCGTGGCTTGATAGTTACATCGTCTTACTAGTATAACAGACTATAAACACATCACACACACTCACATTTACATATCTTATGTAAAAAAAATCGGCAAACTGTGTATGTACTCTAAGGAACCGATTCCATCCGTGATCAAACACATGCATAACATGGTTATAGGTGGTAGTAAAACAAGTCCAAAATGGTCCACTTGGCACGTCCGGAAGTTCGTGCCATTCCATAGTGTACCTTTCATTTTTGCAGTTTACCTGTACCTTTCTGTAAAGACTTGGTGAAAGTCGAAACGTATAGTTTATTTAAGTAACACTTCCAGTAACGACAAGATTTGCATGTACCGATGCCAAGAATATAGCACCAAGCATATGCTCTGCGACAGAAACAATATTTAAGTAACACATTCCATAGTTTACCTTTCGTTTTTGCAGTTTACATGTACCTTTCTGTGAAGACTTGGTGAAAGTCGAAATGTATAGTTTATTTAAGTAATACTTCCAGTAACGACATGATTTGCATGTACAGATGCCAAGAATATAGCACCAAGCATATGCATGTACCTTTCTGTAAAGACTTGGTGAAAGTCGAAACGTATAGTTTATTTAAGTAACACTTCCAGTAACGACATGATTTTCACGTACCGATGCCAAGAATATAGCACCAAGCATATACACTCTGCAACAGAAACAATATATAAGTAATACTTAATACAACGTCAGTTGCAAAGAGTCTTTACCTAAAATGGTACTGTTTTAGTTTGAAATAGCAAAAATAGTCTTTTTCACAAATAAAATAGCAAAGGTAGCATCCACAAAACCATCGCGGAACTGACACACTGGTAGGGCAGACGCTCCCCGCCGCTCGACAGTGCTAGCTATTTGTAAACAGTGCGTCACTATTTTTGCAATACTGTTTATGCTACTGTTTGCACTTACGAACATCCTATCGGTTGCTGAACTGTAGCAACAACATAGCACTGTTCACCGAAGATAAAAAACCACCAGTGCGCGCGCGCTCGCCGGGCGCTGGGTGCGGTAGGCGGTGCAGTGCCTTATGGGCGCGGTAGGCCAGTGAGGCGCACCTGGCACGTCCCACGTCCTGGGAGCATGGCACGCGATATATGTTGTATGTCTCTTTATACGTGGTGTTATTGCAAAAGGTAAGATTAAATTTACTATTTTGTAAAAAAAACAGTGCCAAATAAACAAAAAAAACTCCATTATGTGTCATCTAGTAAAATTTAATCAAGACTAGCATGCTAGTACAATGTATTGTATATCTGGGATCAAAATGTCGAATATATTAGCATCCTCCTTTTAAACCTGTGTTAAAGGCTGTCAAGGTGCTATCAACAGGCTACATGTCAATTAACGAGATATGAAGGGTGTGTTTAGTTGTCTGTATGTTCTCAGTCTGGTCCATATGTGTCATCCAGACTAAACTTAATTAGGCTGAGTAGATGCAATGATAAGCTGTTTGGTTGTCTCGATTCATTGGACCAGTTGTCTTTGAGATGTTGTTTGGTTGCTCAGATTCGACATGGGAGAAGGTAAACAGACTCACAAGCGCTGGCTAGTCTGCATGCGCTCAGCCTGGCTAAGGAGGAAAGCTCGAATCGAGCGTTTCCCTTAGGCCTGACCCGAGAGAGAATCTTGCATCGACTCAGTCAAGTTCACCCACCCAACTAGGCAACCAAACACTCAAAAACTTACATCTACTTATACGAGCCAACCCCATACGCATAACCAAACACACCCGAAGTAATAAATACAGAAGTACCAAACTCTATAGCGCATATACAAAATCGCCAAATTGGATAAATCCTGAATTCCCGATTAACGTAAGTAGTAGAAGTGTAACTTCTGATCAGGTTAACATGTTCATGGCAGAGATGGAGATGTTAGGGATGAAATTAAGGAAATGACTGGTGTGTACCATCCATGTTTCAGAAGCTGCGATCCTTCTTTTTGTCTGAGACCAAGAGCTTTAGATTAGAGAAATTTTACAGTATATAATATATACTAGCTAGTAGTATACGGTAATAGTATAAATTAAATCTGATCATTAATTTGTTAATAATGTGATAAACTTTTCTTTTTATTTATAATATTTTTGTAAAAGTATTATGAACTTTTTTAACTAGGGTTGAAAATATTACTCGCGTCATATGATCTCCACATGAGTAATTACAATTGTATCCCTTAAGATTCTACTATCCATACTAGCAGATGTAGTATAACTAAATCCTAACTAATTTGAACCATTGGATCAAAAAGAATAAATGATCCATATTAAATTAGGTATACCGTAAAAGAGCTCTTAGATTAAATTAAACAGCAGGATTACATTCATGCTGTAATCACTTTGCTAATAGAGAAATGCATGGCGCAGGAAAAAATAAAGAAAGAAAAGTAGATATATGTCGATTGGGTCGTTTTGTCACGATGCATGTAAGGAAGATGCCGAGGTGCGTTGAACTCGGCGTCAAGGGTACCTGTCTGCTTTTGTCGAAGAATGTAGGAGGAATCTGTTAACAAACCGGTCAGGTCAGACTGGTCTGGTCTACGGTGAACTTTTGTTTATCTAGTAGCATATATAAAGGGATTCTAATTATTATACTATAGTTTTACAGAAGAGCAATAAAGAGAAGTAAGAAGTTTCATCATATCTTTATGTTCAATCTACTATTTTGTACTTGTCTTCTTGCATTGTTCTTACGATTCTACGCTTGTCTACGAGGTAATCGTTCGGACTGGACTCGCCAGCAACGGTTACTCAACAGGTTATCAGCACGATCGAGTCCGACCTACTCTTCTTGGATCGAAAGGTAACCGTCGTAGCACGACGTTCGTAAATCAAATCGTTTTTCTAGATCGCTTTCAATTCTGCAATTGTCGCTTTCTAGAATATTTTATCATACGGTGTAAATCCGCTCTAATCTACCGTGAGCCGACTTGAAGTCGCCGCACAATGCCGATCGGTAAATTGCATGAAAGAGTAGATATTAAATTGCACCGTGGGTTGCAAATCCGTTCTAATCTACCATGAGCAGACATGAAGTCGTCGGCCAAACCGATCGGTGGATTGCATGAACAGTAATTGCATTAATAGTATGAAAAAACGGATGGCGCTGTGCCGCTCCTCCAAGCCCCGCACGACCACCGCCCAAGGCCACCGGACCGCCGTCTCCACGCGGGCGGCGACGCCAAGACCGAGCCATGGTGTTGCTACCGCACGCGTCCTGCGCCGCCGGCGCGCCAGCTCTCAAGGTCGCCCCCGCAAGGGTCCTCCACGCTTGAGCTGCACCACCACCGGCGGCGCCACCCCACATGGGATCCCCTTCGCACCGCCGCCCGGTCGGCGCCCACGATGCACACGATGCCGACGGCGCAACTCGCCGCCGCCTCCAAAGAAAGGCCCCGCGATGGCTATCGAGCCGCGCGCCAGCTCTCGACACCGCCGCTAGCGCTGGCGCAGAACGCCGCCACCGCACCAAAGATCAATCCGCGACGACTATTACACCGCGCTCGCGATCCTCCCCACACGCACGCTTGCCCCTCCCACAGCGCAGCAGCCGCAGCGCCCTCCTCCGCCGCCGGCTGCCAAGATGGCCTCAAGACCGACCGCTCGCCCACCAGACGGAGGTCGCACCAAGACGTGCGGCTGAGTCGCCACCAGAAGGCCGCCATCCACAACCTCACACGCCACCACCCAGAGGAACAGGGGTAGGGAAACCCTACCCCTCACCTCCTCTTGAACCGGCCGAGTGGGCTGAGGCACAAATGGAATGGATCAGGCCCAAAGGGATTGGGCTGTGGAAATCGGCCCGTGTAAGATCGAGGAGGCCGACTAGAGGGGGGTGAATAGACGATTTTTAAAATCTTTTGGCTAAAACCGAGTTTTAAGCAGAATTGTAAATCAATTCGGTTTTGCTCAATTAAAATCTAAATGAACTAGTCTTGACTAAGTGCACCAACAATATAAGACTATTGATAATGATAGCAAACATAGAAAGACATGTAAGCAATTTAATTCTAGGAATGTAATTTGCACAAAGTAAATAATTAGAGAGCAAACCATAATGACATAAGGATGTTTTACCATGGTGTTCGGAGACTTGCCGGTCTCCCCTAATCCACATTGAGGTAAGCCCAAACGAATTGGACCGGCTCCACGAATTAAGACAAACACTTCAATTCCACAAGTGGTAGCTCTTTCCCGCTCCGGGTTGGTGAGCTCTAACCTTCACAACACGCCGAGCCTCTTCACAATCATCTTTGAAGAGATCACCAAACACGACGCCTCCAACACCGTCTAGGTGTCGACAAATACCAAGAGTAATAAGCCAAGCTCCTTGCTTGGCTCTCACCACATGCAACGAATGCACAAGCTCAAGTGGATACAAAATCCAACTCTAGATGCAACACATGCAACTAGAGACCTCTCTCCTTGCTCATAAGGTGCAACACATGCACAATTGAGAGAAGAACCTCACACTAGCTCAAGAGAATGAAATGGAGTGCCAAGAGTTGTCTCACAATCGGCCAAGGGGGTATTTATAGCCCACACCACAAAAACTAGTCGTTGGAGACAGAACTCAGCAAAAACCAGTATTTACGGTAATACCGCTGTACAAACCCGGTATTACTATTTTTACTATTCAAGGTTGCAAAGGGTGCATTAACGGCTAAAAAATTAGCCGTTAAAGATTTTAGAGAGGTAATCGACATTCGAGCCAGGTCGGTGGTAGATGATTCGAGTTGCTGGGAAGAGGTGTACATGTGTTGTTGAAGAGCAACACAAAACTATTAGGGGTTGCATTCTTCGGTAGGCTTGAGAGTGCCCATGAGACTAAATCATAGGGCACCTTAGAGGTGCACCTACGAGACAAAGCCATGGACATGTCGGAGGGGTGCCCACGAGGCTAAGTCATGGAGCACCCAATGGCCAACAGGGGTGGTAGCCCCCCTAGTGGACTTGGAAGCGCCCATGAGGCTAACTCATATGCATCTTGAAGGTGTGTCCACAACACTAAGTCACAGGCACACCGGAGGGGCGTCCACGAGGCTAAGTCATGGGGGCACCGAATGACCGCTAGGGGTGGTAGCCCCCTGTGGACTTGGAGGTGCCCATGAGGCTAACTTATGGGCACCTTGAATGTGTGTGTCCTCAACAGTAAGTCACGGCCACACCGGTGGCTCCCACGAGGCTAAGTCGTGGGGCACCGAATGACCACTAGGGGTGGTAGCCCTCATTGGACTTGGAGGTGCCCGTGAGACTAACTCATGGGCAGCTTGGACGTGTGCCCTCGACAGTAAGTCACGGGCACACCAGTGGCTCCCACGAGGCTAAGTCGTGGGGCACCAAATGGCCACTAGGGGTGGTATCTCCTAGTGGACTTGGAGATGCCCATAAGGCTAACTCATGAGCACTTTGGACGTGTGCCCTCGACAGTAAGTTATGGGCACACCAATGGCTCCCACGAGGCTAAGTTGTGGGGCACCGAATGGCCACTAGGGGTGATATCCCCTAGTGAACTTGGAGGTGGCCATGAGGCTAACTCATGAGCACCTTGAATGTGTGCCCTTGACAGTAAGTCATGGGCACACCGGTGATACCCACGAGGCTAAGTCGTGGGGCACCGAATGGCCACTAGGGGTGGTAGCCCCTAGTGGACTTGGACGTGCCCATGAGGCTAACTCATGGGCACCTTGGACGTGTGCCCTTGACAGTAAGTCACGGGCACACCGGTGGCGCCCACGAGGCTAAGTCGTGGGGCATCGAACTATGAGGGTGATAGAGCCCTTTTACCCCGTAGGTGGGTTTTTTGTGGTGATTGGGAGTCCATGAGAATGGTTAACCCTTGCCAAGCAACGGAGCTAGGCGTACAGGGACCTGGAGGTCATTTGGTGTGTGGCCTGGAGTCTATGAGGGACGAGTCCTCAGAACATCCATTAACTTGGTACTGGGCCTAAGTTGTCGCTCATACCCTAGGTCTAGTAGGACACGAGCCGCCATGGTGGAGGCAACAGACGCCCAAGCCACCATGGACTTTTTCTAGGGGAGACCACGGAGGTCGTACACCCTATGCACCATGAGGGTGGTCACTCATGCCCTAAGTCTAGTAGGACACGAGCCACCATGGTGGAGTCGACGAACACCCAAGCCGCCTTGGACTTTTGCTAGGGGAGACAGCGGAGGTCGTACGCCCTATGCACCGCGAGGGTGGTCGCTCATGCCCTAGGTCCAGTGGGACACGAGCTGCCATGGTGGAGGCAACGGACGCCCAAGCCACCTTAGACTTTTGTTAGGGGAGACCACGGAGGTTGTATGCCCTATGCACCACAAGAGTGAAATCCCTTAGAGGGAAAGTGTCTCGAGAGCTCATACGAGATTTATATGTTGGGACTGTCCCCTAACAGTAGCGCGTTAGGGGGCAACCCTCATAGTGAGCCTTCATCGCTCGCGCCGCATGGACGTCATGCGTCCTAGGGGTGATGGTTGGCCTCAAAATCCTTAGCCTTCTGGCTGCGAAGATGCCTTGAACTTCTCGCCCTTGGTTGGGCCTCGCATCGACCCGCACAAGGAAGGAGGACGCGTGTGGGAGCCCCAGGGCATGTAGGACGTTGTCCATCCCGGGGTGGATGGCCCTAATCTTTGACGAGGGTGCTCGGTTGTGGCTCCTTCAAAGAGCGGATGGGTCGCCCATGAGACTATTGCCCCCCGGAGCTGGAGGAGGCTTCGTGGACTTAGAGTATTTTTTGGTAGGAGACATAACCTTTCGTCAATTAGCTACGTTCCCACGATCGACGCCAATGTTGTAGGTGTAAAAACCGAACACGAGTGAGGGGGTGGACGTCAGCCATCATCCACAAGAGTAAAAAAATGACACGAGAATTTATACAGGTTTGGGGGTCCAAGAGGACCGTTTTACTCCTGTCGGTGAACCAACAGGGGGTTACCTCTGTGGGGGGAGCCCTCGAGGGCTCACCAGTTTGAATATGCTTCTTTATTACTCAAGAGAGTTCTCCTTCAAATGTGGGATACATGGGGTACTTATAGACTCTTGGGCCTGTACAAATGACCAAACTACCCCTTAGGGATGACTATTCTATGAGTACAAATGAGGGGTACAATCGGCCTTTGCAAGATAATTACATTTCTGGATCCGTTAAGAAGGTGTTAACTTAGTGGGGTGGATCCCACTGGTTAAAAGATGAATTATTCTTCCAACAATAGCCCCCGCCCCTTGGCGATTCGTGGGAAACATCAAAAGGGGCAGTCTTGAATTGCGCTTTTCATGCAGAGGTAGATATTCCAGAACAGTTCTAGTAGATTTGAACGGTGGTTGCGTTCGAAAATGTGCAACGAAAACGCCACACTATGCCGAACTAGATTGTCATCCTTAGATTTGGCACTATGGAAATTTTCTTGTCCTTACTCGGTCTCTGCGCTAGTTCCAGAGAAACCGAGAAGCACTCGGCTTTGTCCAAGAAAAATTCCAACACCGGATGCTATGCCGCAGGGCACTTGGACAGGCGCTGTGAGCAGGGCGCATGCGAGTTGGGCGTCGTGAGCAGGGCGTTGTGGAGCGGGTGGCCACAGGCGCAGAGCGCATGAGGGCGTAGGGAGTGCGGCACGCGAGGGAGCGTGTGGCCCTAAGGCGCGAGGGCGCGAAAGCCCGAGGCCCCGCGAGGGCGTGAGGCCTCGAGGGCCCGAGGGCTCGACGCCACGAGGGCATCGCGAGGGTGCGAGGGCTCTATGTAGCGAGGGCACCGCGAGGCCGAGGGCACAAGGGCTCTATGCAGCGAGGGCGTGAGGCCGCCGTGAGGGCACGGGGCACGAGGCCCCGAGGCCGCGAGGGCTCGATGCCGTGATGGCGCGAGGACACCATGAGGGCACGAGAACACCGCAAGTGCGTGAGGACATCGTGAGGGCGTGAGGGCATGAGGACATCGTGAGGGCGTGAGGGCATGAGGACATCGCAAGGGCGCGAGGGTTTGACGCCGTAAGGGCGCGAGGACACTATGAGGGCGCGAGGACACCGCGAGGGCTCGACGCCGTGAGGCCGTGAGGCCCTAGGGGCATGACACCACGAGGCCCAGAGGGTGCGAGGCCCTGAGGGTGCGAGGTTGCGAGGCCTCGAGGCACGAGGGCGCTAGTGCTAGATGCCATGAGGGCGCGGTGCGCCGAGGCCCCGAGGACATCGTGAGGGCGCGAGGGCTTGATGCTGTGAGGCCCCGAGGAGCCGAAGGCGCGAGGTCCCGAGGTGCGAGGCCCCGAGGGCGCGAGGCCCTAAGGTCCCGAGGCACGAGGGCTCGATGCCGCGACACCGCGAGGTCGCGAAGGGCGCATAGGGTACCTCGCACTCGAACGGTGGCGTCGTCCCGAAGCGGTGGCGGTGGCTCTTCGAATCCCTGATGCGGCGGCAGCGGCGACTCTCCGAAGCAGCTCCAGATGGAGTTGGCGGCGGCGACTCTCCGAAGCGGGCTCCGGATCGGCGCCAATCACCCGAGAGCGCGGAGATGCTGGCTGGCACGTCGCGTGACAGAGGCGACAACATCATACCGTCTTTGGGATTTCAAGAAAACTTCCAAAAACTTGCGCCTGTACCCTACGCCTCGCACTCCGAACGGTGGCGCCATCCCGAAGCGGCGGCGGCGGCTCTTCAAATCCCTGATGCGGCGGCGGCGGCGACTCTCCGAAGCGGCTCCAGATGGAGTCGGCGGCGGGCGACTCTCCGAGGCGGGCTCGGATCGGCGCCAATCACCCGAGAGCGGAGATCTTTGGCCGCACGCCGCATGGCGGAGGCGTGTGGGCAGGGACTGCCGACCGAGAACGCGGCGTGCTTGGTGATGGCGGACGATGACTTCGTAGAAGGTCTGCGCGAGATGGAGGCGCAGATTGGATCTCCTTGCGACGCACGCGCGCTTGGACCGAAGGCCGACGAAGACGTGTTGCTTCGCAGACGCTCCATGCGAGACGGTGTCTTCGGATGACGACGTGCTGGCGAGATAGCGGCTGCAAGCGAAGCCGACGCGACACAGGTGCAGGGCTCTAGCGAAGCCACACGCATGACGGCAGCGGCGGAACCGATCTACTAATTTTTTTTTCGTGTCTCTCCTAACCCTAATATCCTGTGCTCTTGGGCAGCTAACTCTTGGGCAGCGAGTAGTGACAAAACCGAAGAACAAAACTAGACAATTTGCAAGAGACCCTAAACTAGACCAATCTAGATAGGAAACCAGCACAAAGACTCGACGATGCAACGAAAATTCAACAACGCAAACTAAAAAGAAAAAATTGCAAAGGCACAGATTGGTTTGGACGATGAACTGAACCTATATATTTTTGGTTTTTATAGCTATTTGGACTATAGGAAAAAAATTCTCACCGATGAACGGTAGCTCTGATACCACCTGATGAACCCGAAGGTCCTTGTTTTGGCCCGATCTTTCGATGAGACGGTAAGTTCGGTAGTAGTCGCTCAACTCTCACGATCCTGGCTACGAACACGCAAGGCTCAAAACCATGCAATCGCTGAACTGCTCGATAAGTCATTATCAACCATGCACGAATACCCGAATGACCTGACCACGAAGGTCGATTCTTGCATACACCGAAGAAGCACGCAAGAACAAGATAAAGCAATCTAAAATTGCAAATAGGAATTGAAATATTGAATTGAGTTGGGATTCTGAATAAGGATCTTAATTGGGTGGTCTAGTCGACACATGCAAAAGATACAAGTTGCAACGAAGGCAAACTAGACATAAACAAAATCCAATAAAACTAGAGGGGGTGCGGCCTCCTTAAATAGGGGATGAGGAGCCACACATCTAATAAAACTAAAGGGGTAGTACTAATTCATGTGTGACTATTCATGTAAACAGTGCACGCCCCCAGGTGGGCCGTCGGCATATGGGCCAAGTTGAGTACGATTACAAAGCCCAAGTTGGCCCAAACAGGTGATATGATATCTTCTTTCGATGATTGCGATCAGTACAGAAAGAATTTGGAGGTGAGGCCAGAACCGTTGGAAAGAGGACGAAATAAGCTTTCCATCAAGTACTCGTGGACCTCCAACGGACTCCGTATGTGAAAGTTATGCATGTTTTAAGCTAGTGCTATCAGGCTGATTCCGAACTGAATTCCAAAACGTATCCAGCTTGAACTCTTGCTTGGCACATGCAGTAGCATCATGGCATGTAGACATAGTACCATGGCATGTAGACGTGGCACCACGGTATGTAGATGTAGCTCGATCCAATTGGGTAATATGACATTGCATTAGCCGAAAGTCCTATTGGAGAAGATGTTGTTGAAGTAGAGGATGCAGTGCAGTAGATCGAAGCAGTGGTTGCATCCTTAGGTTTGATATCTTCATCACAATATGGCCAAAATTACTTGACTTGGGCATCAGATGTCGAGATCGTATTGGGAGCCAAGAAGCTCCGTACTGCTATTGGACTTGGCACCTCGAAGGATGTCACTCCAACTGCTGAGTAAAACGATCAAGCACTTCATTTCCTCATACACCATCTCTGCCTAATGCTCAAGAATGAGTATATGGCCGAGAAGAATGCACTAGCTTTATGGACCGCAATGAAGAAGCGGTTCGAGAAGCTGAAGTACACCTTTCTTTCTCGGGCAGAGCAAGAATGAAACCGACTATGTTTTGTTGACTACAAGACCGTGGGGGACTACAATTCTGCTTTGCATAGAATTTGTACCAGTCTTCAGCTCTGTGGTAAGGTAATCACAGATAAGGAGAAGATTGAGAAAACTCTCTCTACCTTTTACCTGAATGTGGTGCAATCCGCACGCAACTATCGTCAAGACAGCTACAAGGAGTATGCCGAACTGATTAACACCATGCAAGTTGCGAAAGCTCAAGATGATGTTATAAGGAAGAACTACATCTCACAGCTGCCTAGTAGCAATGTTGGCTATGAAATCAATGCAAACAGCTACAAGGTGAGAAAGCCTCACTCAAAGGAAAGAGACAAGAAGGGTAAGATCATGGGTCGCAAGACCAAGTAGAATGCTCAAACCAAGAAGGGCAGACAAAAGAAGCGCGATGAGAAGCCCTATGGCCAGCAGGAACAAAGTTGCTACAAATGTGGCACATGGGGACATTAGTCATGTATTTGCCATGAGCCGCAGCACGTGATTGATACTTTTAAGTCTAAGAAGAAGGGCAAAGGACAGCATGAGGCACACCTCGCCATTGCAGGCACGGAGGATCCACACCCATTGGTTGCACCCATGGATGTGGATAGCCCAGTAGCAGCCCCATCATGCCTTCTTTGGATATCGCAGCAGCCGCAGCCGTAGTTGCCGAAGAAGAGAAGATGGATATGTAGCAGATTAAGGCAAAAGTTTCTTCATACTTCACTGATTCAATCTAGTGCACGCATTGCACTTAGATTTTTATAGTCATTTGCAGTTTATAGTTGTGATAGAACATTGAACTATTGAATAATGGTTGTAAGCTCTAAGAGAGAAAAGCATTAAATTCTTATGATGAGTCTTGCAAGACTTTTTCCTGTATTAATAATAGCAAGTTATGTTCTGTTTTGGTGTATTTTATTTATGTGTGGATTGCTTCCTACCTCATATTAATAAATGCTTGATATCAAAACGCGTGTAGCGCCCTATGGAGGAAGTGTGCCTAGCGGATAACAGCACAACAAATACCATCCTAAGAGAGATGAAATTTTTCCAGTCGATCATCAAGAATGCTAGTAGTCTTACGACAATCGCAGGCAGCGATACTTGTATAATAGGCTCAGGAAGAGCCAAAATTATACTCCCGATGGGCATAACATTGGTTATTGAAGAAGTCTTGTTGTACCCAGAATCGACTAGAACTCTCCTAAGCTTTAAGGATATTCGCGCTAACTGTTTCCACGTAGAGACTGAAGAAGAGTATGATAAAGAATACCTGTTCATTACAAAGCGTGAATAAAATGGAAAAAGTGTATTAGAACGACTTTCTTTATATGAATCTGGGCTATACTACACTAACATTAAGGCACTGCAGCCTATACTATCCTGAAAACCACTTTTAGAAGCTCTGAACTTTTCTATCTCTGACATGATAGATTAGGCCACCCCAGTCTTAGCATAATGAGAAATATAATTAACAATTCATAGGGACATAATATCAATGTAAAGAATTTTCCGAATCAGGAAGATTTTGTGTGCCCCGTATGTGTCACCGGGAAATTAATTACTAGACCTTCTGCTTTGATAGTGAAGGATGAATAATCCCTGCATTCCTGGACCATATCCAAGGAGACATTTGTGATCCTATACAACCCCTGTCAAGGCCATTTAGGTACTTTATGGTGCTTATCGATGCTTCCTCAAAATGATCGCATGTATGTTTATTGTCTACGAGAAACCATGCTTTTGCAAAGCTGATCTCGCATGTGAATGTGAAATCCATTAGAATAATTTCTCTAATCATTATGTGAAATCCATTAGAATGGACAATGCTGGAGAATTTACTTCAAAGGTATTTTATGATTATTGCATGGCAATGGGAATTACCGTTGAGCATTCCGTACCACATATCCACATCCAGAATGGACTAGCAGAGACATTAATTAAATGAATTAAATTTATTGCCCAACCACTTTTGCATAATTGTAATTTACCAACTACATGTTGGGGACACGTAATCCTGCACGCAGCAACTCTCATCAATTTTAGACCGTCAGCATATAACATCCATTCACATATGTAACTAGCGCAAGGGTCAACACCGAAAATCTCTCATCTCCGCAGGTTTGGTTGCAATATTTATGTACCTATACCACCACCGCAGCGAACTGCAATGGGCCCTCTTCGGAAGTCTGGGATATACGTTTGTTATGAGACAACATCCATAATCAGGTATCTGGACCCTATGATTGGAGATTTGCATACAGCCCGCTTCGCTGATAACATATTTGATGAGGATAGTTTCCCGTCATTACTGGAAGGAAATCAATCCCTTGATGAAAAATATCGGGAAATAATGTGATAAGCCACGAGAATCCATACACATGACCCGCGCACTAGTGAAGCAAATAGAGAAGTACAGAAGATAATTGATTTGCAAGCATTAGCGAATCAACTGCCTGACCACTTTAGTGATTTGAAGAGCGTGACCAAGTTGCATGTGCCTGCATGCAATGCACCAGAGAGGGTTGAAATACCAAAGAAGATTGAAGGTACCCCAAATCCCGTCCAAAGGCCTCAAAATAAAAAGACGAGAACTCTAGCCCCTCGAATATCAAGTAACCGGGGATGCTGGCGAAAAAGGAGAAGAAGGACTTGACACAACTGATCACTGAAGTTCCCTAGAACCAGAAGGGGAGCCAGTTGAGATATGGCACCAGTATGAAACCTTCAATAAAAGGCATACCGGATTTGAACATCCCCACGGAGGGAGACATCAGCATGGATGTGTGTGCGCACACATCGGAGCTGAAAAACTAAAGGGACTTGCCCTTGCAATTGGAAGCAGCGGTGAGCGAGAAGAAGCATTAGAAGAATCGCCCCATGAAGAAATAGCTATAAATTATGTGACCACGGGAGAATCTATAAATAGAACAACAGCCAATGTTGATATTTATTTTGCAAAGAAAATTGCCACAATCATCGATCTTGATCTGTAACACGCAGACGTCATTTGAATATAAGAAAAGATCAGATTGGGAAGATTAGAAGAAAGCAATAGAAGAAGAATTATTATCTCTGAATAAAATAGAGGTGTTTTGGCCTGTAAGCCGCACGCCTCCCCATGTGCACCCCGTAGGGTATAAATAGATATTTGTTCAAAAGAGAAATAAAAATAATGAAGTTGTAAGACATAAAGCAAGGTTCGTTGCACAAAGTTTCACTCAATGACCAAGAGTTAATTATGAAGAAACCTATTCCCCGGTCATGGGCGGAACTACCTTTAGATATTTAATCTCAATGATAGTAAACTTGAATTTAGAAATGAAATTGATGGATGTGGTAACTGCATATCTTTATGGAAACTTAGATTTGGACATTTATATGGAGGTACCTGAAGGTATACCTGTCCCGAACCAAGACAGAGCAAATAGAAATCTGTATAGTGTGCAACTCAAAAAGTTATTGTACGGACTTAAGCAGTCAAGCAGGATATGGTATAATCGCTTAAGTGACTTTCTATTGAAAAAGGCTACACGAATAATGAAGATTGTCCCTATGTATTTATACGATGATCTCAGGATGGATTTTGTATAATCTCAATATATGTAGATGATCTGAATATCATCGGGACACGGGAAGATATTAAGAAAGCAAGCTCTTACCTGGAGTCGGAGTTCGAAATGAAAGATTTGGGTAAAACCAAATATTGCCTAAGCTTGCAGCTTGAGCATGCCCTTGAAGGTATTTTAGTACATTAGTCAACCTACACTCAGAAAGTATTAGAAATGTTCAACTTTGAAAAAGCATATCCTTCGAAAGTGCCGATAGTCGGGAGATCCTTACAGCAAGACAAGGACCTATACAGACTTAGAGAAGAGGGGGAGGAAGTCCAGAGACCAGAATTTCCATACTTGAGCACAATAGGAGTACTCGTGTATTTACCAAACTGTACTAGATCGGACATTGCATTTGCCATGAACCTACTAGTAAGGTGTAGTGCGAAACCTACCAAAAGGCATTGGTAGGGGATAAAGGACATCTTTCGATATCTCCAAGGAAGCAAGGACCTTGGTCTATTCTACAGAAAGAACCAAGACCTAACTATGACTGACTATGCAGATGCCGGGTTCCTGTTGTCAGACCCGCATACAGCTAAGTCGCAAACAGGCTATGTATTCCTATGTGGTGAAACTGCAATTTCATAGAAATCGTCTAAGCAAGGTCTTGTATCAACTTCGATGAACCACTCAAAAATCATAGCACTGTACAAGGCCTCGTGAGAATGTTCTTGGCTTCGGCGGATGATTCACCACATCCAGTAGTCGTGTAGATTGAATACCATGCAAACCCTCACTATTATCTATGAAGATAATGCAGCTTGTGTTGCACAAGTGCAAATGGGTTATATGAAGAGTCATCTCATAAAGCATATCAACCCCAAGTTCTTCTATGCTCATGAATTGCAAAAGATAGACGAAATTAAAGTACTACATACTAAGTCATGTAAAAATCTTACAGATTTATTCACTAAGTCACTTCCAGCATCTAGCTTTGAAAGATGCATACGTGGAATTAGAATGATGAGACTTAGAGAAGTGCAGAATTTAGTGGGAGAATCTTCATGAACTCTTTATTTAAACTTGATCACGAAAATCGAGTACCTAAAGAATAAATCCTGGAGATTAAATGAAATTAGGTGGATTGTACTCTTTTTCCCTTGACGAGTTTTTCTGAAGTTTTCTCGGCTAAGGTTTTTAATGAGGCAATTCGTGCAGCACAGCAGAACATGTTTCATGTACTCTTTCTCCAAAAAATTTCCACTAGGTTTTTATGGAGTTTTGATGAGAGATGAACATGACGGATGAGTGCCCAATGGGGAGTGTTAAGAAACCGGGCCTAAGCCAGGCAGGCCTGGCCCATGGTAGGCTCCTCATCCATCTAGCAGCCTATATAAAGGGGGGACTCCAACCATTGTACTACAATTTTACAGAAGTGCAATAAAGAGAAGCAAGAAGTCCCCTCATATATTTATGTTCAATCTACTATTCTGTACTTATGTTCTTACATTGTTTTTATGATTCTACGCATGTCTATGAGGTAATCTCTGGAATGGACTCACCAGCGACGGTTACTCAACAGAATATACACTACCAACCAAGTGATCCAGACCAAAACAAAATTTCTCTCTCTCTCTCTCTCTCTCTCTCTCTCTCTTGTATTAACTGGAGTAAGGATGTCCTTGTGGTTGATGTGACCTTGGCCGGCCCCTATTAATATTACATGGATCCGGATCCTCTGCATCACGGGAAGGTTTACTGTATAACCAGTGTTTTGTGGGTGCATGACCAGAACTTTGCAGTGGTATTGTAGCAAAATTGTAGTTATTAATCTCGATCTTTAATTTTTGATCAAATAGTAGAGATCGTTTCCTAATGACATGTATTGTAGATATTCTACGTTGAATCCTTGAATGCAAAGTATCCCTTTCCTTATATATGTGTTTAAACGCATCTCTTAAATTGCCAAATGAAAACTTCATCTTCGAGTGAAGGAAGATCTCTCTACGTCGATGCGATTAAGCTTGTGACCTCTCGTACAACCTCATGAACGGTCTTAGCTGCTAATGCGCCACTTAAATACACTAGAGACATACATGTTGAACATAGAAAGGGAATTTAATTTCACGGAGTTACAGTAGGTGCATGAAATAACAAAACTGGAGTTTTGCTATACTCAAACTTTACATGTCGACGGTCAACCATAGACTTGCTACTGGGGCTTACTAGCTTTGCCATGCATGGTTGAGTAGTCGGTTATGTTCCTGTCTCTTTTATCTCCATTAGGCCCAAAAATTTTATTATGGCATCGATGTTGCATGGCACAGAGCCTAGATGCACTTAAAGTGTCCAACCAAACTATCAGATGCTATATAACACTTGCTACGTGTCGTGAATCCGGACTCAATGTCATGTAGCATCGGTACCATAAAATTTATTTCTCATTGGTCGCGGGACGTGGTACGCCACATTTCCTTCTAAATTACATAGATATGGTGCACCATGTCCTACGAATCGTACCTAGGCCGATGAATCCGATACGTGGTACATGGGGTTGTGGTGAATGCTTCAAAACCATCAAGATAGTAGTAACACATTGCTGTCTTCTTCCATTTAGTTCAAATATAGTAGGGCAACAGTCAGTAGCACACAATATGATCATATGGGTCTACTAAAGGTGGAAATCATGGCTTTTAAAGCACATGGAGGTTCTGATTTTGCAATCACTTGCTACTCCTCTACTAATCGTATTTGTGTAATCCAATTTTTTAGAGAGTACATTCTAGCTTACTCTTTTTGAAAGAGAGAGAGAGAGAGAGAGAGAGAGAGAGAGAGAGAGCTAAGCTTACGCTACACTCTCTTCTTTTTTCTTGTGAGAGGGCCTAGCTTACTTAAGAAAGCTCAAAATTGAATTAATGAAATAGAGTGAGATGGGGTTGGCCCAAAAGCAAAAGAAGTAGAAGCAAGCAAAATTAGCCCATGGGTCTTGTACTAGTAGGGCCCAGAACATAGTCCTGTCTTGTTTCCCAACACTCGAAAGAAAAGAGAGAACCAACTACCCCGCATAACTTCGCCACTGCCATGGTCGCCGCCGCCGCAGGTCTTGGAGGCCAAACCCTTGATCGGAGCAGCTTCTCCCACACCGCCTCACCTCATGCGATGTCCTCCTCCAACGCTGCTAGCGTCAAGCTTGAACGGCGCCACTTTCGTCTCCTCGAGCATCCTAGGCCTTGATAGTAAGTAGATTCTTGCTCACATGCCTTACTTTTCTATCAGGCACACTTAAGATCGAAATGTTTAGAACGTTCAGAGAAGCAAGTTGCGCAGAGAAGGGAGGTTTAGAGTAAAGTCTGCAACCAGGAGAACATTTCATCGGTTTCCCTTGGAAGGATTAAACGGCTCATATGTGAGAAGGATGGCGCTTTAATGCAGATCCAAGGGGAGATCTTGAATGTAGTAATTACTATTACGCACTGTTCATTATAATATTTTGTCTTTTCGTGCTTTGAATGTGTAAAACCCAAACCAGTAATCTCAGGGTGATGTCATGGAGGGTTTTTAATACCCAAGACTTTGAAATGAAAGAAGCAAGTCAAAAAGCATATACCTAGTGTTCTTTAGCTCTAGAGTAAAGTAGTTTAGAACCCTAGACATCGTGCTCTTCTTTCTTCCCCCATTTCCACCTACACATCACCATTTCTATCAAAACCTTCGCTGGGTCCTAACAAATTGGTATCAGAGCCTAACTATCCTTGGAACTAAGGTTGGAATCGGTGAAAGTTGGCGGCAAGAGTTGAAGGGCTACCGTAAAATCCCTAAATCGGTCTGATCTTGAGTTCGGCGGTGAATCCTTTGTAGATTCGAACTGGGTTGGTAGGAAACTACTGTAAAATCTGCAGATTCGCTCTGTTGGGAGCAGGCAACGGTGTTATCTGTCGAGAGAGAAGGAGCCAGAGGACAGAGAAAAACAATCGAATCCTCTTCAGGCTTATCTCACAGATCTGGAACCAACATGGCGGTCACAACAAGATCGCAGTCTTAGGAATCCCTAGCTGGAAAGGAGGAGGTCGCTAAAGTATGATCAGAGATCATGAGTATGAAGGAGGACATTGCAAACCTCAAGAACCTGAAATCAGAAGTAACCGAAATTAAGGATATGATGAAGCAAATGTGGGTGAAGTTAATGGGAGGAGAAGGAGAATCTCGGGGGCAACATTTGGAAAAGGGGGCAATAGCGGTAGGAAGGACTACTATTGTTGATGGCAATCTGGAGAACTCAGTAGGCTTTGTTTCTGAAATCCCAACTGCTGGAGAAGGCCGAGTAAGTAACATCCTTCTCAACTAGGTGTTACCAAAGGAACAACCAAGGAATAGTGGAATCCCAGTTAGAAGAGGCTCAGAAGTACAATTTGGGATAGAACCCCTTGTAGGGAGGCCTAAATTTCAACCAGTTTTCACCACAACGGTGAGAACCACTATTCCCACACCAATACACCCCACTAACAACTATGCTAAGGGCAACGGATCTGGTTTATTTCATCCTCAGTATGCTATGGAGAATGTAGGGGGCCAAGTATGAGGCCATCTGTTGGACTACGTGTGAGTCAAGGAGATGGGTTGTGTTGCCCTGGGGTATTACTAGTGGATGAGCAGAGAAATCAATACATGGGTATATCAAACCAAAACTCACACTATGCTGAGGAAATCATTAAAGTGTCGGGATTCAAAAATGCAATTCTGGACCCTCTGTGTATAACACACTAGACTGGGATCACGCTAGTGCACATAGTGCCAACATAGATGATTATCAATCCACACAAGACGAATAATAGAATAAACGATTAACTTAAATAGCAAATAACAGTTTTGACCTTATGGTCAAGTTTATACTTATTAAGCCACACAGGGCTGATAGTAAATAAATAAACAGCAATAGAACAAGAGTAACTCCAGTGGAAACCCATCGACTCGCCACAGGCAACGACTGGAATCCGAGTCCTCTACATTACTATAAGGTTTACTGTATAAACAGTGTTTTCTGGGTGTATGACCAGGACTCTGTAGTGGTATTGTAGCAAAAATGTAGTTATTGATCTCGATCTTTGATTTTTGATCGGATGGTGGAGATCGTTTCCTAATGACATGCACTATTATTGATCTCGATCTTTGATTTTTGATCGGATGGTAGAGATTATTTCCTAATGACATGCACTATAGATACTCTGCCTTGAATCCTTGAATGCAAAGTATCCTTTTCCTTGTACATGTGTTTAAACGCTTCTCTTAAATTGCCAAATGAAAACTTCGTCTTCGAGTGAAGGAAGATCTCTACGTCGGTGCGATTAAGCTTGTGACCTCTCGTACAACCTCATGGACAGTCTTAGCTCTAATGTGCCACTTAAATACACTAGAGACATACATGTTGAACATAGAAAGGGAATTTAATGGAATTTAATTTCACCGAGTTATAGTAGGTGCATGAAATAACAAAACTGGAATTTTGCTCTGCTCAAAATTTACATGTCGACGGTCGACCATAGACTTGCTGCTGGGGCATACTAGCTTTTGCCACGCATGGTTGAGTGGTCGGTTACGTTCTTGTCTCTTTTATCTCCATTGGGCCCGAAAATTTTATTATGACATCGGTGTTGCGTGGCACAGAGCCTGGATGCACTTAAAGTGTCCAACCAAACTATCAGGTGCTATATAACACTTGCTACGTATCGTGAATCCAGATTTTTGGTGTCACATAGCACTGGTACCATAAAATTTATTTATCATTGGTCGCAGCATGTGGTACGCCACTTTTCCTTCTAAATTATATAGATATGATGCATCATGTCCTACGAATCGTACCTGGGCCGACGAATCCGATTCGTGGTACGTGGGGTTATGGTGAATGCTTCATAGTAACACATTGCTGTCTTCTTCCATTTAGTTCAAATATAGTAGGGCATAGTTGTAGCACACAATATGATCGTATGGGTCTACTAAAGGTGGAAATCTTGGCTTTTAAAGCACATGGAGGTTCTGATTTTGCAATCACTTGCTACTCTACTAATCGTATTTGTGTAATCCAGTTTTTGAGGGAGTATGTTCTAGATTACTTTTTTAGAGAGATACTTTTTGAGAGAGAGAGAGAGAGAGAGGAGGCTAAGCTTACGCATACTCTCTTCTTCTTCTTGTGAGAGGGCCTAGCTTACTTAAGAAAGCTCAAAATTGAATTAACGAAACTGAGTGAGGGTAGCCCAAAAGCAAAAGAAGTAGAAGCGAGCAAAATCAAAATTGAACTTCTCGCAGATTTAACGAAACTGAGTGAGGGTCTATTTTTATTCACCATTTTGCACAAACTTTCAACCAAACAAAAGCAAAAAAAAAGAAGTAGAAGCGAGCAAAATAAGCCCATGGGTCTTGTACTAGTAGGGCCCAGAACACGGCCCATCTTGTTTCCCAACACTGGAAAGAAAAGAGAGAACCAACTACCCCGCGTAACTTCGCCGCCGCCATGCCGGCCGCCGCAGGTCCTGGAGGCCAAACCCTCGGCCGGAGCAGCTTCTCCCGCGCTGCCTCACCTCAGGCGGCGTCCTCCTCCAACTCTGCCAGCGTCAAGCTTGGTCCTAACGGCGCCGCTTTCGTCTCCTCGGGCATCCCGGACCTTGATAGTAAGCAGATTCTTGCTCACAGGCCTTACTTTTCTTTAGTTAAAATCTTGCGTTTTTGTGTTTCCTAAATTCTATTCTAGGACTTTCTGTGATTAGATTTTGATCTTTCGGTCACATCCAATACTTAGCTGTCAGGAAGGAGTTTTTTTGTACATTAAATTCCATCTTTCCAAATGTGCTGCCAGTAGCCTCGTTGGGAAATAAAGAAGATGCTTCCGCGAGATATCTTGATCACAAGTGTGAAGTAGTTTGCTTAAGAGTGCAAATTTCCTGCAATATTTTGTGTTTATTCACGTATAGATCCACGAGGAAAGTTGGTTCTTGAGGTGAGGAGGCTACAATAATGAAACTTTTATACTGAAAAAGAGAAGGATGCTCTTATGAAAGATGGTGATTTGCATTAGTACTCATGTCATGATTTATTCTTGTTCCTCGCAAGAAAAGAAAAAAAAAACAGAGATTTGTTAGTGTTCGTTCTGTTGCAGGGATTCTGGGTGGGGGGGGGGGGTTCCTCCTTGGCTCAGTTGTTGTAATTGTAATGGAGGACTGTGATGCGCCGCACCACCTTCTTCTTCTTCGGAGCTTCATGGCGCACGGTGTCGTGCACAAACAACCCCTGCTCTTCTCAGGGCCTATGAAGGAGCCACGCTTGTTCCTCGGTACACTGCCTGCTCCGGTTTCATCCTCAAAGGAGGATGGACGGCAAAGAGTGATGGGGGCTGGAGCAAGTAGTGATGGACGAGCAAGTGTACGGTCTTGTGGAAGAATTTTCTACAGTGAATATGAGTTCCAAAGAGTATTCTTCGTATTGATGTAGATATTGTGCAGGATGAAGGATTGAGGATAGCTTGGCAGTACAAGAAATATTTTGGGGGAGAGAAGACTTCTCATGCTGGAAACAGAGGTGATCATTCACTTTCTTATTTCTTTTTACATTTTGTTGGTTCATTTTAGACTTCTCATGTTGAACACAGAGGTGATCTATCTCTTCCTTCTTTCTTTTCTTTTTTATTTTTCTGCTGGTTAATTTTCTGCGGTATACACAAAGTCATGCACTTTGTGTATGTTTTTGAAGGTTATCCTGGAAAATAGAACAAAAAATAGATATATTGCAGTTATTAGTGAAGTGATAAGTTTTTTGTGCTTAGCTTTTTTAATCCACTCATTCCTGAGCATCAATGGTGTAGCTGTGGCCTGATGCTGACAAGACAATGGTTATTTTCGAATATCAATTATCTTGCTTGTATAAGCATCATTTCTTGTACTGATGTTTAAGCTATCACTATAGTCTTTCAATTTGCTTGTATTATGTTGCAGACAATAAGCAGGAATTTAGCAATGATTTTGATTTACGGAAGCCCTTGGAAAGGCATTTACTTAATGCACAGCATATTGAATGTGTAACCACTCAAGATGCAGACAGTCTCACTGACCTCCAGGATTGTTGTTCCACTTTCTTATCCAAACTTCCAAGGTGAGCTCAATTCTATTCTCTATGTTCAAAATTGTTGCTCTCAAGGAAAATTGTGCTATCGTCGCAGTACCCTGTTATCACATTAGTCTACCTTGTGTTAGACCTCATACATTATGCTGTGTTGCTTGTGAACGGTCTCTCCTTTGTTCTGCATTCAGAAAAGACGGTGGAAATCTATATGCTGGACGGATTGCTATACAGTCACTCTGTGCACCGCAGTGTGGACTCTTTGAGAAGGCAAGATTCAATTCAACTAATGTCTATTGACAGAATTTGATGTCTATTGACTGGTTACTGCAATGCATTGAAAGTTTGAAACCAAATTATATAATTTCTTTTCTAATCTGATTGTGATTTAGTTGCAAGTCATTGTATTCATGCATCGCAGGACTGGGATATGGTCTCATTTATCACATCATTGAAGGCCATGGTGCGCTCATCTAATGCTATTGCTGTTATAACATTTCTGTATACGGTTCTATCAAATTCCTTCTGTAAGAGATGGCAGCATCTGGCAGACACGCTGCTCTCGATCAAAGCAATTCCAGGCAAGGCTGACTCTTCAAATTTTGTTTCTTGATTCCTCGATCACCAACTATGTCCAGCCTTAAGTATCCATTTCCTTGGTCACGAGATGAGGACAACAGCCAGGTACCGAATTCTTCAGAATTGGTGTAAAATAAACTGCATGATTTCTTCTATTGACGCCTTTTACATCGACAAACAGGTCCCTGTGATATTAGAGGCATCCACATTTTCTCTGAAGCTGCGTAGGAGGAGATCGCTGGTGTTAGAACGGTTGAATCAGGCTCCAGTGGATGGGTCAAGCGGGCCTTCGTACGTTGCATCAGGCAGTTGCTCTTCATCGGCGCAAGGTTCACAGCTTGATTTCTGGTTCAGATGGTGAAGCTGGTCTTTGAGAAGAGAGGGAAGCCTCCACTGGAGCATCAAAGCATTGCCTGATGACTAGCTTCCGTATATCAGCTTAGAGGATACTGGAAACAAAAATTAGCTCAGAAGGCTCTCTTTTTTTCAGATGTGCTTAGAAGGCTCTTGGTTGTTCTGTATTTGTTAACTCTGCAAAAATGCAATTTTTAGAGGTTTAGTTCTTTACACTGGAGGCACCGAGGCAGCTTGGTGGTTCACATTAGCCGGTCATATCTGATGTGTCGTTCAGTTTTTGTGTATACCAACTTTCAGTACTCTTGCATTTGGAAAGGTTTAAATTGTATATTATATGCTGATGACAAAAGATAATTTCTCACGTTGATTGAATTGTCTTCAGCAAATTGATTAATGGCCTCTTTCAGCCCTTCCTTGCGTTGCATACTCGACCATGCTGATGCAATTGCAAAATTGGTAATCTGTAACAGACAAAATCCAGAAGGGAAATTTCCGAAAGACCGCAATGTAGTGACAAACACAAGAATGCATCAGGCTTTAAGCCACCAGCCTACAATCAACATACATGTCTGTAGATTATAGTAAACCAGTAATAAGTAATGAACAGAGAAGCAGAAGTAGTAGTAAACTAGTGAAAAGGCATGCCTGCCGTAGCACAAACAGTCGGCCATAAAGAAAATAACATCGTATAATTACAGATTTCTAAGAACATCTGGATATGATTCTAGAGTAGAGATGTACATGATCAGGCATGCTGAATTGCACTAAGATAGGTATATTTACAGAAGTTTTGGCAAAATAAAAAGTTTCAGGCCTAAATATGCACAGCTATGATTTGTGGAAGCGTTGCATAATCCAGATACTTCAGGAAATCTCCATCTTAATATTCATTTTGTTATTTTTATCCAGAAGGCGTAGGACCATCTCGGAAAAGCATGTTTGCCACTGGTGGAGGGAGCCATGCCGCGTTGGCATTGTTTTGCACTTCTTGTTGCTGTAATGGCTGATGGTCACCACTCTGATCAGAGACGCTGGCGACCTTTCGACTCCTTGGCCTAGCAATGCTCTTCCCAACAAAGATACCTAGCTTCAGAGCAGTAAAGAAACCTATAGCAATGAACAGAGGCCTCACTGCCCAATGGAAGTCCTCGAGGTGATCATACTTCTTCACAATCCCCTCGCACTTGTCAAAGCTCACTGCCTCCACCTCAGAAGGATCAGCCAAGCAACTGCACACTTCACCAAGGCTAAATTTGCCAGGAAACTTCACAACAAGACACCCATTCGGGAGTATCTGCGAAATCCGACCTGTAGCTAACCCCCCACCTCTCTTTCGTTGCCATTCAAAACGTGGGCTTGAAATGTTGGCCTTCAGCCTCACAAACTGACCAACAGAGTAGGCTTCAGCCATTTGAAGGTCTGAATACTCCCCCTTCCAAAGGGTGTCCATTCCTATCAAACCAACATACACAGCACCATTACGGTCAATGCTATGAAGAATTCCAACCTGAGACCGCTTTGTGTCCTCTTCCCTAAGCCGTACCCAGTCTCCAGCAGCGAAACCATAGGTTACCCTCTCCACTCTCGAGGAGCGAACCTTAAAAGGATCATGTAGCCCATGAACTCGTACAAGAATGTAACCATCACGCACTCCATCATCATCCATGCCAACTATGGTTCCATCAGGGATTTCCATTGTTTCAAGACTGCAAGAGTTTTTAAGCTTTCTCAGGCGAACCTTGTCACCCACTTGCAGCTTGTCCTTAAAGAGTGACCAACTAGTGCGACTTGGCTGAGTTGGGCTGTCTGCCCTTAGATTTTCAGAACTGTCCCAGCCAGTTTTGTCGTAATCTGTATCTTTAGCACTAAACAAAGAAAAAAATTAGGGAAACAGGCACTCCAAAGTAATGCTAGGACACGGTAAAAATAATTGCAGAAGAAAAATAAAAGATATTGACCAAAGATAGACAATATCACCATATACAACAAAACTAAAAAAAAGCATGTGAGCATTAGAAAAACGTTGTTCCATGCTTTCAGACTTTAATACAACTTAGCAGTCGTAAATCGTAATAGAAGCCAAAAAAAAAGAATGAGTCATGGTAAAATTACTCATCTGATGGAAATTTAATCAAAGCTTGTAAATTGCTGACATTGCAAAAGCAGAAGATTTAGCATGCTACCTTTCAAATGCATGTAAGATATCTGACATCAAGGGGCGGTCTCTAAAGTCATATTCAAAGCACCCAGAAAGGACGTTATCAACTTCTGGAGGCAAATTGTATGGGAATATTGGTCTTTCTTTCTTCAGGACAACCAACTGATAGACCTCATCTGGTGACTTGCCACGCCATGGCTGAATGCCACTCAACATCTCAAGGATGCTGCAGGCAAAACCCCATGAGTCTGTCTCATAACTAATCGGACCTCTGATGTTTGGTTGCCATTGTTCTGGGGCCATGTAATTTGGAGTTCCAAGTCTTTGGATAAGGTCCGGATTAGGCAGTGAAAGTCCAAACAGCAAGGATGGAATCCCAAAATCCCCCAGCACAGCACGGTCATGTTCATCAAGGAGAAAACTACAAGGCTTAAGATTTAGAATCAATATTCCCCTTGAGTGTAGGTCTAGAACTCCACGTGCCATATCAGCACCATATCTGCAAATTAAAAAATTTCATAAAAAGGATGCTCAACAAAAAAACCACATAAAATGCCGCCTCTAAATAGAACATCATAAGCATTCTCAGAAATCAACAAAGCATGGTGCCTGTACTAAGATGAGAAAGGATATCTGGCAATTAATCAACCAATACAGTCAGCCCCTCACTGATAGAAAGTTGGAAACTACACGTTAGGTCCAAAAGTTTAAGATGCTATGCATTGATTGTAACCGGATGCTTAAGATAAGGCAAAAACTCAGAACATCAAATATGTATAAACCTGTGGGAACTTCCGTCATACCTTAAAATATCTGATAAAGGGAGCCTTCCACCTTTAAGCCGAGCCATCTTGTCTCCGATGGATCCTTCATAAAACTTCATTGCTATACAAATCTGAAAATTCATGAAACAAAATTGAGCTATCAGATCATCCTTAGTGCACAGGTGATCCAACAAGGAGGCTTGCCAGCCAGACAAAAAAGATCAACACACCACCACCAACATACCCTTCCATTCTGTGTTGAGATGCCATGTAGGAAGCAGACATTGCCCAGACCCTGGCATTTGCTGAAGATCTCATCGAACCTCGCCGAGAAGACCTGCAGCTGGTCATCTTTAATCGGATGCAGCATCTTCACGGCGACCTCGTGATACCGTTCATAATCCTCTGTTCTCTGATGGTGAGTTGCAATCCATACATCCCCAAATGGGCCTCTCCCTATCCGGTGCTTCAGACTCAGCACGCTCGGGTCGATCCACGGGCTTATCTGGCTCGGACCGGAGAAGACCGTCCGGTAACGATCAGGGTCCCTCTCAAGCAACATGTACTCGAATGATTCGGTGGACTGGGAGTCGGAGCTTTGCCCTGCCATTTCCTGCTAAAACAACTTCACCATTAAATCTCAAAAACAGTTTATATAACTCTAGCCATGCTTGTGGTGTTCTAACTTATCACCGAGATTTTCTTGTTTCCCTGCCAGTTCCTGCTAAAACAACTTCACCATAAATCTCAAAAACAGTTTATACAACTCTAGCCATGCTTGTGGTGTTCTAACTTATCACCGAGATTTACTTGTTGAGTTGTTTCCATAGCACACCTCAACAGAGAATAACCAAAAGATTTCGTACTGGAACATATATCCAACTTGTTGCAGTTGAGCTAGCACTAGATATAAACTGAGAGCTAAGGTTCCAAGCAGTTACTACACAAGAATGAGCCGCAGCGGAATGCAGAAAAATTCAACACATACCAGGTGCAGAAACAAGCAAGAATCGCTCAATAACCAGTGAGAATCATTCAATTGATCAGTGCAACAGAACAAAAGTCAATGGGGGCAAGAAAAGGCTAGAACTTGGATCGGGAATAAAAATCAAGAATCCACGAAACCAAAGAACCGCTCAATTAATCCGGCGAGAATCACTCGAATGGCCGGTATAAAGGTACATAAACTAAATGGGCAAGAAAAAAGGTACGAACTTGAATCAGTAGCAGATCAAGAGTCCACAAAAGAAAGGGATTCTCACCTGCCTTGTCTTCTTCTTTTTCTACTTTTCCCTTTTTCTAAGTGATGTCGACGAATTAGTTTTGCTTGATAAAAGTAATAAAAAGAAGCCTAGAAATCAACTTCGACTACAGCTACTGGATTAATTTGCGGAAGATTGAAACTATAAAAGCAACTGCAAGGATTCGGCACTACATGTGTATTCGTGCATATGTGGTTGGGCAGTGTGAGGAGGGGGAGAGTGCTTGGGGAGGAAGAAGGGTGAGTTGTGCGGTGGTGAGCGGTGGAGAGCTGTTTTATATGGAGATGGATTTTCTCCGATCGTTGCTTGTTGCCTTTTCTTTCCTTTCTTCTTGTGTTTCCTTTTCGATTTTTTAAATAATACATTTTTAAAAAGAATCAAACATTAAATAGTCGAAAGAGAAAATTACAAAACTAAACTCATGTAGCCAATTCAATTAGCGATATGGATTTCTCCAATAATATATCCCCTCTAGATAAGAGCAATTCAGAGATTTAATCCCTGTCACTAATTGAATTAGCGATAGGGAGTTGAATTGACGATAGGATCCTGTTCCATGGGTGACATGGTCCAATTGAAATAGCGATAGCTCCTTCGCCAATTCAATTGGCGACAGAGATCTAGTTTTGTAATTTCCTTTTTCGACTATTTATTTCTATAATTTTTTAAAAAAATGTATTTTTTAAAAAAAATCCATCTGTCTTGTTCTAGACCGTTTCTTTTACTGTATTTTGATTAAATTTATTTTTCAAGTAATTCTTTCAAATAATTTGACTGTAGTTTACTATAGGCAGGGAGGCTTTTAGGTTGCATCTTTAATTTGCACATGTCTCCTTGCCTCCCAGTCTCCCTATTTGGCGCTGCGGTTAGGGCAGCGAGCGCTGCCGCCCAGCCTGGCCCCGCTCCGGCAACCCTCCGGCGCTTGCGATGGGGTTAGGGTTTCGCCAACCACCACCTCCTCTATCTGTCACCTCCCGTAGTGTCGTCCACTCCCCTCACGAGCCTCCTCCCCTCTATGTCATCCCAGAGATGTCGCCCCCATTCAGTCGCACCACCTCCTATTGATCGCCCTCGAGAGCGACTAGGTTTAGGGTGGGGGTGCCATGCCGCCTCCTCGTTGACACCTCTGCCCGTCGATGATCCGTCGTGCCTCCCTAGTTTGTAAATTTTGCAGATTTTGCTCTTGGTTGAGGAATTGCGATTATTTTTGTGGATCATTTTAGATACATGTGAGGGCCCGGATTTCCATATCCAAAACCCTCTGTGTATTCTAAACTAGTCCTATTATCAATAACTAGCTTACATAGTGACAACATCGATGAAATATTATACATTCAACGAAATAACTAAGAAGATAGCAAATTAGTAATAAGTAGTAACAACTGGACCTTACGATCAAAGTTTACTTAACTTGTCACGCAGGGCTTAAGAAACAAATAAAACTCTTGCAGCGAAAATAATTAACCTATGGTGGCTAGTCGATATGCCCACATGCAATCAAGTGGAGAGCACATTCTAATTCGCAAAGCCTTCAAAGTATTTCTTCTCGTAGAACTCTTGATTAACTTGTCCTTCTTCAACTGAGCAACAATGTTTAAAGCCATGAGTATATAAAGTACTCAACAAGTCGTAGGGATAATATGCAATTAATATTCATGCAAGGCTTAAACAAAATAATAGTCATATGGTTTTTTTTTGCAGAAAAGCAAGTGTTAATAATAAATACAGTAGATCGATTGTAAAACATAATTGAAAAGATATAATAAATAAATAAAATAATTTATTTTGAAACAACCAGTGAACATCTCATTTACTTCCCAATCAAACCACTAAGTGAACATCTCATTCACCTTCGAACCATTTTGACATCCACATATTTTTATAAAAACTCTATACCTCGTGTGAAATCCTCAGACATTATTCATAACTAGGGACACGATTGTTTGAACATTTTTAACACTCTGCAGCAAAGTTATCAATTCTATTCCAGTATCGGCCGATACAGCCCGAAACGTTCCATGCCGACGAGGAAAATAGGATAAAAGTGGTTGCATTCCGTTCCGCCCTAAATTCCGGTCATTCCGATCGAAATGAACGCTCCGGCCATCCCGATACCGGCCAAAGTTAAGTTGGTCATGGCCAACAACCTCTCACACAGGACCTAAGAATTTGTCGTTGTGCACTTTGCTATGACGTGTTCTGACTTCTGACCTTCCCCCTCTCTGCTTTTACATTTCTTACCAAGATATTGCGCATCCATTCTATATTTTAACCTTATATTTCATATTGCACCACATATAAGTTGAAGAAACGGCTTTGTGTAGTACTGGTGCAGCTCTTAAAGCCTTTTTCACTTCCCTATGTGCCATAATTTAACGTATGCACTGCTCCATTTAAACAAACCACACTATTAGCCTTGTTTATGTTTAGATTATGTGTAAAAATTAAAGTGTATATTGAAATATTTAGAGTGAGATTCCATGTGAAATTATGCATACATATAATTGCATATATATATTTATGAATAAATATATGTTATTATATTAAAATCCAGAACAGTAGGCCGAAATGGATCGGTACCAGCGTATTTCATACCAATAGGTAAACCGGAATGGCCTCCGGAATGGAATTGACAATTATGCTCTACAGAAGTTGTACAACTTGACCTACAAAAGATAATCAACTTATAATATCAGATATGACACGTTTTCTTAGGCGTGCAACAAAGTAATTACCACAAGACCTTTACAATGTTTAGACTTAATCCAGTCCTGCCCGCTAAGGTTTCAACACTGAATGACATCACACCCAAACGGCCCCTCTTGCGCTATGTGAGTATACATCCATCTCGGAATCCACACCACCACTTGGCAGTTCCAAATCTAAGACATTGAAAATTAATCAGCCAGGTCCATCTCATACTGGATATGTGGTTGTTCGATATGACCCAGTTCAATGGCACACAAGATTGAGTCCTTAACATTTACTCAAGCAAGACTACCTCATCCCAATATGTGAACGACACCCCCTTTACAACAGATCACTCGCCTGAGTATGAAACCATTTTGTTTAACCAAACCAATGACAATCCCTGCCATGACACACAACCTTTACCATAGTGGCATCGCACCACAATTCCATACCTCATTAAGTCAAATTAACATCATTAACCATGTGAACATGTGTCCATCATATAACTAAGCATGACTAAGCATATCTATGACAACCCATGTTGGTGGTACAATTATGTCCAACTAGTAATGACCATCCTATGGTGACAAGGGATACATGGTATTCAAGATTATCAAAGTGGCATAATGACAAATAGGTGATTAACTATTCCCAGAATCAGTTGATATAAAAGTAGCATGCAATTTGATGTAAAATAATATAGTTTTGAAAACATAGGTTCAATATGATCAAAGGATTACAACTTGCCTTGGTCTTGCTCAGTTATCACACTCTGATCTCTAAATCCTACTCCTTCTCCTTGGAAATCGTTGTCGAAACAAGAGAAACAAAACGAACGAGACACAAATAAATCCAAAAGAAATTCAAAGAAAATCCAAAATTAATAAAACCAACACTATAAGAAAGACCTCGATTTTAGATGAAATTATAAACTTCAATGGGCTTAATCGGAGTTCGGATGAAGGAGAATGAGCTTTCAGAAGATTTAATTCAAAGAAAAAGAGAGAGAAAACACTATTTGGGGTTTTTTTTGGAATATTCTTTCTAAAGGAAATTTTGGATTATGGCGGTAGCATGACATTAGCAAGGAATTGATTTTCGGCTGGAATTAAATTTCTAAAGGAAAAGGAATTGGGTCGTTGAACTTGCGGTCTACGGTGAACTGGGTTCACGGAACATGAACTAATAGGTGGAGTCAGTTTGGCATTGACTCAGTTCACGGTGAACCAAGTCCACACGGCTAGGGCTCAGGAGTGTGCCACGCAAGCGATGATGCAAGTGACATGCGGGCGGCTAGGGCTGAGGTGGCGATTGATGGGGCGCTGACGTGGTAGGAGGCGGTGAGGATGCAACAACCACGTCGGCTTCGACGGCGGTGGTGAGGGGCAGCTGCGGTGGCGCAACTCTAGCGACAGCGTCGATGACGAATGCCCATGGCTCGACGGGCTTGGAGTGGCACAAACAGCAGAGGAGGCGACGGCTAACTCGGCGAGTAGCACATGGAGACCGAGGGTCGTCGGAGACGGCAGCGTGATGAGAAAAAGCGGCGGTGAGACTACGACTCTCGGTGGCGACGGGCCACGGCGGCGCTCCGGCAAAACTGATGAAAGGGTGGAGAAGATCTCGGTGATGTGAACTCGACAGTGGTGGTGGCAAGGCTTGGAGCTCACTGACGGTGGCGGAGAAGGACAACAAAGACGGCGAGGCGACGACTTGAAGCTTCACTTCCGATGGCTTCGAGGTGACTTCGAGGTAGCAGCTAGGGCTTCGAGATGCGGCGCGGTGTAGGATGCGCAAACCAAGGGTGGGGTGAGGTTTTAAAGGCAAGGAGGCGGAGGCCGAAGCGAACACGGTGGATAGGAGGGATAAGCTGACAAATGGGACCCAAACGTCAGCGACTGGCAGAGGCACGAAAGCGGACTAGGCTACGGAGTTGGGCCGGGCTGCGTTGGACTGGTCAGGGAAAAGGAAGCGAGAGCGGAAAGGAATGGGCTAGGAGAAAAGATTCGATCCGCGAGGAAAGTTGAGAATTCCAAAGGATTTTCGAATTTCAGAAGAGGAGATAAATCAAATCGAGCTCAAAGAAATAGCAAATAAACTCAGAAAAAATCAACAAAATTCCATAAAGTACTCTGGAACAAGAGGAACTCAAATAAAAAGGTTTTGAATTTAATTAGTGTATAGATTATTCACATTAATTGGTTTTAATTTCTAAAAATTAAATTTAAACTTTAATTAATTCTAGAAAATTCAAATAATTATTTTTATTTTGAAAGAACTCGAAAATTGGGATTTTACCATGCAAACTGAGATCATCTAAGCCTAGTATTTGTAGTTGATAGCCACTGCCATTTTTTGCTATGTGCTGAGAATTTGTAGTCTCTTGAATTGTGTAACGTTGAACGCATGTGAGAAGATTTCTGTATGAAATGTCTCACTGGATGTGTTCAAACTATCCAAATTTCTTTTGTTTTGTGAATGGAAGCAAAGACCTATGTGTATGACCTGTTTGAATGGAAATGAATGAAATGAGTTTTAGATGATGTATATGTGTATGACCCGAAGCAAATTGTTTTGTTGCATATCTCGACATGATGTGTGTGTGTGTGTGTGTGTGTGTGTGTGTGTGTGTGTGTGTGTGTGTGTGTGTGTGTGTGTGTGTGTGTGTGAATGTAATGAGTTTTTGCAAGAAGTCGAGAGTTCATTTCTTTGTTGCAAGCATGTGTTTTCTCTGACTCAACCGATCTGTTGCAAGCACATAACTTGTTGAACAAAACAATTTCAGGTTCAAGAAATGTCTTTTGTCCATATTGCAAAACATAACATGGTATCAGGTTCACAGTATCAAACACATTTGTGAACACCAATCGAATAGTATCAGAAGCATGGGAGGCAAGCAAATAGCAAAATCATGATACTGTCGCAGGCTCGCTGCTGATTTTTCCTAAGAATTGAAAGTGCCCAATAGGTATTGAGATATCAGGTGCTCCTACCATTGAACAAGATAGATAACATCCTTGCTGAAACTAAAGCAAACCAAATCGATAATTTCTATGGAATCAGGTAAAAAACATGCTTCCATTGATAGAGCACAAAAGACACAGTTCAAGCATCCTTGTTAAACTCTTTCGAGAAAAAAACATCCTTGTTGAAACTAAAGCATGGCATTACATGGTCTAATAATAGCAGGAATACATTGGTTCATTACATAAATCCCTATATGTGTGGCAAAACTATTACTCCATCTGGTTCAAAAAAACAAGTTGTTTTGGAATACGTGTAATCAAATTTCTGAAACTTTGACTATCAATAATTTTAAAAAATTTAGATTAGATACGTGAAAAATCTTATGTGTACATTCGTCTCGAAAAGTACTTTCGTAATATCATAATTTTGTTGGGTTTGACAAATATATTAAAATAGTAATTAGTGATCAAATTTGTATTTTAGGGACCGTATCAATGTCCAAAATAAATTGTTTTTTGTGGACCAGAGGGAGTAACAAACATGATCTTATCTTTTCTTTTTGTGAGGGGAAGCAAGATCTTACCTCTTGACAACAACAACAAAAAAGAGATGGCATCTTATTGTTAGGCAATTAGAATCTTGGGATTCCTTGGATACTTTGATGGTTTGGTTGCTGACCCTACCTCTAGGATCCCGATGCATGTACATTTTGGTTCTCTTTTATGTATTATCCGGCTATCATAAACAATGTCTGCCAAGATTTTTCATATTTAGATTGTGAACACAACAAAAAAAATCGCATGATGTGCAAAGAGACCGTACCTTATCAAGTGCTCAAAGTTGTAAGGAGGTTAGGGAGTACACCTTGACCCACTTTGGAGCACTTTTAGGTTGATGCAACAACTGATGTAGTACTAGTGTATGTCAAAGAACGGGTGGCAGCAACACCTTCATTTCAGCCATCGTCACTTTGGGCTGCAACAGGGTTGCTTACCAAGTACCAATGCTGTCTCAGGCGCCACATTATGGGTGTGTTTGGTTTTTGGTTGTCGGTACGCTTCTAGTCTGATCCATATGGGTCATCCAGGTTGAACTTAGTTAGGTTAGGTGGATGCAATGGTGGGTTGTTTAATTGTCTATTTCTGTTGAGTCATGCTGTGCTGAGATGTTGTTTAGTTGGCTGTATCAGGAGAGTAGATGCATGACTGGATACAATGTTGGGTTGTTTAGTTATCTGCATATGGCAGAGTGTGCTCACCTCTTCTAGTGGGTGGTGAGAATAGCTCCTTGGTAGGATGTTTGAGTCGGATAAAAAAATGGCTAAGGATATGACTTCACTCCCAAACTATTGAGTAATGAACATAAGATATATACATGCTATCATTTACATTAATTCAGTAGCAGCCATGGGTATTGGGCAGAACTTGCCCCCAAGTAGTTTAAGCCTTTTTGAACTCAATTGTTAGTATAAAATGGATAAAATTCATAAATAATAATCATTTTTTAGACTTAACTAATAATCATTTAGGGAGTTTAAAATTAAACATAATGATTGTATTGCAAGGATCCAAGCATTACGTAGTATTTATAATCGTGATCTACTGCACATACTTGCCTAAATGAAGGGATGGAGAAATAAATAAGTGCAAAAAGAAAGAATTGAGAAGGCACCTCACCACTAGCTTGGCAGTCGTAGCTTCGACCACCTTGCCCAGCACTGCTCGCTATCTATGACAACCAATATAAATGTACAAAACTAAAAGACCTGGAAGCCATTACAAGAAAATACACTCTCCTTGCTCACTATCTATGAGTTGTAGAAGGAAGAAGGTCATCACAAAATATGTGTACTTTAATACAACAAGAGCAGTTATAAACTTATAATCTAAACTAAAAAAACTTAATTTGATCTTAGATTGAAAATCCTTAGGAAAGAACATCTAGAGCCTTCACTCAACATCATTGTGGTTTGTGGAAATCAACTAATTGTCATTGGGCCACTTATAGTTGGGGCCCATGGTTTGCCCCTTAGAAACACGAGAGAGAGAGAGAGAGAGAGAGAGAGAGAGAGGGAGCACAGAGCAGAGGAGATATAAGGGAGGGCAACCGAGGCGTGGCGGCGGGCTCGACGCTGGCGACGGAGATGGTGGCGGTGGCCGGTGAGGGCAAAAATGGAATGCCCAAGGGGAGGGGTCCCATTAGAGGTGGTGTTGCAGCCAGAGGTAGACGGTGGCGGTCAGACGGCAATGCGGTGGCCGGTACCGAGGGAGGAGGAAGCGGTGGTGACGCTAGAGGGGGAGGGGAAGAAGGAAGCGGGCACGAGCACCAGGGAGACAAGGGAAAAGCTCACCAGATCGGTTGGTGGAGGCGAGGAGCGGTAGAGGAAGGCCGGCATGGTGAGCCCGAGGCGGCGCGACGGGTTTGTTGTGGCGGCGACGCTACGCAGAGGGGGAGCCGGAGCGGGTGGTTGGGGAAGGGAGAGGGAGGTGAGGTGATGCCTCGGTAGAGATTAATTGAGGAATGGCTCACTAGGGAGAGGATGGCGGTGGTGGAGGCGGTTTCAGGCCAGAGTTGGAGAACTCGTGGACAAAAACCGAAATTGGTTGGGGGTTTTGGTCATGACGGTTGGGAACATGACGTGACGCGCAAGGGAGTGGGTGGAACTCGTCAGATTGACAGGAACAGCGAGGTGGGCACGGCGGTGGGCGCGGCGGTCGGCGCGGGCACGACGCTGTCGTGGGCTTGCATCGCTCGCGCATCCCGCTGGGCATTCCATTTTCGATGGGTGGAGTACGGGGACTACGACAAGGATGGCCGCGCGAAGGGTAACCCGATTCCATGCCTGCACCGCTTGCATATCCCGCGTGCACCCGCGCGTCTGCATCGCTCGGGCTTGGCTCGAGAGCGAAGGTCTATTCGGCCGTTCCTCTTGGGCCTGGCTCGGGAGGGAATCTTGCATCGCTCGAGTCAGGCCCAAACAAACGTGTAGCAACCAAACATCTGTTCCCTACTATTCCATATAAGAGTCAGGCCTTATGTAGTCAACCAAACACACCCTATTGCTCCCTCATCCCTAGTCCTCTGGTCCTCTGGACCATGCTGGGTTATTTTTGTAAAGAAACCTAAGATGTATTTGTCGCAAGGAACCTCAATGGTTCGGTTTGTATTTATACTCATAGATTACAAGGTTTACATCTGTTGAGATTACAATCAGAGTTTACACAGCAAGCTATTGTGCCGGATTATCATACAATTGTTATTGACAACAGAATGATATTTGAAACAGACTTCAGATATCTGAGAAACAGATAGAGGAGAGTTTCGTTAACTGACAAAGCTAACGAACCAAATATACTAACCTCTTCCTTATCTTTTAACAATTTTTGTGCGCAATTGGGCGCCCATGCTCTCATCGGTTGATGCAAGATTTACTTTGTCCATACAGAATTGGCACATTGTTTTCACATTACAAATATTAAAATTGATAGTACAAGGCAAGAACAGTGATGAGAGGTAACATTCAGTTAGATTCAATAAAATTGGTACTAGCATTAAACAATAACGTCAGAAATTGCTACCCTTTTTTAGTTGATAGTAGATGGTGTGACATCCAACAGAATCTACACCACCTGTTATTTCATATGTTACCTCATTTTCCTCCCCCTTTTCTCCCTGCAAAGCTGAAAGCCAAATCAAAGAGGATTGATGATCTCAAGATTTGATATGATTCAAAAATATCTAAACACACTCGATGACATAAAGAGCCTTGGACTAAAGCCTGTGACAAGAAAGGAATCCTATTCCTACTATATTGCCTCGCTGCAGTTCTACTCAACTGAAAAAGCTGACTAAGTTGTGAGCTATTCTGCTATGCTATGGCTGAAACCAATTGCCGGCACCATTTTCTGCAAGATCCCTGCATGTGTGGTCAGCCGCGAGACCAGATGCCACACTCTTTAGCAACAGGTTCTCTGCAAAGGCACTCCACAGGTAGGCTCTGCTTGTACGCCTCCTGTAAAACTGCTGGTATGACAAACGAACTAACGAAGCACTGATAACGTTAATCATGAGAAATTAATAATTAATCCATAGTGTAGATCAAATTACATGGAACACCATGGAGGACTTATTAGCTTAAAATGTACCCTAAAACTCTGAATCCTAATAGAAAACTAAACAAGACTTTGACTGGGACTCACATAACATTGGAGGCATGCATAATACCTGCCTCTAAATTACTTAACATTCACATTGAATGGATAAAGACTAAACAAAATATTGTGATCTCATGAACAGCTGAAAAAGCCACAAATCCTCAAAGTAAAGCTTGAACACAGTCGCAACTCCCAATGAATATAAGCGAAGTACAACTGGAGGGCCTGAGGCAACTTTTAATAAAGCACCGAGGTATCTATCTTCACCTTTTATCCTTCTTCTGAAATGTTCCATGCCAATGGAACCGGTATAGTAGGGCACTAGTGGGGCCTTCATCTAAAGGAGAGAGAAGCAAATGAAAATGAGATTGCTTCGTTAATGTATGCAAATTTTCTTGAACGCAAGGGGTGAAATTAATCCTCTGTGATAGTAGAAACCGATGAAGAAAATATCTTGTTTTCCAAATAGGGACAGTTGCAGATTTGCAGTTCAAGTTGTAGCTTCCAAATTGACAACTCAATGGGATGGTGAGGCTTTTGTCCATATACAGTCCAGTTCCTGTCAGAAGTTCAGAAGTCTCTTAGAAACTAGATACATTGCTTCTGATCATAGGACATCATTTACCAGAGCTGTTGGCAAATGACGCTGCTCAGCAATTTGCATACTTACATGGCAGGTAAGCATCGATTTCGTCGAAACGTCTGCCTCAAAGCTGAATGTGTGGTGGAGAGAACGTGATCGATTTCCTCCGGGTACCGGGCTGCAGAAGCGCAGCACAGCAAGAACTCCAGAACCAGTTCACTTGAAAGTAATGAAGGACTAGACATCCTTTGTGCTTATTTGCCTTGCAACCAAATTCTCAGTGTGGAGACTATACTAAAAGAATAGCAACTGGTTTCATCTTGATCAGTGAATGAATCAGTGCTACTTGCTTGACCTGCTGCTCTGCAAGATAAGTTTATCTGAATCCGTGGTATTTGCAAGGCCAACACACGAACTGCTCATCAGAAACCTTTCCAAACAATGATATTTACGCTAAATCAGCACACAAACATGCCTTTAGAACCCTCAAGGGTATTTCAGACATTTTATTCTTCTTCCATAGCTGAAGCAGTAAGTCAGTTCAATAAAAAGCCTAACTGTCAAACGGACTCTCGGAAAAAGCTACAGTCATCAGTTACAACTGTTTTTTAGCACAGAAAGCCAAAAAAACAGCTCTTCAGAAAAGCTACAGCTCCCCCAACAGGGTCATATATGTATCTTAGAAGCCGGAGGTGCTACAAATTTTGAGCAAGAAAAGAAAAAGAAACAACAATGCATGGATTTATTTGCGCTGCAACTGCATTCTTGGATCAAGTTGCTGCGAATTCTGAGCCGTAGAGACTCGTCAATATGCAGTAGAAGCATGGGCTGAGGGGATCAGTAGTCAAATTTCTATCTCTCTTCAATTCAAGGGTATGGATGGGTGTCAGGATCCGTGAGGATCGGACCGAAGTTTTTGTAGTTTCGGTGGATTTGGAGGCGATCGATAAAGCAAACCCTAGAGCTACTTTACTCTACGAGAAGAACTAAGAATATGCTTCATCAATCTTGCTTCTATTACTGAATGTCGGGCTTATATACCCACAAAGTTACAGCTAAAGCAAATGTCTTAACTGAATTTAACCGCGAGTCAAAGTAAATGAGGTGAATAACGCTTGACGACAAACTGATGACGTCAACAGTGTTCAATGACAAATTACTAAATCACGCCCAGGCCGTGCGATCTTCATCAACTAAAATCCTACGGCATCGGATGGCTTCTGGCATCAATGAGTGAAGTCAATGAAGTGTTACTCTGAGCACCGATTCTCCCTTTGAACGACAACAACTATGAATTTTGCTAGCTTCTGTTTATGAAATCTGACAATTCCCCCTTCTAAACTTCACCCTTGCCCTCAAGGGTTGAATTCTGGAAAAGTTTTCTGGATGAATGTTGCATCTTCCCATGTGACATCTGTATTATCCAGGTTCTCCCATTGAACTAGCCATTGGACCATAGGTTCATTCCCTCGAGGTATCACTCTTCTTTCCAATACTGCCATAGGACAATTTTTCACCTTCCCATTTGGTCCTACTAGTGGCAATCCAAGGAGAGGAATAGCATTAGACCCAACATGCTTCTTGAGCTAACTTACATGGAACACTGGGTGAATGTGTGTGTCATCTAGTAATTGCAACTTGTAAGCCAATTTCCCTATTCTTTCCAAGACCCAAAATGGTCCATAGTATCTAGATCTCAGTTTCAGAGTTCCTCTCAGCCCGAATGCATTCTGTCTGTAGGGCTGCATTTTTAAGTATACCATGTCCCCTATTTCAAAAATTCTCTCAGTTCGCTTCTTGTCAGCAAAGTGCTTGATCCTTTCCTGAGCTTGAAGCAGGTTGTCTTTGACCCTCGACATCATTTCTTCCTTCTATTCTATTGAGACCCGAGCCTCAGCAGAGATATTGCAGGGTATAGTTAGCTCACCAATTTGAGGAGGATGGTAGCCATACAGGGCCTGGAATGGAGTAATCTTCATAGATGTGTGATACGAGGTGTTATACCACCATTCAGCAAGATTCAACCAAGTCAACCATTCCTTAGGCTCTTGGAAGGCCATACATCTGAGATATGACTCCAAACACTGATTCACTCGTTCAGTTTGGTCGTCGGTTTGAGGATGGTATGCAGTGCTAAAACGAAGGGATACTCTCAGAGTCTTGAATATCTCCTGGAACAAGTTACTGGTGAATATCTGATCTCTGTCAGTGACTATGACAACATGCATCCCATGTAATTTAAATATGTGATCCATAAACAACTGAACCACTTGCTGAACTGAGTAGGGGTGAGATAGTGGAATGAAGTGTACATATTTGGTCAGTCTATCAACCACCACCAAAATGACATCTTTCCCTTTAGATTTTGGTAGTCCTTCAATAAAATCCATCGAAACATGTGACCATGCCATATCGGGTACTTCTAGTGGGTCTAATAGTCCAGGAATGTGTATATTTTTAGACTTTGCTATTTGGCAGATTGGACAGATGACAATCATCTCATCTACACTCTTCGAAAGCTTTGGCCAGTAAAATAACTTCTTAATTCTCTGGTATGTAGCTCTTTTCCCAGAATGTCCTCCAAAAGTTGAGGAGTGAAAATTTGTCAAAAATTTCTACCTCATGTCATTCCCACTACCCATAAAAATCCTACCCTTGTATTTGATAAGCCCAGATATTAATGAATATTCCACCATTGTCTCTGGCTGGTTTTGTAATTCTTCTGGTAAATGTTGACTAAATACATCTTCAACATAACTGGCCTTGATATCAGTTATCCATTCAGGGAGAACAGTGACCACAACATGGCAAGATGGTTCTACATAAGGTGTTGGGGTGTCTCTTCTTGAAAGTGCATCAGCCACCACATTTTTTTCCTTTTTATATTCCACTGTATAGTCAAATTCTAAAAGCTTGAGGAGAAGTTGTGCTAAATACCTTCAGCGAGCCTTTGAGTTGTGATGTATTTGAGGCTTTATTGATTTGTCTTAATGATCAATTTGCCACCTAAGAAATAATGTCTCCATTTTCTTAGAGCCTCTAGAATAGTCATGGACTCCTTATCATAAATGGATTGTGCCATAGCTTTAATTCCCAATGTTCTACTGAAATAAGCTATAGGTTTTCCTTTCTACATAAGAACTCCACCAATTCCTCCACCACAAGCATCTGTCTCAACAGTGAATGGCTGGAAAAAATCAGGGAGGGCTAAGACTGGGCAGTCGGTCATGACTCTTTTTAGTGTTTCAAAAGCTTCAGTGTACGTTTCTTGCCACTCACTAGCATCCTTCTTCAATAAATCAAACAATGGTCTGCAGATTTGACCATAACCTTTTACAAACCTTTGGTAGTATCCAGTCAATCCTAGGAATCCCCTTAATTGAGTTATTGTTTGAGGTCTTGGCCAATTCACAATATCATTGATCTTCTTATGATCTGTGGCCACACCTGATCCACTGATGACATGTCCAAGAAACTCTACCTGTGACACATCAAACACATATTTGCTACCTTTTGCTAACAAGTGGTTATCTCTTAAAATATTTAACACTGTTTGAATATGCCCTCCATGTTCCTTCAGACTCTTGCTATAGATCAAGATGTCATCAAAGAATACAAGTATGAATTTCCTCATATGTGTATTGAATATGTTGTTCATCAGGGCCTAGAAGGTAGAGGTGCATTGGTTAATCCAAATGGCATCACCAGATATTCATAATGTCCCATGTGTGTCTTGAATGTTGTTTACAAATGTCAGCTTCATTCATCCTGATCTGATGATACCCAAATCTGAGATCTAGCTTAGTAAAGACAAGCTCCATTAAGCTCATCTAGCAGATCTTCAATAACAAGCATAAGAAATTTGTTTTTGACAGTCATTGCATTTAATTGTCTATAATCTACACACATACACCAAGATCCATCTTTTTTCTAACCATTACTGCTAGGGATGAATAGGGGCTTACACTATTTCTGATCTCATTGTTCTCCATCAACTTATTGATAATACCCTCCATTGCTCCTTTCTGGTAATGAGGAATTCTGTATGGCCTAATGTTCGGGGGTTCAACACCACCCTTGAGATGGATGCAATGATCACAATCCCTCACTAGTGACAATCCATGAGGTTCTTGAAACACATCAATGTACTGACTAAGCACTGCTATAATCTCAGCTGGAATGTTGTTGTTCTCAAGTCTTGCATCTTCCTATACCAATTTAGCATGTATCATGGATCCCATCACTCCCTTCCTAACCATTTTCTCTAATTTCACAGAATTGATCATACACTTATCCTTGGGCTCGGTAAAATCATTGAGTGTTACTATCATTCCCTTCTTGTTGATAGATAGCTGTCTCTTCTTCAAATCAAGCATAATAGGGCTGTGCTCATAAATCCAATCAGCTCCAAGTAGAAGGTCATAACTTTTTAGTGTTAGCAGCCTGAATGAACTCTTGAAAGAAGTTCCTTGGATTTTGTAACATAAGTCTCTCACTAGAGCATCTGTTTTCAGCTTACCACCTCCAGCCACTGAAACTTTTCTTGCTAATGCAGAGCTGAATTGGCATTGACTTTTGATAGCAAATTCATAGTCCATGAAGGAGTTAGTGCTTCCACTATCCACCAAGGCTATATCCTTCTTCCCTCCAATCACAGTAACCAAGAAGAAGGTAGCAGAACCAAAGGTCCCTTGTGCTGCATGTTGTGACAGTTGCATTAATTCTTCCTTGGGTTCTATGTCACTATTTTTCTTAGGACTGTCAGGAGCAGTGGTATAACCATCATCTGCACCCTTGTTTTCTTGTTCAATTAATGGGTTTTCCCCATCTTCTCTCAACAACAAAGCATGTATAGTTTTTTTCACCTTACATTTGTGTGTTACAGACCAAGGTTCTTGACAATACCAGCAAGGTCTCTTCTCTCTCAGTGTGAGGTACATTTTTGTTGTTGGTGTTCTTGTCCAAACTTTGTTGCATTGGCTTTAGTGAAGGTTAGTAACCATTGTTGCTTCCAGAAGAAAAGTTGTTTTTGTTGTACCCTCCAAATTGGTTAGATCCTTTTGCAGCAGCTGACTTCTCATATACCCTAGAGTACCAATAAGCTTCCATTAGCCCTTGAGGTCTTTGCCCACTCACATCATGTTTGATTTCTGATCTAAATCCCCCAATAAAATAGCTCATCATAAATGCCTTCTAAATGTAGCGGTGGTCTCTCTTTCCTAATGTTGTGCATTCCTCAAACTTATCAACATATTGGGATACTAACGATCCACCTTGTCTCATGTTCTGTAATTGTTCAACAGCTTCATGTGCATTTGCTTTAGAAAAACGATCAACCACCATGGAGCAGAGTTGGCTCTAGCTTAATATCTACCAAGGTACTCCTATCCCCTTCAACCACCTTGCTGCTCTTCCTTGAAAATGAGATGTAGCTAAGTTCACCCACTGTTCCACTGGAGTGCCTAACAGAGTGAAAAACTCCTCACACTGCTTCAACCACTCAACATAATCATCTCCACCGAAATATGGAATTTCAAGCTTCGGTCCTCTTATCACAGCCTCAGCATAGTGTGATGTATTTCCCATATTTCCAGCATGGGGAATCCTGGGAATCAAACACCCTAACCCCTATAGACTGTGATGTATTGTCTGTGTGCTGAAACTACCCAATGATAGGGTTATACTGGTGGTTACTCAAGAAAGGGTGATTCCAATTGATTCCATAATGATTTCCATTTCATGTTTGTTGTTGTCCACCCATTGGCTGAGCTTGTGAGTTAAGACCCCCTTGCAAGTTTTTTTTCTAACAGCAATGGTTTAAACTGGTGCCAAAGAAGGAACTATAGTGTTGGGTTCAATGTAAAATTGCACAGCAGCGGTATCATTTCCAACGTTGGTGTTAACTGGATCAAATATAACTCTACTGCCCGAACCCCATTTCAAGTTGCCACCCAAAATCCCTATCAGGCAGAAATGTTTACCTCACCGGTTGCTGCGTGTGTCGTTGTTCCTTCGATGTTTGGTGGACAAAACCTCTTTAGAAGAGACTTGATCTATGCCATTTTAGCCTTCATCCCCCTCAGCTCTGCTATCTCTTCTCTGATAGCTGTGACCTCAGATCTCGCATCGAAAGCACCTTCATCCCCGGTGATCTTGTTTTGGGATCAAGTCTTTGATACCATGCACCTGGATTCACAAAATCGGTTTGAGGGATTTTACAAGCCTTAACCAACCTCTCCCCTCTTGCTCCTATGAATCTCCTCCAGGCACCGATTGAACCTAGCCAAGGGATTTTACAGCAGTAGATCCATCGTCGCCAACCTTCAAACCTCGCCTCCGAGTGTCAGATCCAATCGAGCTCGGGGATTTTACAGCAGTAGATTGGAATCTACTACCAACCTTCACTGATCTGAATCCTTTCTCCAAGAATCGATGTGTGCTCTGATACCTTTATCAAGATCCGTGAGGATCTAACTGAAGTTTTTGTAGTTTCGGTGGATTTGTAGGCGATCGATAAAGCAAACCCTAGAGCCACTTTACTCTACGAGACGAACTAAGAATATGCTTTATCAATCTTGCATCTATTATTGAATGTCGGGCTTATATACCCACAAAGTTACAGCTAAAGCAATTGTCTTAACTGAATTTAACAGCGAGACAAAGTAAATGAGGTGAATAACGCTTGACGACAAACTGATGACATCAACAGTGTTCAACAACAAATTACTAAATCACGCTCAGACCGTGCGATCTTCATCAAGTGAAATCCTACGGCATCGGATGGCTTCTGGCGTTAACGAGTGAAGTCGATGCAGCGTTACTCTGAGCGCCGATTCTCCCTCTGAACGACAACAACTCTGAATTTCGCCGGCTTCTGTTTACTGAAACCTGACAATGGGTCCTGTTCGCAATCTCCCTCGCCAGCGCCGAGTGCCGACCGATCCCACCGTATCCTCTACGTGTCGATTTTCCAACGAGCGGCGGCGAGGGGGGAGGAGCCGCTCTTCTTTCTCCTCGGTGGCCATGACCGTGGCGGCGTGACGTCATTTGAGAACCAGACACACTCGTCGTCGTCGGCACCGATGGTCATGCCGCTCCTCGAGCCCAGGCCCAAGACCGAGACCAACGCCAACGCCGGCTGCGACGACACAAGTTGCACGGTACGTAACATACGTATACGTACGTGCGTACGCATCTAACTCAATCGATTCCATTCTCCAGTGCGTGATTCGAACCAGTTTGATCGTGCGTGGTTCGATCGAGATGCATATCTATGCTCTGCGCGTGATAAATCGTTTCGTGGTTAAGCAGAGAGAACGTGGTGTGAAGGTGTGATCAATGTCGTGTGCTTTTCTCTTTCGTGCAGAACGTCTGCATTGGTCGTCGTCGTCATCGTGGGGATCGTCCTCCTCATCTTGTTTGCGTGATCCGGGAGTATATTTTCATTTTCATGGGAGCGGACGGATCAGGCTGCATGCCTTTCGATGATATGGAGTTATGGACATGGCAGCAAACATACGTAGCATTGTTTTGTTTAAACAAACTTGATTACAGCTTTCCCTGTAGGATCCAGATCCGCTATAGAGTACATTGTGCAAACAGTGTTTCACGGTATGCAAACAGTGCTCCGTTGTAGTATTGTAGCAACAATGTAGCACCAAATGAGGGAACATACTACAGGGATTTTATTGTAGGGAAAATACTGTAGCTGTTGTAGGGGCGGCCCCACCGGCCCTAACGACCAGGCGAAGCCCACAAGGTCTCCCCGTGAAGACCCTATGGCTGAAGGGGCCCCTCCCTGAGGGTATCAAGCCTACCTCCGGGGAAGCCGCGAAGGCCCCGAAGGGTCGCCGAGGCGCCTCGAGCCCAGGAGTCAGGAGTCCCTAGGGCCACCTCGGGGAACCAAAGGGTGCTCGGGTGCCCTCGGCCCGAGGACACCCCGCATGCTATGAAGGTCGGAAGGACATTGGTGGACCAGGCGCATCAGCCGGGTGGACTAAGACTAGGAAGGTCCACTGTAGGCCGAAGGCTACGTGTAGGGGTGGGAAAAGTCCCTACAGCCCCTACGGACGTAGGACCTTTTTAAGGGTAGGTCCGTAATCTTGTGTACCCTGTCGGAAGGCTATAAATAGCCACCTTCCCCGTGCAATAACTTAGACCCAGATTTTTGAGCAATTAATACACATTTATTTCTTACATTCGGTCCCTCTCCGAGGATCATTCGGTCCCTCTTCTAGACACCGGGGGTCCCCCTTTTCTACTGTCTAGTCTTTCATACTACGACAGTTGGCGCCGTTCGCGGGGATCGGCAGGAAAGTTACGAAGCATAACTCCGAAGCGCTAGCATGACCCCTCAAGGCAGCGGCTCCTAGCACCCTGAGGGCCAAACGAAGCAGAACCTCCGCGGCAGCGGCGGTCACCGCCCAGGACGAGGAGGAGGAAGCAAACAACTCCACACACGAAGTTATCATCGGTAGCGACACCCGGCCTACCGAGGCGTCCCTCCCCAGGAGTCACCTGGTGGGCCCACAGCCAGGGGCAACAGGCGTAACCCACGAAGCGTACGAAGCCCTCCAGTGGGAGCTGACAAACCTCCGCCGGGAGATGCTGGGTCTCGACAGCCAGCAGAGGTGACCCTCGCAGCCCGCCCGGCCACGCGAATCGCACCCCGCCTCTGCTTTGCAGTGGGGCCCTAGCTCCCGCTGAGCGCTAGGTCGAGACGCCCGTTGGCCATAAGGCTTCAAAATGCCGGAGGTCAAGCCCTTTGAGGGGTGCATGGACCCCTCGGAGTTCCTCCGGGTGTACGAGACCGCCATCGAAGCGATCGGGGGAGATGACACAACGAAGGCAAAAAGCATCACCCTGGCCCTCAAGGGTGTGGCGCTGACATGGTTCTTCATCATCCCTCCCTGGTCCATATACACGTGGGAACAGTTGCGAGACCTCGTGCGCAACAACTTCTAAGGGAATTACATAGAGCCAAAGGTCGTGGGGCACATATTCGCAATAAAGCAAGCCACGGGCGAGTCCCTCCGCAGCTTCTTCAAAAAGTTTGTGGAGGTGAAGTGTCAAGTGAAAGGGGTCAACGAAACCACGTCTTAAATGCAGCCACATGCAGACTCCAGAGGGCCCCCATGTCATAAGACTGGCTCGCAAGCCCATCCACACAGTGGCCAAACTCTTCGACAAGATGAAAGAGTACGTCCGGGTAGAGAAAGATAGCACCCGGAGGGCGGAGGCCTGGGCCCCCACTTCCTCGGCACCAACCCCAAGTGGGCCACCCGGGAAAGGACCTGCGGCCACCACGACGGGGGCACCCGCCAAGCCACGGGCCAACGACTACCGCCAGAAGGGGTGGAATGTCTACCACGTAGACGCCGGGCAGCCCCCTGAAGGGGCGAAGCGAGGAGGCCGCGGTCGGGGCCGAGGTTGCGGGCTTAACGGCGGGAGACAACCAGACACCCGAGCTGGTGCCGGAGGCCCCCCGCTATTTTGTGACCTCCACGGCGAAGGATCACATACAACCAGGGAGTGTCGCACCATCACGACCATGCAGGACTACATGAACCGCAGCCAACAGCCGGCCGAGCGCGAAGATAGGAGGGGAGCGGACAACCAGCTGTCCGCTTCACCACCAAGGCCCCACATAGAGGGAGGCCATAGGGAACATCGGCAGAGGATCATAAACATGATTGCATGAGGATCCTCGCTCGGCATGACATCAAAAAGGTAATGGCGTGAATACACCAAGCAAATCCACCACGTCGTAACATACCCCGCCTCCAACCCACCTCGCTACACCGAAATACCAATCATCTTCGGCCCCAAGGATGCCTAGGGCCTATATTTCCCACATCAAGACTCCCTCGTCATCTCCGCCAATATCGCCGATTTTGAGGTCAGACGCGTTCTCATGGACGGAGGAAGCTCCACGGACCTGCTATTTGCAAATGCTTTCGACAAGATGATGATCTCCCAGGATCGTCTGTCACCCCCGGGCATACCGGTAGGCTTTGGAGGGAGGCCCGTGACGGCCCTAGGCCAAATCAACCTAGCTGTCACGTTCAGCGATGATTTCACATCCCGGACCAAAGTCATCACATTCGATGCCGTCCAGATGTCATACCAGTACAACTCTATACTTGGCCGGGCCACATTGAATACCTTCGGCGTGATAGCACACCACAACCACCTATGTATGAAGATCCCCGCACCGGAGGGCATAGTTACGGTGAGAGGGGACCAAGACCTGGCGAGGCGAACAGAGCTAGAGGCACTCTCACCAGCCCGCCACGTCCACACAGTTGAAGCAGACATGAACGCCCAAGCAGGCACCCCCTCGACAAAATGGGCGCCGAAGGCAAAACCAGAATGACAACTTTGGAGAGTCCCTCTGAGTGAAGCCTCCCTGGAGAGGATGGTGGCCCTCGGTGCGGAGCTCCCAGCAGAAGCACATTGGGGCCCGGAGGACATCCCCAGGGTCGCACGGGGGATCATCGAGCACCGCTTGGCTATCAAAAGTGACGCAGCACCCAAGAAACAAAAAATGTGCCGCATGTCAGCGAAGCGGCTGGAAGTAGTAAAGAAGGAGATAGCCAAGCTGCTAAAGGCAGGGTTCATTCGCGAGATCAAGCACTTCGAATGGCTGGCCAACCCTATCCTAGTGCAGAAAAAAACCGGGAAGTGGCGCATGTGGGTCGACTTCACCGACCTCAACAAAGCATCCCCGAAGGACGACTTCCCTCTACCGCGCATCGACCAACTCATGGACGCCACCTCGGGCTGTGAGCTGATGAGCTTCCTGGACGTGTACTCCGGATACCACCAAACATTTATGACCAAGGAGGACGAACCAAAAACCGCCTTCATCACTCCCATCGGCACTTATTGCTTCACCCGCATGCCCTTCGACTCGAAGAATGCGGGTGCAACTTTCACCCAACTCATCGCGAAGGTGCTAGCCAGCCAGCTCAGCCGCAATGTCAAGGTGTACGTCGACGACATAGTGATAAAAAGCAAACTCGCAGGCTCGCACACGGAGGACCTACGGGAAACCTTCGCTAACCTCCGGACGGAGGGTACCAAGCTCAACCCCGAGAAATGCGCCTTCAGCGTAAAAGCAGGCAAGCTCCTGGGATTCCTTGTGTCTGAAAGGGGTATCGAGGCCAACCCCCCAAAAATAAAATCTATCAAAGAAATAGAGCCCCCTCATAGTGCCCGGGAGGTGCAAAGGTTGACGAGGCGCCTCGCAGCCCTTAGTCGGTTCATGTCCCGCTCGGCGGAGCAGGCCCTGCCATTTTTCAAGACACTCCGAGGAGCTGAGCCTTTCCAGTGAACAGAAGACTATCAAAAAGTACTCCAAGAGCTCAAGCAGTACCTCGCCCTGCTACCAAACCTAACCAGCCCGAAGCCCAATGCAGACCTCCTATTGTTCCTCACCGTGTCCTCGACAATGGTGAGCGCAGTCCTCGTTCAAGAAAGCAACGGACAACGCCAGTGTATTAAGTTTCAAAGGCCCTCCAAGGGGCCAAGATCAGGTACACGGAGTTGGAAAAACTAGCAAACGTCCTGCTCATGGCCTTGCACAAGCTCCAGCATTACTTCCTGGCACAACACATCACGGTCCCAACGTCCTACCCGCTAGGGTTGATGCTACGGAACACGGACGCCTCGGGCCGAATAGGCAAGTGAGCGGCTGAGCTGGCACCTTTTGACATCACCTTCGTGGCACGAACAGCCATCAAGTCACAAGCCCTCGCCGATTTCGTCACCAAGTGGACCCCTAGATCGAAGAACAACCCACGAGAAGGATTGAGGCACCATGGACAATCTACACCGACGGATCTTGGTGCGCCGCGGGGACAAGGGCAGCAACCATCTTGGTCACCCCGGACGGGCAAAGCATGTCACATGCCACCCGCCTCAACTTCGCCACAACAAACATCTCGGAATACGAAGCCCTGTTGTTGGGCCTCCGCAAGGCAAAGGCATTGGGAGCAAAGCGCATAGTCGTCAAAAGCGATTCCCGTCTGATGGCGGGGCACTTCGACAAATCCTTCACCGCCAGAGACCCCGAGATGGCCAGATACCTAACGACAGTATGGGCATCAACAAAACACTTCCTCGGCATCACCGTCCAAACTATCCCAAGGAGTAGAAACAAAGCAGTGGACAGACTCGCCAAAGCCAGCTATAAGGAGCGCCCTCCGCCAGAAGTCTTCTACGAGATACTCCGGTTCCCTTTAGCGGCACTGAAGAACAAGGGGTTGCGCCCGAAGCACGAGGTGCTGCGCACCTGACCCTCTATATCGACGGGGCCGACTGGCGGGACACCATCGTCAAATACCTCGCGAGCGAAGAGCCCAAAGATACCACCGAAGCAAAGCGCCTTCGACAGCGAGCAAGGAATTACCGCGTCATCAAGGGTCAGCTATACAAAGGAGGCGTCTGTACTCCTTTCTTACGGTGCGTGTCCCAGCAGGAGGGCATATCCATCCTAAGGGACATTCATGAGGGACCCTGTGGCACGCACCAAGCACCCCGAGGCCTCGTCGCTAGGGCCTTTCGCCAGGGCTTTTATTGGACGGCCGCGCTCTGAGATGCACAAGACCTCGTTCAACACTGCCAGGGGTGCCAGTGGGCTGGTCATAACTCAAAGGCACCAACGGTCCCACTGCAGCCCCTGCCCCCAGTCTGGCCCTTCACACGATGGGGGCTCGACATCATCGGCACATTCCCGGCAGCCAAGGGCAACCTCCACTTCGCATTTGTTGTCATCGAGTACTTCTCCAGGTGGGTAGAGGCTGAGCCGGTCGCCAAAATCATGGCCGCCGCAGCACAGCGGTTCGCATGAAAAAGCATCATCTGCAGATATGGGGTGCCATGCGACATCGTCGCTGATAATGGCACCTAGTTTGATTCAACATCCTTTAGGGTGTTTTGCCAAGGTCCGAGAACAATGATATGCTTCACATCGGTTGAACATCCCGAGTCCAATGGGGCAGTCGAGCGAGCCAATGGTAACTTGCTCACAGGGCTAACAAAGCGCCTCATGGGCGTACCAAAGGGTCTCTGGCCCGAAGAGCTTCAGAAAGCACTATGGGCACTCCAAACATCACCAACCAGGGTCACCGGTTTCTCTCCCTTCAAGCTCCTGTTCGGCGATGAAGCAATGACCCCGGGGGAGCTCACGGCCGAGTCCCTCCAAACAACAGAGAATAGTGAGCCCATGGGTCAGGAGATCTCCCTCGATCTCCTCGAAGAACATTGCGTACAAGCTATATCAACCATGGCGAAGTACACCGAAGGGGTAGCAAAGGCATGCAATAAGAAGGTCAAGATCCGCCCTTTAGCGCCAGGCGACATGGTCCTCAAGCGAGCCACAAATCCCATGACCATAGGCAAGCTGGAATCCAAGTGGGAAGAGTCGTACATCATCACCCGCAACACAAGGGCGGGCTCCTACTACATCGCAACGCTGGAGGGAAAACAACTAGACCACATATGGAACACTAAAAGCCTCCGCAAGTTTTATCCCTAGGGCCAACAATGTAAAAAAACCGGCTGCGCCCGGATAACCGCCACTTGCCATCCTAGAATGGCAGAGGCATGTACAAAAGCAGATGTATGCGTTTTTGGCAATTTGTGCATCGAACCTGGCCCCAGGCACCAGAACACACCGGGGGGGGGGGTGAGAACCCGGGGCATTTAACTTGTAATACTTAACCATCCAATTGGTCCTAACATTACAAATCAAATATCCCGACTCTCGGTATAACATGTACCTCCCAGGACAGCGGTACACATACACCTCACAAAATCAAGCATCAATTTCATACAAGATTATAATATTGATAAGATCAAAGTTTACAACATCCAAAAGACATACAAGTTCATAATACCAGATAAGGCCGACCGGCCAAATGACAAGTTAAAAGACCAAAGTTGCAGCGGAAACAAAAGCCATAAGATAGCGATAAACAAAAGCCAACCGGTTTGACCTTACCCATAAGGCAACCGACCGGACTGCCAAGCTAGTCGTCATGTGCGAAGTCCGTCTCACAATAGTTGATCCCTTGGGAATCAACCTCCTTTGAAATTGTAGCAACCGGGTTGAGTACAAAGTTATACTCGCAAGTCTTACAAGCAAAAGAAATATATAGATGCATTCATGTATCAAAGGAAGTCTACTACACTAAGCAGTTTTTAGCATAAAGTAGATTTTCTTTGCAATAGAGTAATAGGTTGTAAAGCAATTTGTCAAATCTGTTTTTTATTTATTAAAATAACAGCGAGACAACAACTATAAACATAATTGACATCCTAGAGGTGACTTCCCAACAGCCACCACAACAAAGTACGAATTACCCATTCGTACTACCCGATTTCAAGTTTTATTGAAAATATTGTAGTCTAATTCTCACAGGGCGTATCTAAGCGTGTCCATAACCTAGGACGAGGCCATTCAAATAGTTTAAACCCTATAGGGGTGTACAACTTTAACCACATGTCAGACCACTCCTTTTGCTAAGCTATTTAGCACGCTTCCTTACGTATGCCGGCAGAGCTAAGTCCTATGAGACGTTTTCCAATATAATGCATTAACTACGAGTCTCCCGTATGGATGGAAACTCATATGTTGTGTCAGAGACATCGGCCCAGTCTCAGCAACTGCCGATGCTCCTCGGTGTGGAGAACCTGGACATGAACCCACCCCCGCACACCCAACACACAGAGCATTTTTAACACGACACACACAACCTCCTGCAACTCGAAGCTAATGCACGCCAAAGTACTAAGTCAAGAGGGCTCCTATATGCCCTCATATGGTTGCACGCACAAATGCTCGGTACGGTGGCACAAGTAATTCGGTCCTTTTTTATTCGGGCACCAAGCACACACCCAACAGAGTCTTGTCCTTCTTCACAAAGATCACATGACAACCCCACGGTGATGAGCTTGGGAGGATGAAACCCTTCTCTAGAAGTTCACCAAGTTGCTTCTTCAACTCTTCCAATTCATTCGGAGGCATCCGGTATGGTCTCTTCGAAATCAGGGCAATACCGGGTAGCAACTCGATGTCTCAAACTGGAGGCATCCCAGACAATTCTTCGGGGAATACATCAGCGAAGTCACATACCATTGGGACCTCCAGAATTTCCAAAGCTGGCTTCGCTTCGAGCGCGAAAAGATGCGGCTCCTACAGCTTCGGCATAATTCCCACTTGTATGCCGGGGGGACTTGTGAGGGAGATGAATTTCTTGGCACAATCGATTTGCCCCAAGTGTTGGGACAGCCAATCCATGTCAAGTATCACCTCCAAACTCGCTGAATTGAGGAGGATAAAGTTTGCCAAAAATCTCACTCCTCCAATCTTCAACAGAGACATCCCGACACTCGTTTTCAACTCTCATTTTCGACCCCCGAAGAGTGAATAATCAAAGGGGCATGCAAAGGAACAGTATGAATATCACCAAGAGCATAAAAGGATTGCGATATAAAAGAATGAGAAGCTCCAGAATCAAACAAAACGCTAGCAGGACGAGAATTGACAAGAAGCGTACCCAACACGACATCGGGTGCCTCTTGCGCTTCCTCGGTCGAGATATGGTTGACTCGACCGCGTGCAACCTTCTGAAATTGTTGGGCCACCTTCTGAGCTGGGGGATGATCACGCCCTTGCCCTTACACTTGCCCATGATTAGGGCGAGTGGCTACTTCAGTCTTCACAGGGCAGTTGTTGGTGTAGTGACCCTTGTTGTGGCAATAGAAACAAGTGACCTCGGCAGCTGGATTGCGGAGGCCACCTTGTTGTCCCGTAGGTGCACGTGGTTGAAACACGGCCTGTGGAGGGCGAGGTACAAAGGTCGGCGGCCTCGGTGGCAGTGGAGCTTGAGGACGGGGTAGCGTGGCTTGCCCGAAGCGAGGACGGAAAAGGCTACCCCCTACTGATCTCTAAGCCTCCCACTTGCACTTGCGGGACTCGCCCAGCGCTCTCCCCTTGTGCTCAGCGACAATGGCCTTGTCGACCAAAGTTTGAAAGTCGAGGAAGTCAACGATAGACAGCTTGTCCTGCAACTCCTCAGACAAGCCATCCATGAACTTCTCCTGCTTAGCGTCGTCGGTGGGCACATCCTCTGGAGCATACCGAGCCAAATGGTTGAACTCATGTAAATACTCTGTCACCGACTTGTTTCCTTGCTTGAGCGCAAGAAACTCCTCCTTCTTCAGCTTCATCAAGCTGGCTGGGACGTGAGCTCGTCGAAAGGCAGTACGGAACTCCTCCCATGTGACGGCTCGGCCCGCGAACTGCATGGCAAGGAAGTTCTCCCGCCATGAAAGAGCTTCCCCTCCAGTTGATGAGAGGTGAAGAGAACCTTCTCATGATCCTGACATTAGGCGATGTTGAGCTTCCGCTCGACTAGACGCATCCAGCCGTCTGCGTCAAGTGGGTCCTCGGACCGTGAGAAAGACGATGGCTAAGTGCGAAGGAATTCGGAGAGTCCTCCCTGCTGTTGATGTCCACCTCCTCCTCCTCCTAATCCAGAGGCACCAAAAAGAGCAGAGGTGTTCCACGCAATAACCTCCAGGATCCTCGTCTGATCCATTCAGTTTTGCTCGATCTGAGCGAGAACCTCAGCCATGGTCTGAGGAGGCGGAAGTTCCTCATCATGACCAGCTAGCTGACCTTGACCACTACGGGTTCTTCCAGCCATCCTGCTCCGACGAAATAGGTTAGCAACAACACCCGAAGACTAGATGTGAAAGATAGCAGTAGAGAAGCAATCGACTAGGGGAAATGAGATATTACCCTAACATAAGCATATAAGTATTAGCAAGAAATGAACTCCAACTATTTGTAAAAAGGCATAAGAACCAGCACAAAACCATAAATCAAATGGTTATTTTTTCTGGCACGACTAACTCATATTGAATGAATGAGCAATCGGTTGGGACGAAAAAAAAAATCAGAACACCACTCAAGTCCTATCGCATATAATGAGCATGGTAAAAACCATCTAAGGGTATATTACGCACTAGCCATCTAACATCACATCTTACCCTTTTAAATCCCATGAGTTTTAGTTGAATTATCCTCTCATTTTTAGCCCTAACGACGAACTAAGTGCCTGCTGTCTAGAACTTGTGCTTGCTGTCCAGATTTTGTATCCGAGCTCCGAGATGAATCTTCTAACTCCAAGTGCTTCTAATATTCATTAAAGGATAGCCAACACTCTATATTTTTAACTCTAATTGAATCCCTAAACCGAATTTAAACGATAATCAACTAATCTTTGAAAGGAGATGAGAGGGAAATCTCTTTTCAAAAACTCAACAAGAACAAGGTAAGATAAGAAATCTAAGATAGGTAAGAAATAAAATATCAGAACTTACTTAGATTTTCATCAAATGTTTGATATTTTAAAACTAATATTTCTCAAATATCCTAAGTACGACCAAACTAGGGTTTCTACGGTCAGTATGGCTCTGATACCAAGCTTTGTGAGAACCCGGTGTATTTAACTTGTAATACTTAATCATCCAATTGGTCATAACATTACAAATCAAATATCCCGACTCTCGGTGTAACATGTACCTCCCAGGACAGTGGTACACATACACCTCACAAAATCAAGCATCAATTCCATACAAGATTATAATATCGATAAGATCAAAGTTTACAACTTCCAAAAGACATACAAGTTCATAATACACAAATAGGGCCGACCGGCCAAATGACAAGTTAAAAGACCAAAGTTGCAGTGGAAACAAAAGCCATAAGATGGCGATAAACAAAAGCCAACTGGTTTGCCCTTACCCACAAGGCAACCGACCGGACCGCCAAGCTAGTCGTCTTGCGCGAAGTTCGTCTCACAATAGTTGATCCCTTGGGGATTAACCTCCTCTGAAATTGCAACAACCAGGTTGAGTACAAAGTTGTACTTGCAAGTCTTACAAGCAAAATAAATATATAGATGCATTCATGTATCAAAGGAGGGCTACTACACTTAGCAGTTTTCGGCATAAAGCATATTTTCTTTGCAATAGAGTAATAGGTTGTAAATCAATTTATCAAATATGTTTTTATTTGTCAAAATAATAGCGAGACAACAACTATAAATATAATTAACATCCTAAAGGTGACTTCCCAACAGCCATCACAACATAGCACGAATTACCCATTTGTACCACCTAATTTCAAGTTTTATTGAAAATATTGTAGTCTAATTCTCATGGGGCGTATCCAAGTGTGTCCATAACCTAGGACGAGGCTATTCAAATAGTTTAAACCCTACAGGGGTGTATAACTTTACCCACATGTCAGACCGCTCCTTTTGCCAAGCTATTTAGCACACTTCCTTAGGTATGCCGTCAAAGCTAAGTCCTACGAGACGTTTTCCAATATAATGCATTAACTACGAGTCACCCGTATGGATGGAAACCCATATGTTGTGTCAGAGACATCGACCTAGCCTCAGCAATTGCCGATGCTCCTCGGTGTGGAGAACTTGGACATGAACCCACCCCCGCACACCCAACACACAGAGCATTTTTAACACGACACACACAACCTCCTGCGAATCGGAGCTAACGCACACCAAAGTACCAAGTCAAGAAGGTTCCTATATACCCTCATGTGGTTGCACACACAAATGCTCGATACAGTGGCGCAAGTAATTCGGTCCTTGTTGACTCGGGCACCAAGCACGCACCCAACAGCACACCATCCAACCAATGTGCCCAAGTCTAAAATATTTTATTTTCAATTTTAGTTTTCCAAATAAATTATATTCATGAGTACCCTAACTCAAGTATTTAAAGTGTGGATATAATGACCATCGCCGAAACGATGATCCCTATTCTACCGTTCTAAGCATTGCTAAGCAACCGACTCGTATAATATTTATATACATGACCAGAGCCCAACCATCGGACTCTAAATCATTAACAATAATCTAACTCAGGCTCAGTAGAAATGAGAACATTTACCTATAGCTCATGCAACTATTTGGATTAACTACTCCTAATGAGAATTAATCATCAAAATAGCACATGCATACATACATTTGCAATCAAGATAATTTTATCAAAAGTAATAGGAGCAATATGATCAAAGGGGGGGGGTGTTGCTTGCCTTGCTGGAGATACTCAACTTGTTGTAGAGGATCACTCTCGTATACAATAGAATTGTCGAAACCTAGCGAAAGAATTGAAAAGAATCAATAAGAATGGATAACGCCGAATAAACTCAAAAATTCAAAATCATCCAAAAATCATGAAATTTACACAGAAGGTAGAGCGTGATTTTATATGTATTTAGAAACAAAGATCACTTGATTTGGATCTCACATGCAAAAATTATAGCCTAAACCATTTCTACTGGAAGAGAAAACCCAACAAAAAGGGTTTCGGTTACCGATCACAGTTTGACTACACGTGGTCGGAAGGAGGTTCGACTACAAGTGGTTGTAGGCGGTTGTAGGTGTTTAAGACTACCTGGTCGTAGGAGGTTACGACTGCATGGTCGTAGGAGTTACAACTACCTGGTCGTAGAAGGTTACTACTGCCTGGTCGTAGGAGGTTTCGACTACCTAGTCGGAATCGACTACCTGGTCGAAGGTGGTTTGACTACAGGCGCCGTTAAAGGGCGACAATGGCAATGCCGACTTGGAGCGGAGGTGGAGCTATGGTGACAACAGCAACGGCGATATGGTCACGCAATGTGACATCTAACGCGCGCATAGCGCACTAGCACTAGAGGTGACTAGGGCCATATCGGAGTGGAGAGTGGTCAAGGAGCTCATCGAAGATGGTCCGTCGACGAAGAACTGAGGTGGCGACGAAGCTTCACCGAGGAGAGGTCGGCTCGGGCTACAAGGAGGGAAACGAATGGTACGGGAAGCTCAGGTATGGCTCGAAGATGGTACAAAAGCAAGCAATTGAAGAGTGGAACATCTTACCGGAGTTGGGGACAAAAGGGACTGTTTTTAGTCAGAGATGAGAAATTCCAAATTGCGTCGGTTCCTGTGAACCAAAACCCAATTAAGTTAGAGGGTAGGGTCCTTGTGCTTAGGAACACAAGATGACGTGAAGAGGAATGAGCAGGAACCCCTGTGGCGGTCGGAACGGCGTTGGGGGTGACGGCGGCGTCTCGGCTGTGAGCTAGAGCTCACTCTCTAGCTCTCAGTTCTGAGGAAGAAGAGGGAAAGGAAGGTAGGGAAATGCTCAGGGGTGTCAAAAAGGAGAAGAGGGCACCCCAGGGAGCTTCTTATAGGCGCTGGGGCGGAGAACTCACAAGGAGAGGCCGACGGGGTGAGCTCGGTTCATGGCGCTGCCATGGACGACGCCGAGAGGATGTGAAGCGACGGGGGCAGTTGAGACCGTGGAGAACGCGGGGAAACCACGGGCGCTCGTCGCAAACCACGAGCGAGACCGTTGGCGCCGACTCAGGCGTGAGCTGCCACGGCGCTCTCCCGGGTGAGCTGGCACAGGAGCGGCTACGACGTGGAGAAGATGAACTGCTTGTGGGGCCCATACTTCAAAGGAAGAGGTAAGGTGGCTGGGTCGGGGTCCAGCTCGGGTTCGATTGGAGGGTCTGGTCGGACCTACTCGGAGAGTCTGGTTGGACCTGGTTAGGTGGCTGGGTCGGGTCGGAACCGAGTGGTTCTAATCGAAACCGAGTGGGTGGTCATAGTTGAGTACCTGGTCGAAATCGAGTTGGTGGTCGAAATCGAGTGCTGGTCGAAATCGAGCGGAGTCAACTCAATTGGTTTGACCGAGTTGATTTCCAAAGGCTGAGAGGGTTGCGAATTTTTTTAGGCAGAGTTCTAAAGCCCCAAAAATCCTATTTTTTGGGTGGTTACTGACTCGATGTTTAACCTTGTATAACATTTCCAGAGGTTTTCATGCAATGCATTTCCCTCTAGAAATGTTACAAGGTTCTGATCTAGGTGTTTGACTAAGGATTAACAGGTTTGACTGGCCACTTTAAAATAGCAAAATAATTCTGAAAATTATGAGATTTTTCAGAGGGGTCACTGAGATGATCCAAAACCTAGGAAAAATAATTCCAGAGGATGATCACATAGTTTGTTTTGAAAAATTCCTAAAGGAATATACTTCTAGATATTTAAAGCATTAGGTTTTCAAAATCACAAAACCTTTGACAAGGCATAGGGGGCGACACTAGGCTTCACCTCCCCCTCTCACGCAAAGTCAGGGTTCCCTAGAGCCCTATCTAACATAGGGGGGATGGCGCAGGGCTTCCCCCTCCCTCGCCACGCCTATCAAAAAAAAACTATGCAACGCGCATACACCAGCGAAATAGGCTTTATTCACGAATCTCACAACGAGGTACGTTACAGCTCTCACAATGGGTAAAATCAGAAAATAACATGAATCTCACAATGAAGCACGTTACAACTCAACGAACACACCAAATATACAAACCACACACTACAAGGCAGCAGCTACGGCGCTTCGGCATAGATCACTTCAGGGGGACCAGCCTGGGGCAAGGCTTCGCAGGGCGGGGTTGAAACCATGGCAGCAGATCCGGCACTTGATTTGAAGGCCCTTCCTCGCGAGAAACGTAGCCCTGCTGTTCCCAAAAACGGGCAATCTCGGCGCGAGCAGCGGCGACCTTACACTAGGGAAGAATCCAAAAATCCTCCATGGACTCGTCAGGATTCGCCAACTTCCAACGCTGCCACTTGGCGCCATGGCACACTACACCCCGGGAGCATAGCTGCAGAAGCCAAATCGACTGGAGCGGCGTTGTCGTTGCCGGCCGGCTCAAGCAGGGAGTGGTGACCTTCAAGATTCGCCCGGGAGGGCGGCCTCGCCCAACAATCCATTGGTATAAAGGCAAGTCGTCCTGGCCAAATCACGGAGTTTTAAAAAAAGAAGGAAAAAAAACGCAGGAACACCACACAAGGGAAAACACAACAAACAACCATACAACCGAGTTTGCAAGTTCCTTTCATTCAAAAACCAAAGGTCATTACAAAAAGAAGCCAACCTCCCCCCCCCCTAAACCCGCTCTGGCACATGACAGAAGGGTGGAGCGGGAACAAAAACGTATAACCAAAACTACTAAAAACTAAGTGCAGGGGCGCTTGAGGGCAGAGGGTCACACCTTGTCCCCAGTGGTGACCCCCTACCCAACGGCACCTTCATCACCTACCGCGCTTTGCCTTTCTTCCTCTACGCCAGCACTGCCCGGAGGGACTCCATCGTCGTGTCATGACCGCGGGGCGCCTAGAAGTCCTGGGCGAGCACGTTGCTCACCCTCTGCGCTTGCCGCTGGCAGGAAGCAATCTTCGTCGTGGACGCCACGGGCACGGAGCGAGCGCCAAGGGCACCGACATGGCCGCACCTGGCCATCTGCAAGGAAACAAATGCCACCGTCCAAGCCACCTTCGCACAATGATCCCATCCAGTTCCGCCAGGGCGTGCTTCCGAGGTGGCGACACAACACCAAGGTCAGCCACGGCGCCTTCAAGGGACTCCATCGCCTCCCATGTCACCCACGCCACGGTGTCCGAGAGCTCCCACTCCACCGTGATCTCCGCTTCAAGGATGCCACGAATGCTGCGAAGCGTTTGTACATCCTCCCGCAGACTGTGGCGCTCCACTTCAAGCTCTGTCACCCTCGCCTCCAGCCCTTTCACCTTCTCAGCCAGAGACTCACTCCCCGCGTGCTCGGAGTCTACCCATCCCTGGATCTTTGCGTAGCCACGCAGAATGTCCCCCTCGAGCGCGCGGGACATCATCAGAGTCTACACGAAGCACACCGGTAAGAAAAAAACAATGTAATAAATAACAAAGGCCGAACGGGCAAGGTACGAGTATCCAGGCTTACCTTTGCGGCGTTTGCCTCGATCGATCGGAACATCCGATGAGTGGGCATGCTCCAGAATAACTCCACGCAGGATGGGGCGGCGAAGCAAGCAACTTCCTCACAAACAGACGTCGCCCCGACACTAACCTTGAAGTCGTTGGTACACAAGGGACCAAGGTCCGCGGTACCCGTGGCACCACCACCCGGGGGCGCAGCTTCGAACCCCCGAGAACCGGAGCCTCTCTCGCCGTCCCTTTCCCCCTCGTCGCTCAAAACTGCAAAGCATATAAACAAGTAAGATGTGAGCAGGAGAATAGGAACGCATGAGGGGAGAGACTTACTAATCGTGTCACGACCCGAAGTAAGAGGCACCACATGGGTGTCCTCAAAACCCCGATTGTATACATGTGATGGAGTGCTGCCTGAAGACTCTTCGAGGGGCAAGCTCGCGATGCGAAACGAGCTTGCCACTCCCTCCGGAGCGTCCTCTGCAGCCGCCGGAGGAGCCGGATCCCCCCAGCCCCCGACGAGGAGCTACTCGAGCGAGAACCCACCACCTGCCACGCGGGACACTGTGACGCCCTCTTCAACGGCCGATCTGCAATGTCCACCCTCGCACAGCTAGGGCCGCTCTTGTCACTGGCCCCAGCGGATCGTAGGGGCCTCGCTTCGATCGGCCTCGGGGCGTCCAGCTCTTCGGGCATGCGGGCCCGTTTCTTCCTCCCTTCGTCGGGATCCGGGCGCTCCGCTAGGCGAAGCGCTGGGTCCGCGTACGCCCGATTCAAACATGGCTCACGCACCACCAGCCCCCGTTTCACGTGCTCCTCACTGGTGTAGGGGCCTAGGAGTTGTTCCGCGACACGGGCGACCTCATCAATGGGCATCACTGCAAGAACAATAAACCGCGTCAAAAATTAACAAAACAAAGCAAAGAAAAACAAAGATAAGGGACTAGAAACTGGCACCTTCGCGGCCCGTCACCACAAAGGAGGGAAGGTCGCCCTTTGGGGCACCAAGCTCCACCTCCCAGCCCCGTGCCAGGGGGCACACTTGGAGCACATAGAATTCTTCCACAAGGTCCCTCGTGGAAAGCCTCCGCGTCGCGTTGAGTAAGAGGCGGAGCAGTGCCTCCTCCCGCGAGGTGAGCACAATCTCCGGGGCGGCAGTAGGCTGAATGGGCCCTCCAAGCGAGCGAAGACCATCATCTGCAGGAGACTTGTGGTAGAACCACCTTCGGGTCCAGTCGGTCTCCCACCGATTCCTGGCCTCCAGAGCAGGCGCGTACCACAACAAGCAAGCCTTTGGCTGAAAATTGACGTTGTCGAAGTTCAACGGCTCGCCGATGTCCTTCTTCTTCTTTGGTTGGCACCGCCCATTGTGGAGGTAAGCGAACAGGCGACCCTCACTGCACATCCCAGCAGAGCGCATCACCCACTCGAAGACTCCGAGCTTGACGATGGAGTTGGGCGTTAGTTGCGCTAGCTCCTCCCGGTACAGCTAGAGCACATGCGCCACCAAATCCACGCAGGGGAAGCGAAGCCCAACATCAAAAAAAGGCGACAAAAACTACTGCCCCATCCTCTCGGGGAGCCGGCATGGTCTCCGTCCCAGGGACCCGCGCCAGTGTGAGGTCCCCCAGCTTCCCCTCGTCCTTCAGCGCCTGGAGCACCCACGGCATCACGGTCGAGCGACCAAGCTCGTCAATATACACCACGACGCCGCCATTGTCCTTGCTTCGCTTCGTCATATCGACATCGGAGGACACAAAGGTCAAGCGCCGGAGCTCAGCATCCTCGCAACAAAAAAAGAAAGTGCAAGATCAAGAGAGGCTAGGGTTTGCAATAGCAGGAGTACAAGCCGGACAGGGGGGTAACCCCCTGTTTATACACACACTAGGCCGACAGTGAGACACAGTAGGGGAGCCAAAGAGCCGCGCACCACCCATCTGATGACACGTGGCGCTTGAACAGAACGACCAACCAACACCATTATGGTGCATAGGGCCCAACAAGCACACGCACCACCCGAGGAGAAGCCATCAAAGCGCACAGCGGCCAACGACAGCGCGTGGTACCCGAAGAGAAGCCATCAACGCTACCCGCCGGAATCAAAGTGTATGGTGGCCAACGACGGCGCGTGGTACCCAAGGAAGAGCCATCAATCCCAACAAGCCTTCATACCTACGAAGGTGGCCTCGCGCGCCAAGGAAGATCCCAATAATGCACATGCTTTGCTAGGCCGAAGGGGACGATGTGCCTGACCTTCGAGAAAAGGACGCAATTTCAGCCATGACGAAGCAGGATCTCGACCGCGAGAGGCTTGTCGTAGGGATGGCCCCATCGGCCCCAACGACCAGGTGAGGCTCACAGGGTCTCCCCGCGAAGGCCCTGTGGCCGAAGGGGCCCCTCCCCGAGGGTATCAGACATACCTCCGGGGAAGCCGCGAAGGCCCTGAAGGGCCACCGAGATGCCCTGAGCCCAGGAGTCAGGAGTCCCCAGGGCCACCTCGGGGGAATCAAAGGGTGTCCGGGGGCCCTCGGCCCGAGGACACCCCGCACGCTGCGAAGGTCGGAAGGACACTGGTGGACCAGACGCATCAGCCGGGTGGACCAAGACCAGGAAGGTCCACCGTGGGTCGAAGGCTACGCGTAGGGGCAAGAAAAGTCCCTGCAGCCCCTACGGGTGTAGGAATTTTTAGGAGTAGATCCGTAATCTCGTGCACCCTATCAGAAGACTATAAATAACCATCTTCCCCCGTGTGATAAGTCAGACCTAAATTTTTGGCTAATTAATACACATTTATTCATTACATTCGGTCCCCTCTTCGAGGATCCTTCAATCCCTCTTCTAGACACCGGGGATCCCTTTTTCTACTGTCTAGCTTTTTTGCTACAACAGTAGCGATTGATCTCAGCCTGTAGCATCTTGAACTAATGCAGAGGATCCCTCCCCCCGCAAGAAACCATTGATGTCGTATCGTAATTTTGAACTTTTTTTTAATTAATTAACCCTTTTTTATTTTTATTTTAAAGTTAACCTCCGACGCACTTTATTTTCAATTCTGACCCCTTTGATCACACCGCCACCCGTGGCGTGACAAAACAACGCTGTCACGTCATATGATAAATCCGCTAAATAGCACTTTTGGTCACGTCACTGGTGGTGGCGTGACCAAACAACATTGTCACGCCAACACCCATAGCGTAACAGGAGCATGCCCTAGCGTCACAGCGTTGTTTTGTCACACCACAAGTGATGACGTGACCAAAGAGGTCAGAATTGGAAATAAAGTGTGACGGGGGTTAACTTTAAAATAAAAATTAAAAAAGGTTAATTAATAAAAAAATCCATAAATTCCATTCTTTTTCAGTTCAATCTTTTCCAATTGCATGATATATCGATCTCGTGCTTTTCTTTTTTTGGGGTGCAGAATTGGTTCGGTCGTGGTCGTCCTCCTGATTATGTATATGCTTGATCGGAGTATGTAGTTTTGTTTGAATAAACTTGGTAGCCCTTTAACGACTGATCTCGTATGGAAATTTAATGTAATTCCAATATTTTCAGTGGCATGACATAATTAGACTTGTACTACATGTGCTTCCTTTCGATCGAACTCAAAACTTGATTATACAAATATAGGTACGTACCAGAGGATCACGCCGTGCTCTGAAATAAATCTGAAGTAACCGACAGATCCATCAAGATCGGCGTCCCCAATGACGGCGAGCAACAAATTAACCAGAGTAATTAGCATAACAAACACCACGGCACGAACGCACGCACGACTTGTAGTACATGGAACAGAAGATAACTATTGCAGAAGAAGATGCTGCTATTTTTGGTTTGGACTGTACATGATCTTCCACATTTCCAAATCGTTGCCCCTGTCATATTCTCTGATATACTGAGGAACCTCTGCAAGGTCCATCTGCTCTCCAACAAAACCGGGTTTAAATGTACCATCTCGAACCGTGAAGAAACTTCGGAAGTGCTTGTAACCATTGGCCACAACATCTAGTTCGTCCAGACTGAAGTTGTATCTCTTCTCCAGGGTCAAGTATAACACCTACGAAATACCAAGAAGAATCCTAAGTCTTCTCTTTTGGGGGAAGCGTGTTAGCTCAAGTTCTTAGAAATGAATAGTGGATGTTGAATATGACGTTACCTTCTTAGCACCACGTAACATCAATTTCTTCACTGTGTCGAAGAACAAATCAGTGAGATCATCACTGTAAATAACATCTGCGGCAAATAGCATTGTTGCTTTCTCAGCTTCCTCAATTTCACTTGTAGGCCATAAGTATCTTGAACTACATTGGAGAACATGTAACTTGATATCAGTGCTGAGGAAACATTTACCAAAAACTGAAACCATGCAAAACAAAAATTATATAGAAGAGTTGGAAAAGTCCATCTAATGTCTGTACAAACAAATTATACATGTTACACATGTGTGCAATTTTTTGTTTATTAACAACAGGAAGTGGTAAAGCAACACACGATCTTCGGATTCATTTCCTGCTTGAATATACTGTGTACAGATCACTGTATTGTGAATTGTGATGCATCATAGACAATGGTAATACCTTCGATCAGATGGACCACATGTACTCACAGGGGGAGGCCATGACATTTTCCAGTCCAGTTCACGTACATAGACTTTTGTTTCATCAAACTTTAGCATGCTAGAGTTGAGACGGACATTAGCCAAGCAATTATCGAGGATATCAGTGCCTCTATCTGTTCATTCCCAGCAGTGAATAAAATATGATTATTATCAAGTTCTAAGTGTCATCTCAATCCAACATTAGATATTATATGTCCTGGCTAAAATATTAGGAGTTAGGACAACAATAATTACTAATGGGTGACTTGACTGATTTTAATAGTACAGATGAGTTCAATATTTTAAAACATGCCCATAGAAATGAAATATTCAGACAGTAACAGTCTCAGGTTCATGAATCAGACTGAGTAATAAGGATAGGAATTGGAATCATGCTCTGAAACTTAGTTCTATTAATTTGATATATGCGGTGCCACATTGTATTGAAATTAAGAGTTCAACCAAATTCCGACAACTGATATATAGTTCTGCCATTTGGCCCATTTCAATAAACTCTATTGTCAAACAGAAGAATCAAACTAGACCAGTTGGATCGACATGGAACATGTAATTTATTAAATTAACAATGAGTAAAACATTAAAAAAATCTACCAAATTGGTCTTGAAAGGAGGCGTAAGTACCTGTAATGAAAATTCTTTTAGCAACGCGAGCGTGTGCCAACCCTACCAAACCTGGCAAACATTGTACGATTGTAGAGTACCATTGAATTTAGGAACAAACCATATAGTAGCCTTGCGCAGAATGCTTCTGTAACGAACAGAGAAGGCAAGGTACTAGGACCCTCTATCAACTAATTTCATATCAAATCATCACCTGTCCCAGCACCGATCTCTACGGCAGTAACACCATCAAATTCAGACGTTGTAAAGCTTTTGTGCAACACAAAGTCAGTTAATAGCAACGCCGCCTTCCAAACCTGAAAAAGACAATGACAATGAATCACAAACGAAAGAAAGATGAAAACAAATTAGAAAAAAGCAGCATTGAAGTTCTCTAACCTGAAGCCCGACACTCCTTAGCGACGAGGTGATACCATGCTGCACGGTGAGCACATGATCCTCACTTCTTCTCCCTGCAGGCCAAGGAAGATTAAATGGGCAATTCACCTGTTATGACAAGACAACATGCTGTAACAAATGCCTTACTATCTTCCTTTCTTCTTCTCCGGTCGAGAACGAGATCCCCATCCTCATCAACAGCGACAGCGTCAGCCGAACCACCTTCCCCACAAAGCCAAGAATCAGCTCACCATAACGAGCAATCCAACCAAACACCAGCCTCTACGCTACGACCAATGCAAAACACGGCCACACACTTACAAGAACTGCTCGTTGCCGTGACCAGCTCGCACCCACCGCCACGTTCGTCGTCGTCGCCGCCGCCGCCGCCTCCAGATGGCTCTGACAACACCGAATCACACTTCAGGACAAGCTAAACGGCTAGCTCCAACCATCTCGTCTCGGCTGGCATCAGCAGGCGGTGCAGGGAAGGTGTATGACGAAATGCGCGCGACAAGTGCGTGCGTTTGGTAGTATACCTAGCGGGCGTGAGGAGAAGCTGAAGCGGGACACGTAGAGGCCGGAGAAGCGGGGCGGGCAGCCGAGGTGCACCTCGCTCATTACCTGCTCCTCCTCCTCTCCTCCTCTTCCTCCTCCCCGGCCGTCTCCGGTTTCCATTGCAGTTGCAGATGCCTCGGTTGGATACTTCATACTTGGATGTGCTTCTGGAAAAGCAACGCTGCAAAGGGAAAGCTCGTGGGCTCGTTTAGCCCGCAAAGTATTGGGCTCTACGCTTTGGGCTCGTTTGGCCCGCCAAGTTTGGGCTCTACACTTTGGGCTTTGTATTGCAACGGTATTTTTAAAAAAGAAATACTGTGTATTGCATTTTTATTCTACGGTTGTATTGCGTTGCGCGCTACGATGAAACCAATAGTCCAGTAGACGAGTACCATCAGCAAAGCAGAACCCTTCCCCACGGCGACGGCGGCGATTATCCGGCGGAGCTCCGTTCCCGGCGGTGCGACGCCCATCGACGCGTTCGGCGGTGGCGGGAGCGACCCTGACGGGCTTCCCCAGGGGCCTCCAGCTTCAGGGCACGATTACTCTTCTGATCTTCTCTCCCATCGCTCCGATTTGCGCTGCGCAGGACACATGTTCACCACGAAGTTTGGGCGTCTTCGTGGTATTTCATATTTGAGACAGGGAGACGATCAGACCACGTACTGGTCTTGTGGAATGGCAGCACTGGTGATGTAGTGATTACTGATTAGCAAAGCAAGAATTTGGTAGTGAAGGGCACCTTCTTGGTGCAAACTAGAGAGCCACGGTATTTTGCGACAGGAACGGCAGAAGAATTCTCAGGCCATTTACAGTGTACCGTGCTAGCCAACTTTCCTCCTCTGGCACCGGTGCTAGCCCATGCAGCGAGGGAAGGTGAGAGGTGCTAGAAAAAATATTACTAGCACAAACACCGATGCTAGCTCAAAAAAAAATATTAAGCACCGATGCTAGTTCAAAAAACCCTATTAGGTGCTCACTTGTAAGTGAAATGAGAGAGGAAAAGAGAGTATGGTGGGAGAAAAAAACAATATTTTATTTAGTTGTGAGTCCTATCTTAAAAAGATAATGACGTGCTAAACATTGTAGAATAAAGATAAAACTAACATCACTGTGATGTGGCAGTGAAGTGATGAATCTGACGTACCACGGAAGTGGAAAATGAAGTGACATACTGGCATGAAGTATCATGTCTTAATTACTACTACTTGGAGTGGTGGTTTCTGGTTTGTGCTAGCTACCTCCCTTGTATGGGTTAAGGCTTAAGAATAGGTAGCGCTGACAAAAAATCTCCCTACATAAAAGGGCGCAGAAAGGGTGGCTGGAAAGGCAGGCCACGTCGACGTTTTGCTTCTTCGCCGCATGATCTTGCGCCGCTTTCTCTTGCTCGTCCGATCGACTCACGCTGGATTTGCACGGCCAGCCGTTGCGTTGCCCGTCCGATGCTGCATGTTGCTCTTGGTTTGGACGGCTGGATGGGTCGTTCGGTTTTAGCGGCCATCGCCACGCGTGTTTCTGCCTCGAGTACTGCGCGTGTCGCTTCGCTTTACCGTCGCGCTGGCGTCGTTGGAGACTGACGCTGCTTTCGGCTGGACGCGTGCCCCCGCTGCCTCACTTTTACTCTGAACGACGATACTGCAATGCTTTTACTCCTGCACGTCGCGCCTCCTCCTCTCCGCCGCGGTGCTCCTCCCTCTCCGCCGGTGCCTCCGCTTCCCGCGCCGCCACCTCCTCTGCCTCTTCCCCACCGACCCATCCCTCGCCTCCCCGATCCTGCTCGACCCCGCCACCCCCACCGCCTGGTGGCCCCTCCCGCCGATCCCCTGCTCACCGCAGCTCTACAGCCTCGCCAACTTCGCGGCAATCGCCGTAGGACCCCACCTCTACGTCCTCGGCAGCTCCGCTTCGACGCCCGGAGCTATCCCTCGGCCACCCTTCCCCTCCGCAGCCGCCTACCGACTCGACTTCTCCCTCTCCCGCCACCGCTTGGGCGCCTCCCCGACATGCGCGTCCCCCGAGGGAGCTTCGCCTACGCCCCAGAGCCCAGCGGCGGTGTCATCATGGCTGGCGGTGGGTCCAGACACCCGATGTTCCCCTCCTATGGCAGCCGCACTAGCGGCACCGAGTGGTACGACAACGCTGCGCGTGCCTGGCGCGTCGCCGCGGCGATGCCCCGGGAGCGGGCCGGGTGTGTGGGGTTCATCGCGCACAGGGCGGGGGATGGGATGGAGGACGAGTTCTGGGTGATGGGTGGGTACGATGGGTACACCACAGTGGGAGGACTGGTGTCGAATGACATTTACTGCGGGACGCGGTGGCGCTCGGACTGTGGAGCGAGAAGTGGAGGGAGATCGGAAACATGTGGGAGGAAGGGGAGAGGCGTCGACTCGGACCCGTGGCAGCCATTTCTGCAGAGGATGGAAGGGTTCCAGAAGTGTTCATGCTCGATGGTCATGATGTCTTTGGGTCAGGGAATTTGTCTCTGATTTGCTTGTGGTTGCATAAATTCTGTGTATACATGTTCCTGTTTGTCTTTGCATAAACAATTTTCTTTGTCTCATCACAATCAAACGCTTCATGTATCTTAACTCTTTATACCTCGCCGATTTGATCAGAGCACTTGGTTGGATTTGATCGGTCTTTGTTTCCCCCTTTCTACCCGCTGTGCTGCTGTGGTATCGATTTTGCTTTTTTTTTTGGGATGTCTTACCTTCGTTCTTTGTCCATGGATCTACGCGTGTTTCGTTCTCCTGCTGTCTTCGTGATTGCGTTTCCTTTTTCTGTCCATCGTTTTGTGCTGAGGTTTTCCCTCATCTTCCTTTTGGTTGGATCCGGCTTTCCATCGGGTCTCTTTCAATGGATCGGCACGGTTCCATTTTTGCAGGGTCTTTATCCTCACTTTCGGTGCACGGGGAGCATAGTGTTCATCTAAACAAACTTGAAGGCTTGTGGTTGATGTTCTATGGATCTGGAGCTCCATGAGCGTTCTATGGAGGCTGTGAACAATCACAACTTGCTGTAGCCTTGTTGGAGTAATATTTCATACTTTCTTTTGCTCCATGATTAGCCAAAGCAAATGCATTGCTTAAGTCTCTCTTCCAATTTTGAATCTCATGTGCAACATGGTCTGTTCCTGGGTAAGTAAATCGCCCATCAAGATAGATCATTTGCCTATATGGTTAGTCCTAATGCAAGTTTTCAGCTAAAGGGGTGACTGGAGCCCTGTTTGGCCTCCGCCGTCGCGCTCAGGCCCTCCTTTTCTACGGCAGCCCAACCTCCCTGTGCCCGGTTGCTGCCTTCTTGTGTTTCCACTACTCCAGCAATGTATTTGTGCTATGGTCTAAAAAGGTAGTGAAAGCTTTCTATTTGTTCAGAACCTTTTCCTCAGGTTCATTTGCAATGCCTAACAACATACTTCATATTCATCGGTACTCTCAAAAGGATATCTCTGCACAGTGTAGACTGGAAGCTTTCGAAAGACAGATGAGGTTAACAAGAGAGAAGGATGGTGATGCAAATGCAAGCTATGGGTGGCTTGGATCCAGAAAGCAAGACATGGTTGGAGTTTTAATTAAGGGTTTTGTTAGCAATGGAAAAACCATTCAACGCTGATATGGGTGCTGGCAGATATCTGTCACCCAAAAACCGTGCCTTTACAATGTTCTTGTTTCACTCTAAGTGTTTTAATGTTCTGTTCTAATTTCATAATTGATAATAGTGAATATTACATAACATTTCATTATTTTGTAGTGTTGGTCTTTGTGATGTTGATGAAAAGGGTGCAAGATATGTTGTTGTGCTTGAGAATCTTGGGCAACACAGGATCTATCAAGCAGGATCGAGGGGACTTTGTAAGCATATATCATTCGGTGTTGATAATTGCTCGAGACACAAACTATTACGTGATATGGCCATCAAATCTAGGCACTCATATTTGTCTCGAATATCTCATTAGCTTTAGGCTTCACCCAAAAGTTCAAGGTAACATTAGGTAGAGGTATTAAGAGTTAAGACTCGATCATGTATACTACTCGAGATAAGATGTGTGATCCACTCTTGACCTGTACTTATTTTTGAGTATTGGCTTCGCTTGAAAGTTTTATGGTTGTGCCTTTGCAAAAGAAGTGATAGTGGATCTTTCGCTCTTCAACCCGTGAGTTGTCTTAACAATCTTTTTACGGTACTTTCCAATACGAGCTACGAGTGCTGAGCTTGTTTTGCGCTTGTATGCATTTTTAGGTTTCAACAATTGTTGCTAGAGAATTCTTGTTAATTTAAGCTGCAAAGAACTAGAGTGATGCTACCAAAATAACCTAGATGGATCTTCGAAATGTTGCTATGTAACAATGGATCTCCGTCAGGATCTTAGAAATGTTGCTATGTAACAATGGATCTCCGTCTTGCGTGAAGTGAAGCAAAAAGTCATTTCTGGTACCACTTTAGATTCCCCGTTTTCGTGAAAATTGAAAAATCAAGTGTATATTATTTGTTTTTTAATTGTGCCTTAAGTTTTACTGTGCTTGTTGTGCAGAGGTATCGACTAGCAAAATATCACAAGTGATGCGAAACACTAAAGATGCGAATGGAGGTTGAGAAATAGCTTCATGACCAATTAGAGGTGTGTGTCATAAACTTTGGAGTCTGAGGTCACGAGCTATTTTGTTATTTGTGTTAGTGGATTCAAGCATAGCCTTATTTTATTGGTACATATATCAAATTTATCTTACAAAATCGAATGAAATTAGGTGCCAGTTCTAGATTAGTATATACTATGACATATCCATGCTTCTTTTGGTCTGTGCTATAGAAAGAACAACATATCTATCTATCTATCGCCTTTTCTTGGACAACCCTTCCATGCTAGCTGGAAAGAGCTTGGTTGATAACATATCCAATTTTTAATGACGGCTTTAGGCTTCTAGAAGTAGATAGTCTAAAATTGATGCAACGACATGCAACATGCAAAAGGAGAAACTGTTCTAGACTGCTTTGTTCAAAATGCTAGCTGTTGACAGTGCTCATCTCAGATTGTCTACATATATTTATTCCAATGATGGAATTGTTAATGTTCATGAATTTGTTCAGCAGGAAAAACTCCTTTGGACTGTGTTTCGGCCATACTGCAGTACAAAATGTGCCAGAGAATGGAAGAGCTTACAACATCACAGCGACCCGAGTGATAGGTAGCATGTATTCTGGGCTTTTGTACTAGCTGTTCCCCTTTTTTGTTCCTTCATGTGTCAAAGATGGTGTTCCGGTGCATAAACCATTTAACAACCCAGAGCTTATTGCATGAACCATTTAGCGACCGAAACCGTTTCAAACTGATATATTTAACGACTCATTTGCTTTCAGTGCTAACAGAATCAGTCAAGTTTCTTTAATTCGTATGCCATACTAGGAGTGGGATATTTGCTGAAAAGAGTGAAAATGGTGATTCAGAGGCTTCAGATCCTGCTAACAAAACTTCTGTAAGGATGTATCAGGTGCTTTTCTTATTTATAAACATGTCGCAGTCCCTGCTTTTTGTTGAGTATGTCTTTCCTACTTGGTATTATTATGGTGGCTTTTCATGGTATTAATATTATAGTACGTGTTGATGGACAGAGTTCTAAGTTAATACACACTTCATACTTTTTCTATTAAGAAAAACCTCTTTGGTTTGAAACTTGAAAAGAAGCGTATTTGCATGAAAATTTTATTGTGTTTTACGTTTGTAACCCTTAACGTCTCTCAAGTTTTTTCCCCCTTTGGGTGATTAATCCAAAGCTCAATCTTTGATTTCTTCGAAGAATATAATTCACTGATGAATCATTTCATGACAGCAAACTATAACTGAAATAAGTCATATCTCATTTAGTGCTGATGGAAGTGTTTATACAAACAAGCCATCCTCCTTGCCTGAGGTGCCTAAACAGCGAGCAACTTAGTGATATACTGGAGAGTGATGTTGAAGCTAAAATCAATAGTCAGCTTTCTGAAGCTAAGAGCAAGGAGCCCACCGGGAGTGGTATCTTTGGTCAGCCTCCTGAGATTCCTGCAGGGCCATTGCCTGCTCATAATATAGAGCTATAAGAAAATCTTTATTTTGCACTTCCATAGCCAAGAAGCGTCCACGCATCAACGTAAGTGACATAGGAGTATGATCTTCCTGTTTACATTTTGGTTCCAAAATTTACTGTACGTCCCCTATCAGGCAAACAACAGAAGGCTTATTATATAGAGTTGGCACTTCATGTCTTCACGTGTGTCTTTAGGAACAGAAGATAAATTTGAAATTTGGCCATACATAGCTGAACATGAAAAATTATGCTCTTAATCTTGTATTTCATTTTGTGCAATTCTTTATATGTTTTTATTTATTTTGTGTTCTCCGGTGGTGCAAATATTTGAATCCCTTGCTACGCAACTGGTCAATGCCCTTTTACAAGTTTCTTGTTCATCTATTACGGTTTCTGATGTTGTATACGGTCTATCTCAATCAATTTCTTTGTCCTAATCACAATCGCACGTTCCACCTCTGCGCGCCAATGGCGCGCGCGGTTTTCTAGTAGTAGTAATGCTCTGGGAGCCTTGAGCTTGGCTATTTCACATGTATATGGTTTTACTTTCAAGTGAAATGCTATGGTATTTATCATGCAAATTTTTTAGTTGTGCTTATATGTTATGCATTGCTAATCAAGCGCTGAGATTTGTGTGGATTAGCTTAAGGCTGACTCTGATATTTTCATACATACAAAGCCCACAGCTTCCTTGATGGAATACTAGAACAAGTTTCCTTGGCTTCTGCCCTTGACATAACTGCATAAGAATGTATCCAAAAGACGATGTTTCATTTTGTGCATATATTGATATGGTGAACTACTAGCATTTTCGTATCGATTATCCATGAGAAGCAGATTCCCATTTACTCCTGTTCATTTGCCCTCCCTAACTGTTCATCTTGATCTTTATCAGTTTGATCCTTGCTGCTACCCTCTGTTGGTGCCCTGTACGGTGTTTAGCAACATGAGGAGATTTGAAATGTTGAAAAAGCACAGTTTCATTAGGTATGTTTATTGTACTTCATAACTGGTTGGATGGGCTAGTGCTGCTCCAGTGTTAGTTTGTTCTTTACACAAGCCATATTCTTGATTGCCGTACAGGTCATTTTTGTCAGCATTTGTCTAGTACCTGATTAAGTCTCACTTTTTTTTTGCAGTTATACCTAAGCCTTTGCCCCGTCTGTAGCAACATTATGGAAGCAAGAAAGAATGCATGGTGGTTGGCTAATCTAAAAAATAATTCTTGTCATCAAACGTTTAAGTTTACACATAAATTTAAAATTGTTAATACATATGCTACTTCTTGGTTTTGCCCCTTTTTGTAAGGTCCCATATACTGTTATGTGCAGTTTCCTGACCATTTAACCCTTCTGTAGACTTTTTTCTTTCTGACATTCATAGCACAAGTTAACTAAATACTGTTGGTCTTTTTGTGATCACTCTAGCCAAGTTAACTAAATACTGCTGGTCTTTTTGTGATGACTATAGCGTTGCTGCCAATACTGTTGATCTGCTTATGTTAACCTCTCCAGCTTAACTGCAATCTTATCCAATAAATGCTAGTCATGCAGAGTGACGCGAGAAGGGTGAGGACGCAGGAGACACTGGGCTCAACAGAGGATGCTCTGAAAACTAGATATGCAGTACTCGTGGACGAAAAAATATGACCAAACAACATTAGGAGGACAAACGAGTGTAGGTTAAAGCACGCATCCTTCCCAGCAGTGTATTTGAAATGCTTGCAGCGAACAAGAACTTGTTCTTACCAATCATCAGGCTTTAATGGTTATCCAGTTTTATACTGTTATTCCCCTCCCATCTACCAGTCAAACCCTCTCAATGGACTTCGATGAAGTTGTGAGTTTGAACACGTTAAGTAAAAGAAGGGAAGAGAAGAAGTGATCAAAAGCATTTAGGTATTTCTTATGTTCCTCTGATCAATTTGTTTTTTTTAATAGTCACTTAAGCTGGTGGTTGCTAATTGTTGAAGAGTTATTATTAGAGTTTAATAAGAGTCTAAATCGTGTGTAAGTCGAATTGTCTTTAGCACTATAAATAAAGGGCATGATATGGACACATACAATTATTCCCAAAATTCTACATAGTATTAGAGCCTAACCCTAATCCCTAAACTCACCTCAGATCCAATTCGCTGCCGTCGTTCACCATCAGCACCCGGAGTTGTCCCCGCTCCACCACCTTGGGGATCACCACCACTAGCCACCATCGCCGTGCCTTATGAGCCAAGCGTGCGTGGCCATGCCGCTGTTCAGGATGCGCCGCCGGGCAGACGGTGGAGGAGAGAAGCAGATCCGACGCACTCAGGGGAGAGGAACCGGTGCTGGGGGGAGAAGAAGATCTAGCGAGGGAGAGGATCCAGCGTTCTCGAGGGAGAGGAAGGGAGAGGAACCGACGCTCGGGCTCAGGAGAGAAAGAAGAGAGTGAGTGTTGAGAGAAGAAGAGGGCAAGAAAAAAAGAAAAGAAAATCGTTATACTGTTGTGTGATTTTCTGTTGCGTTATTTTGTTGATTAATGTGATGCACACTGTGACAATCGGAGGTAACTGAGGTAGTGATAATTGTTGAAGCGTGAAGGATTACCGTGATCGTGGGAGATATGCACAACATAGCTTGTTGATTGACATTACTCCAGTTGTTTGAGAAGATGACTCCTGAGAGATCGAAGCTACGAGAAAGACTGAGAAAGAAGCTGCGCGAAAAGATGCGAAGAAGAGTACTGTGACCATAGATAGGGGAAGTGGAGAGTCCTCTTTGGTCATAAAAGGTGAGATGAGAGGTATATTGCAAGACCTCATCGTGATGGATTTTGATAGGTCCGAGGGCTGGTGCAAGGTCATCTGAATTAAAGCTCGAGCTGATGCCAAATGATGTAAAATTGGAAGGGAGCAAAAATTACCTAAGTTAGTCTAGAAGGGCCCGGTTAATTCTAAAGACGAAGGGGGTAGAGCACTATCTACAGGAGATCTGCGTCGAGCCTGCAGACAGGGAGAGTACTGATTGGAGGGTGTGGAACACCACCAACTCTATGGTGGTGGCATGGTTATTGACTTCGGTGTCCCCGTCCATTGCTAGGATTGTGGAGGCGATCCTAAGTGAAAAGGTGATGTGGAAGACGATGGGGAACATGTACTTCAGGGTTGGCAATGTAATGATGATGGTGGAGGTTCAGGGCAAGATAGATGCTCTAAAACAGGGAGAGTAGACCGTTCAAGAATATGTTAGCGGGTTGCAGCAGTTGTGGGCAGATTTGGATCAATATGATCCACTGCAGCTAACGTGTGCTGGTGATATTGAGTTTGGTAGGGCGTGGCTGCAACGTAGGAGGTTCACTCATTTCTTGAAAGGTTTGAACCCTGAGTTTGAGAGCATAAGGGCTTCAATATGTCATCAGGTGACATTGCCAACTATAGAAGAGGCTATTTCAGCTATGGTTGTTGAGAAAACTCGATGAAGAGTGATGGTGGATAACAACCCTATAAGGTCAGTGTACGCCTGATGATAGGGAGTATTACAACTGTAAGTAAACATGACACTTGAGTTGGGTGTGAACTCTCTCACAAACTATGACAACTTGAACTTTGTAAGGAGGACAGAGTGTTATAGGCGTGGGGCATCTCGCCCTAGTAGAGATGGTGGGAATAATAGATATGCTGAAGGAACTCAAGGTGGAGGTAGAGGAAGAGGAAGAGGTGGCCCTAAGGCCAATGCAACCACGACAAAGGAGAAGACTGCACAGTTAGAGAAGTAGCAGAAGGGAGAAGAGAATTGGGAAGGGGATTGGGACTAGAGTTAGGCGTAATGGTCTTTGGTAGAGGTGGAGGTGGTGGATTCCGGGGGTGGCTGGGGACATGTGGGTAGAGGAGGGGGTTGAGGTCAGGGCAGCTGGTAGATGGTGGAGATGGATTTGATGACGTCTCTGGTAGTATTTGTGGTGAGCAATTATTTTTTTGTGGTTTTAGCTATGGAGTAGATGGTAGGTTTGTTAAAGTCTAGTAATGGTATTGCAATATGTAACAAGATGATCATGATTGTTAGTTATCTCATGCTAATCTTGAGGGGGAGTGTTGGAAAGTTACTATTAGAGTTTAATAAGAGTCCAAGTCATGTGAGAGTCAGATTGTAATTGTTGGCGATTTCGTGTTAGATCTAAATAACGAGTTGTATTAGAGTTGGACTCTACTTTGAGACTATAAATAAAGGGTGTGGGATCCTACGGGATACACACAAATAATTCCCAAAACAACATGGTATTAGAGCCCCCGTGCCCATCCACCACCAAACCCTAACCCTAGCCCTCACGTACCTCAGTCGCCGCCACCGCCGTTCCCTTTCTCCCTTTGCACCGGACGAATCCAGATAGCCACCGCTCGAGGTGCATTGCTATGCCTCATGGCGCAAGGGCCACCACTCGGGTCAGCCGCCCACGCCGCTGGTCGTCGGACGCCACCGCCACCACTGGCGGGCAGGCCACGCCGCCGCTCAGGCAGTCACCCATCGCACGGGTTGCACTGGAAGCCACCACCACAAGCCGGAGACCGCCGAGGAGGAGCAAGAGCTCTCACCCAATTCAGGAGAAGAGAAGGTCGGGAGAAGAAACTCTCGAAGAAGAAACTAAGAGAGGAGTCTCTCGGGAGAAGAAAAGAGGCAAGGCAAGAAACCAGGAGAAGAAACCGAGGCAAGAGGAGTCTCTTGGGAGAAGAAAAAGGCAAGGCAATGTGGGAGAAGAAAAAGGCAAGGCAAGAAACAAGGAGAAGAAACCGAAGCAAGAGGAGTCTATCGGGAGAAGAAAATGGCAAGGCAACGTCGTTTCGCTTTGTTGCTTCTGTTCGGGAGAAGAAGCCGAAGTCGAATAATAGATTTGTTTTTGATGCTTCGGCTCTGCATGATTTGGGTAATTATGAAGGTAGTCATCCAGATTTGGCAGAACGTTGATGCATGAAGAATTATTGTGATCATGGGAGATACGCACGACATATCTTGGTAGTAATTGGCATTTCTTTGGTTGTTTGAGAAGATGACCCCTTAGGAAATTGAGGCTGTGGGGAAGGGGGAGGAAGAAGCCGCAATAAGGGTGGTAGAAGAGAGAAGGAAGGCAGTTGTTGAGACTACTTCCCGCTAGTAACTTAATATGACATGAGAAGCATGTTACAAGACCTCTTCATGACAGGTATGATAGGTCCAAGGGCTAGTGTAGGGTCATCTAAATTAAAGCTGGAGTTGATGCCGAATGATGTAAAGTTGGAAGGAAGTGAGAATTACCTGAGTTGGTCTAGAAGGGCTCAGCTAATTCTGAGGACGAAGGGGGTGGAGCACTACCTGCGGGAGACTTGTGTTGAGCCTACAGACAAGATTTAGATCACTATGATCCACTGCAGTTAACATGTGTTGGTGATATTGAGGCTGGTAGAGTGTGGCTGCAACGCAGACAGGTTACACACTTTCTAAAAGGACTGAACCCGAAGTTTGAGAGTAAAAGGGCTGCCATGTTTCACTTGGCAAACTTGCCTACTATGGAGGAGGGTATTTCAGCAATGGTGTAGGAGGAGGTTCGACTACGAGTAATAGGGGACAACAACCCGGTGTGATCCGCATATGCCATACCAGATGATAAGGAGTGCTATAACTGTGGGATGAGAGGACATCTGATCCATGCTTGTCCTTCTCTACAGTATGGAGGTTGAGGTGGAGGTCGTGGAGGCCGAGTTGGAGATTATCGAGGCTGAGATGGAGATCGAGGCCGAGGTGGAGATCATGGTGGTCATGGAGATGGAGGTCGAGGAAGGGGCCGAGCTGGCCCCAAAACTAATATGGCCCTGACAGAGGAGATCACGTCTATTACTCTGACGGGCAAGCAAGCTATGCAATTGGAGAAGTGGTAGCAGGGAAAGGCATTGGAGACTTCTCATGATTCCACCTCTTTTGGTAACTTTGCAAATTACGCCCACGTGGGCAAAGGTACTCAGGCACATGCACTTGCATCCACATATAAGCACTCTCATATTGATTGGATTATAGATTCAAGGGCATCCAAGCATGTCACGGGTTCTCTTAGTGCATTTGCATCTTACATCCCATATACTCATTCTAAAACTGTCCAAACAGCTGATGGAACCTCTCAGCTTATTCAGGGTGTAGGATCTGTAGAGTGCACACTATCTATTGCTTTGTCCTCCGTCTTGCATGTTCCCTCCTTTCCAGTCAACCTTCTTTCAATTAGTTCTATCATTGACCAATTCAAATGCATTGTCACATTTGATGAGGATTCGTGTTTGTTTCAGGAGAAGAGAACTGGGAAGAGGATTGAGACTGGAGTAAGGCGTAATGGGCTATGGTACATTGATCAGGTTGATGTGGCATTGGCTGTGGTTGTAGGGGGAATCAAGAGAGAAGTTTTGTTACATCATCGTCACTTAGGACATTTATCATTTGAGAGTTTAAGTCAATTATACCCTGATTTGTTCAAAAGGGTAGACAAGATTAAACTTGTGTGTGATGCTTGTGAGTTTGGAAAGCATACACGGTCTACATATAGTAGTATTGGTCTTTGGAGTTCTGAACATTTTATATTAATACATTCGGATGTTTGGGGTCTGTGCTCAGTTACTTTTGTGAGTGGTTTTAAGTGGTTTGTTACATTTATTGATTGCTATACTCGTATGACTTGGATTTATATGATGAAGCACAAGAACGAGGTCCTTTGGTGTTTTGTAGGACTTCCATAGGATGGTTGCTACTTAGTTTGACGCAAAAGTTCGGATTGTTCGATCAGATAATGGAACTGAGTATGTTAATAAGGAGTTTGCGGCGTATCTCTCAGAAGAGGGGATACTTCATCAGACTACTTGTCCAGGAACCCCACCTCAGAATGGAGTGGTAGAAAGGAAGAATCGACATTTGTTGGAGGTAGCACGTTCACTCATGTTTCAGATGAATGTGCCAAAAGGATTGTGGAGCGAGGCAGTAATGTTGGCAGTGTATCTCATCAATCACATACCGTCGCGAATACTTGGGATGAGGTCTCTAGCTGAACTTCTTTTGGTTCAGCAAGAGTTCAAGGTGCCTCCCAAGGTGTTTGGTTGCGTGTGTTTTGTACGAGATCACCGACCAGCGGTTGGCAAGCTGGATCCACAAGCATTGAAATGTATCTTTATAAGCTATTCATCAAGTCAGAAGGGCTATAGATGTTGGAACCCAGTTGGACGAAAGTTGTTCGTGAGTATGGATGTGACATTCGGGGAGTTTGAGACTTACTACACGAGTGGAGGTATTCTTGATTAGTTTTTGGAGTTCTCTTCTATCACTGAGGGTAGCAGTCGAGAGGGGGAGAACAAGGAGAGTCAACAAAAAGAAGAAGTAATTGTGGGGACAATTCCGTACCCAAACCTAATGGAATATGCGAAAAATGTGATAACCCAAAAGAATTTAAGGTTTATCAGCGAAGACGCTTTGGGAAACAGAGGGAGAAGCAAAGAGACAAGCAACAAGACTTGAGCCACTAACGGAAGCTTTCTAAACAAGCGGCATTGTCACTGGCTGAACAAACCTTCTAAAACCCCACCTTGCCGATTGATCTAGTCCCAAATCCCTCCTCAGGTCTCTCTCCATCAGGTTCCTTGCCTCCCCTTGGGGCGAGTGGTAATGTTCATTTTAATCACCCCCATTTAGAGTTACCACTTGCACAACTTAGGAAAACTAGAGCTAATGTAGGAAAGCCTTCAATCCAGTATGGCTTTGAGCATGATATTACAAATTTTATTTCATATTTCCATATCTCACCTGCATACAAAGCATTCATTGCATCTCTTCAGACAGTGCATGTTCCAAAGGATTAGCGAGCTATTAAGTGGGATCCTAAATGGAAGGATGCCATGAAGGAGGAACTTAGTGCACTTCAAAAGAACAAGACATGGGATCTCATTCCACTTCCAGCAGGAAAAAGGGTAGTAGGATGCAAATGGGTGTTTACAATTAAGCAAACTCCTAAATGCAAGATAGAGAGATACAAGGTATGGTTGGTTGCAAAAGGTTATAGTCAAACATATAGGATATAATATAATGAGACCTTTGCACTAGTGGCAAAGATGAGCACAGTAAGAACGTTGATCTCCTGTGCAACTAACTTTGGATGGCCCCTACATCAGTTGGATGTGAAGAATGCCTTTCTACATGGTGATTTCCAAGAGCAAGTATGCATGGAGATTCCTCTAGACTTTGAGAATAGGCAGACTGAGAGGAAGGTGTGTAAACTCAAGAAGTCTTTATACGGTCTGAAGCAGTCTCCAAGAGCATGTTTTGATAGATTCAGGCATATAGTCTGTAGTATGGGCTATTCTCAATGCAATAGACATCATACTTGTCAGACCCTAAATTTGCAATTTGGAATTTCAATTCGACCACTTAGTTCGACGATTGAGGTTCGACCACTCAATTTTGACTACAGAGCTTCGACCACTCAGTTTCGACTACCAGGCTTCAACCACTCAGTTGCAACTACTGAGTTTTGACAACTCAATTTTGACTACTGAGCTTGTTGGACCCCAAATTTGCAATTTAGAATCTATTGTGTCAAACTGTATCATTTCCTGGATCAGTAGATAGCACACACATATACATTCTTGGATCATTACATACATCGCATACAACAACATAATATATTCCATGACAGGCCATCCGGCCCACTATTTTACAAAAGGGGCCACGTAGGCCACACGACTACATAGTTCAGAGTATAGAATAAAGGATAAGAGCAGAAGCAAAAGAAGTCGTAGTGGATCCATTCATTTTGCCCACAGGCAAGCAACTAGGGGTCCCAGCCTAAGCTCCACCAACTTCTCCACAGTCTGGTCCAGCCACCAAGTAGTAGTCGTATGGGTATTGGTCGAGTGGCTCTGAAAGATTATGTTGAACAAGCCTGAGTACACAACCATACTCGTGAGCCAACACACAATGCAGTTTATTATAGATGCAAGGCTAGTCAAGGGGAGCTCAGAGTCCTTTTATTTGCACAAAGCTAAGTTTGAATTAGAGTGGGCAGTATAACATCCTGAGACTTAGCATTTTTAATCCAACAGTTTTTTTTGTGATAGAGTTTTCATTTGTAAAGTACTAGTGGAGATCTCATCTCCTATACCATTGAGTGGCTCCATCCATCCAATGCTCGGGATATCCCGTATTTACCACTGGTCCTCTACCAGGCCATTTCAAATCCCTGGGGTCCCACCCGACTTTCCTTTTCATCCACAAATCGTTTTGTAAAAATGAAAGCTAGTTCAAGCGAGTTCTCGACACCGCTCTTGACCGTGAGCATGGCTATCTAGATAGTTTTCTTACTTTACAGAGTTCACACACTTTATCCACAAGAGATAATCGTCTTGATATATACACACGTTTCCTTCGACATGTGAATCAATAGGAGATTACCACAAGACCTTTACAATGCTCAACCACGACGCAACCCCACCCGCTAAGGTTTCCATCCCTAGAGCCACGCTCCCAGGAGGCCCCTCTTGTGCCGTGTGGTTTTCCTCTGGCTTCTACCCTTACCCACGCCACACACCCACCAGAGGCGAAGCGACATCGAGGCGAACAAATTAGTTAGCTAGGTCATACCCATTATAGACTTGTGGTTGCACTTTTTACAGGAGAGGTCATCACAAGAACTCGATCCTTTATTGACTTGGGCGGTACATCCATATACCCCACCAACGTGCATCACCAGCACCAGCCATTCTTTCTAGCCGCCCAAGTTGAAATCGAATTTTTCATGTTTTCCTTTGTTTTTAAAAATAACTTCTAGTCCATCATACCGGCCAGGCCCTAACCTTGACTGCCCAAATCTAGTTTTTATGTTTTAACTAGTATGTAATCCATTAACTCTAGGGTGACAAAGGTTAGTGTCCAAGTTCAAGGATTAGAAGTTTATACACAATTATTATCATGGCATTAACTATGAGCTAGAGCAATATAGTTGTATAATGTGGATATCATGGGGATATGCTTATGATCTTAGGATGATGAAACAATTGGCAATAGTGCTTTTGGTTTGAAGTTTCAAGTGTTTTCGACAAAGTTTCGGGCTTCACAGTCAACAAGGCCATATCGAAGCTTTTATGCTGATTGAAAATATAAGTGGTGAATTGATTTTGGGATAGGTCATATCCATATTTGATAGTGCATATGTGTTGCATGTTGCATGTTTTCACTAACGTGGGTCAAGTTGTGAAGAACTTGTTCCGGATTCGTGTTTGCTTGTCTATTGTTTGCGTGTGGCTTGAAGGTCAACGACGGTCAAGCGGCGGAGGATCGGGACTAAGCTTGGAGAGCCGAGGTCCGTAACGATCATGGATGCCGTGTGAGGTCAAGTGACTCAAGCGTGGCGCAGAATGGACGAGGATGACCGAACAGGCGGTTGGGCGATCGTTGGATCAAGCGCAATGAGTCGCTACAAGTGCTCGTGGTGCCGATGGGATCCGGACGGAGAGACTTGACGACATGGAGCCATTGATCAACCTACACGTGGGCGGCGGCGATTGCTTCAACTGGATTGACCTCGGTCTTGGAAAAAGATCGAGAAGGGTATTTTGGTAATTTTACCAAATACCATCTTAGTGACCTTTGGCTAAACCACGGCATGACTACGCAAACGAAGTGGTTTAAGTCAAGAGAATTGAAGACGGCGCTTAATTTATGCGTGCGTGTGTGTTCCGTTGTTTTTGGGCCCTAACGGAAGCCCATTAGGTAAATCATCTAGAAGGTTTTAGGATTTGTTGTTGCCCTATAAAAGGAACTATAGATGGGTCATTTAGGGCTGCTACCGAGAAAAAAAAAGAGGAAAACCATTGGCGGCGGCCTGGCCGAAAGCGAAAATCGAAGCCTCAGAGGTGAGTACGCTCCTCCCAGAAGAATTGCGCGTAAATGAGAATGCTTGGTGGCGCTCTGCGGTCCGCAAAAAATTGTAATCCTATGCGGCTAATGCAGCTTTTTGCTTGTCACATCTGTGTGAAACCGATTCACTTTCTTTTAGTCCTAATTAGTCTCTTGTGTGGCCGCCTTTAATGATCTCGACCGATTTCATTAATTCTTCTTTGGTTCTCTGGTGTTGGCATTTCGGCACTTTCTTTGATGTTTGCTTTTGTTTGCTGCGTTTCTCATGTGTTGGCAGCAATCTGTTTAGACTTGTTTACAGCCTGCTCTGCCCCAAACGAAGCCCCGCAGAATTAGGAGCTTGGCGGCGGCCTTGATGCTCTGAAAAATCTGAAGATGTGCTTAGCGGCGCTGCCCGCAAAGCCCGTGAAATCAGGAAGTGGCGGCGCTCGCAACGCCAAAAATCGAGCTTGCGGTGGCTCTTCGCCGCACAAACCATTGGTTTTAATTTGTCGTGCTGACCGATTGGATAGATTAGCCGCAGCGTGTCTTCTCGGCCCATTGTAGCCAGCTCCATTTTGGTGCGATTGTGTCTTGTTTTTATTCCCAGTGATTTGCAGTTTTAATCCTTGTTTATTACCTTGACTGCTGGTTGATTTGATTGAATCCTTGGTGCGGTTTGTTGCTGCCCGAAAAATCTGGATCTCTGGCGGTGGCTCGTGTCCAGAGAAAAATTGTTTACATTTATCTATTAGCTTTGGTCGCTATTCAATGTTGCAACGAATCTTTCGGTTTTGATCGTCATGTTGCCAGAAAATTGGTGATTGTGATGGCGGCTACAAATATGGCTGATTTTGTTTCTTTTGCGTGTAAGAGTTTACATCTTGGAATGATTTGATGTTAGATCAGTTTTGTTGATCGCCTTGAGAGCAACCGAAGTTCTTTTTAATTGCCGATTATGCTTTCACCCGCGCCCACAAAGAATTGAAGAGCCTTGGCGGCGGCTTCTCGGGAGAAGAGCAAAGACCGGAAATTTTGAGCCCGTGGCGTCTCTGTGTGTGCGCGAGAAGCAGAAAACAGAGCCTCGCCGCTTTTAGCCTCGGTGAAAAATCAAAGATCGCTATGTTCCTTGTTGAGTTTTTATTGCTTCGGATCTGTTCGGATTATTTTATTACCGGTTCTTTTGCCTCATCGCGCTTGCCTCGGTAGATACTTATTTTATTGCCTTAGGCTGCTGTTTCTCTGTTTGTATGCCGAGCAATTTAGGCATCTCCGATTCATATGGGTGAGAAAGAAGTATTTGTTGAGGAGAAACGAACTTCTATAATGAGTCGTGAATGGTGTTGTCGCAAGAATACATGCCGATTTTCTTCTTTGTGAGTCATTACATCGCTTATGATCTTTTAGTCGTTTCTTGTTGTTTGTTGAGCATTTCAAAGAGATACTATTTGCTTCGGGGTTTGATCAGATTCAACACAGGTCATCCGCTGTACCTGTATACAAAACTTCATATCTTTTATAGCTATTGGAGTGGAAGTAGTGTTGAGTTCGATCAAGGTGAAAAATAGAGAAAGCGCCTATTCACCCCCCTCTAGTCACTTTTTTTCGGTCCTACATATAAAATATAGCAATGCAATTTCATAATTTAAAACAATATAATTGCAAAACCTAGGTGCAATATGATCAAAGTATTGACTAGGTGCAATATGATCAAAGTATTGACTCACCTTGATCGTGGTATCACGATCTTGTTCTCGATCAACCGAGGGTCTTGGCCGCCGCTTTTCTATATACGTAAGAACAACCAAAATTCAAATAAGCATAGAGGGACTCAAATTGCAATCAAACATTCAAATGAACTCCAAATTGGGTATTTTTGGTTTAGTTGAGTAGATTTTGTTAGTTTCCACCCTTTTATTACCTTGTCCGGTGTTGGACATAAAGTCCGAGTAGAGGAACTAAGCTGTTTCTGAATCGGTTGCTAATCTGTATACAAGTCCCTAGGTTTCGAGTACTGTTCATCGTTTTGATTACCTAGTCAGAAGGGGTCTCGACCATCAAGTTAGAAAGGGTTTCGACTACGTGTAGTCGAAGGTGGTTTGACTATGCGTAATCGAAGGAGGTTAGACTACCTATAGCTGAAGGAGGTTCGACTAACTGGTCGGAATGAGTTTTGACTACCTGATCGAAAGTTGTTTTCGACCACGTGGTCGAAAGGGGTTTCGACGACCTGGTCGAAAGGAGTTTCGACCACATTCCAAGTGGAAGGAAGGTCAACTACCTGGAGGTTCGACTATCTGGTCAGAAAGAGATTCGACTATGCATAGTCGAAGGAGGTACGACTTCGTGTAGTCGAATGAGGTCCGACTATGCATAGTCGAATGAAGTTCGACTACCTGGCTAGAAGAAGGTACGACTACGTGTAGTCGAATGAGGTTCGACTATGCGTAGTTGAGAGAGGTTTGACTATGTTCCAAGCGGAAGGAGGTTCAGCTACCTGATTAGAAGGAGGTTCGACTACATACAGTCAAAGGAGGTACGGCTACATGCAGACGAAGGAGGGGTCAACTATGTGTATTTGAAGGAAGTTCGACTACCTGGGAAGACTACCTGACCTACAACGTACTCGTTGATCTGTCAATGCTTCCATACAACTAGAGTGAGGAGGAGTATCCGTGGCTACTAGGAACGCATCTGCAGATGGAGCTAAAGGGACGAGCGGGCGGAGCCGGTCTCATGCGATGGACTATGATACGAAAGCAAAGCTCCGAATGGCAGTGAGGGCCTAAGGGAAAAGAGTAGTCTTCAACCCTCAGGATAACTCCAAGGAAGTAGATAGATGGCTCCGAGGAAATGACTTGGAGTATACTTCACCGGCGAGGTCGATTCGACTGCTTGGGCTAATTTGGTCGGAGGGGAGAAAGAACAAGGTCGGTGCCAGTTCCTGTGAACAAAGAGCGAAACCAATTGAGGGGAAATGTCTCTTAGGTCATGGAAGATGAGCTGACGTATATATAATGAGAGAATACCTTCACCGATGGGTGTTAATGGCGATGGCGGTGTGGTCGTGGCGCTCAGCCGAAACGAGCGCTCAAGCCATACCCGGAGCTCAAACTCGTTTGAGGCTTGGAGGACGTGGAACTGGCGTTGGTGTGGTGAGAGAAGGCACTGAGGGGCTCGGGGTTGCTATATATATATATATATCAGCAATGGGGTGGCGATGCATTCGGCATGGCCTGAGAAGGAGGAATGGTTGGAGATTTGACAGGGTTGGCAGCACAGTGCAGACGATGAGACGGGTTGAGCGACGGGGAGTAATGGCTGAGTGATTGGGATCGGCCAGCACACCCAAGCCTAATTGTAGCGCGACGCCCTAGCCCTGCGATCGTTGACGCCGAGCGGGGGAGAGGCTCAGCTGCCATCGGTCTTACAACCAAGGGGGTTATCCCAACAAGACGAAGTTCGGGCAAAGCAATTTATTGGAGGAACATAAAACAGGGGAAAAGAGAATAAGCTAGGGAGAATGGCAAAAGAAATGGGATAGGATTTTAGAGTTGCATAAAATCCTAATATATTTTCGTTTGGTGATTCTCCTGCCACGACAGACATAGTTTGTTATTTATTGAACCTTTCTAATTGGGCTTCTTGATCGCTTAGAGGATTAGATGTTGAATCCTACTCCTTCAATTATGAAGGTTAACATGTAATATTTAGAGGAGGAAATCTTTTCAGTTTGGTAGCTTTGACCATTTATGTTTCTAGGGTTTCCATATCTTAAGGTGCTCTGATTCTTGTATCATTTATGTTGACAAAAAAAGAAGATGCAATCCAAATAAGTCTCGTAATAGCAATCAAGGATAACGACATTAGTTATCATATAATTTAAAAAAAAATTCTATATTTTTGTATTTATGAATTTTTGGGCTGTTACAAACCCTACCCCCCTTAAAAAGAATCTCAACCCCGAGATTCGCATATGGTTATCTTGTTGGTGTAAAAGACTCAGAATCGCCAGTCTACATGTCTCAGAGGCACCATTGACTAGAGACTAGTCGTAGAAGAACTTATGACCATGTAGTGATCGTAATAAAGCTTACAACCATAGATAGGTCGTAGGAGGACTTACAACTAGGGGATAGTCGTAAAAGAAAAGCTTACAACTAGAGACTGGTCGCTGAGAAACTTACGACTAGGGGATGGTCGTAGAAAAGCTTACGACCCTCTCCCTCATGGATAATGGTATACTTACGAGAAGTACAACCATATTGCTATCCATCATAAGGATTATAGATAACTGAATAAAATGAGGATCAGTAGATCCTCGCCAGTTACAAAATAACTGGGGACACTCGGTTTTTAATAAGTCCTCTCGTTCCCACGTAGCTTCTCATGCGGTGTGGTTTCTCCACCTAACTTTACACAGGCGGTACACACGATTTTGTGTCTATTTTTCCACTACTTTCAGGATTTCAACCGGATGTTCGGTGTATGCCAAATCCTTGCCGTGTTCGATGTCTTCTAATCAAGCTTGTTCTTCAGTCACTCGAAGACATTTCTTGAGTTGCGACACACGGAATACATCGTGTATGTTGGATAGCTTGTCAGGTAGCTCTAGTCGATAAGCTACTTTTCCCATTCTAGTGATGATCCTAAATGGCCCTATATACCTTGGCGCCAGCTTCCCTTGGACCTTGAATCTTCTGGTTCCTCTGAGGGAGGAAACCTTTAGGTAGACAAAGTCTCCTATTTTGAACTCTAGCTCTCTACGATGACTGTCAGCGTAGCTCTTTTGTCTTGATTGTGCTGCTTGTAGTCGGTCTCGAATGAGACGAACCTTGTCTTCGGCCTCCTTCAAGATGCCTGGTCTAAAGAGATATACTTCCCGTGCTTCTGACCACAACAGTGGTGTTCGACATTGTCTTCCATATAGGGCTTCAAAGGGTGACATCTTTAGACTAGACTGATAACTATTGTTATATGCAAATTCAGTATATGGCATGCACTTCTCCCAATTAGCAGCAAACTCTATAGCACAAGCCCGAAGCATATCTTCTAGGACTTAGTTTACTCTTTCAATATGACCATCGGTCTGTGGGTGGTATGCCGTGCTAAATGTCAGATATGTGCCTAAAGCCTCATGAAGTCTGTCCCAGAAATGGGAGGTGAACTGTGAACCTCTATTTGAGACAATTTGCTTAGGCACACCATGCAAGCGGACTATCTGAGACATGTATAATTCTGCTAATTTATCGCCCTTGTAGTTGGTCTTTACCGGAATAAAAATGGGTTGTCTTAGTCAATCGATATACTATGATCCAGACAGAATCATACCCCAACCTAGTCTTCGGTAGACCAGTGATGAAGTCCACGCTGATTTTTCTCCAATTTCCATTCGGGCACTCGTAAGGGCTGCAAAAGACCGGCAGGCTTTTGGTGTTATGCTTTGATCCGTGGACATACATCGCAGCAGGCTACGTATATTGCAATGTCCCTTTTCATGCGGGGCCACCAGTAACGTTGCTTCAGATCCTGATACATTTTGGTACCTTCGGATGAATAGAATAAGCTAATTCATGGGCCTCCTTGAGGATCAAATCCTTCAGATCCTGTTGGTGAGGTACGAAAATTCGTTTTCCATACCACAAGATGCCCTGGTCATCTTTCGTCATTTTGGAGGCCTTCCCTTGCTCCATGAGCTATTTGATCCTTTTTGTGCTGGTGTTTCCCGACTGCGCAGCTTTGATCCTTTCCTCTAAGGTCGGGTGCACCTCTAAGGTGGAGAGGCTCCCATGTGGAACTATTCCCATATTGAGCTTCTCAATTTCCTCGAAGAGAGAAGGCTGTAGTTCTTGAGTCACAATGTGGCTGCAGTAAGACTTTCTGCTCAATGCATCAGCCACCACATTGGCCTTGCCTAGATGATAATGAAGATCTAAATCGTAGTCCTTGATCAGTTCTAACCATCTCCGCTACCTGAGTTTAAGATCTTATTGAGTGAAGATGTACTTGAGGCTCTTGTGATCCGTGTATATGTTACAATGGTTCCCGATAAGGTAGTGGCGCCACATTTTCAGTGCATGCACCACTGACACCAATTCCAAGTCATGGGTAGGATAATTTTCTTCATGTGGCCGAAGCTGTCGGGATGCATATACCTTCTTGTCTTGCATTAGCACACTGCCTAGCCCTTGACGAGAGGCATCACAATATACCTCGAAATCTTTGCTGATATCGGGGAGTACCAGAACTGAGGCAAAGGTTAACTGGACTTTTAGTGTTTGGAAACTCTTCTCACACCCTTTTGTCCACTCAAACTTATTTTCTTTCTTCAGTAGTTGAGTGAGGGGTCAGGCGATTTTGGAGAATCCCTCAATGAATCTGCGGTAGTATCCTGTCAATCCGAGGAAACTCCAGACTTCAATCACCGTGGTAGGTGGTTGCCACTCAAGGACAGCTTCTACTTTTGTTGGATCCACGACTACTCCGCTTGCAAATATCACATGGCCCAGGAAGCTAACATCTGATAGCCAGAACTCACACTTATTGTACTTGGCATACAGCTGATGCTCCTTGAGTGTTTCTAGTACCAATCTCAGATGTTGTGCATGCTCTTCGGCATCCTTGGAATAGACAAGGATGTCATCAATGAATACCACCACAAATCTATCCAGGTACTCCATGAATACCTTGTTCATCAAATTCATGAAGTAGGCCAGGGCATTGGTTAGTTCTAATGGCATAATCGTGAACTCATAGAGGTCGTATCAGGTAGAGAAGGTTGTTTTGGGGACGTCTTCAGGTCTGATTTTCAACTGATGATACCCTGAACGTAGATTTATCTTAGAGAACTTCGTTGCCCCTTTGAGTTGATCAAACAAATCATCAATCCCGGGCAACGGATGTTTATTCTTGATAGTTACTTCATTCAGGGACTGATAATCTACACACATCTGCATACTACCGTCCTTCTTTTTTTCATGAACAGTACAGGAGATCCCCATGGTGAAGCGCTCGGTCTAATGAACCCTTTCTCTTGTAACTCTCGGATTTGATTTCTCAGCTCCTCAAGTTCATTAATTGGCATCCTATAATGCCTCTTGGACATGGGTGTTGTCTCAGGCATCAGCTCTATGATAAATTCTATATCGCGATCTGGTGGTCTCCTTGGCAGTTCCTTTGAAAAAATGCCAGGATATTCTTGGACCACTGGCATTCCCTCCAGAGGGATGCCCAAAACATAGAAAATTGCCCTTTTCCATTGAAGAGGTATGTTCATCTTTGCTTCAACCACTATCCCAGGACATTTGGTAAGTCTTACCATCCTATTGGCGCAGTCTATTACCCCTTGATACTTGACCAGCCAATCTATCCCTAGGATAACGTCTAGGGTCTGGGCTTGTAACACCATCAAGTCAGCTGAAAACACTATTCCCTCGAATTGTATTTCCGCCCTAGGGCTTACTAATTTGGCCCATAATAATCCCCCCCAAGTGAGCTAAGCTCTAAAGGTTTCTTGAGGACGAAAGTTGGCAACTGCCAACGATCCACAAATTTACTAGAGATGAAAGAATGCGATGCTCCAAAATAAAAAAAGAACACATGCTGGCGCGAAGTTAAATGAGAATGTACCCATCTGTACTTCTGGTGCCTCCTGCGCCTCCTCTGCAGTGATATGGTTCACCCGGCCTTGTACTTGGAACGATACTGTTCTAGGTGCTGATGAAGTCAGGGGCCTTCCTCTTGCTGCTGTCCTGGGGGTGTGCGGTACTCGTGTCGGGGTACTCCCAATATTAAACTTGACAGGAGTGATGGTATTGCGTGGGCAGTAGCGGGCGAAGTGTCCGGGTTCATTACACTTAAAGCACACCTGCCCGGTAGGCGGAGTGCCGGCCCGCTGTGGTTGACTTGGTCGGGCAGGGTGGCATATGGGGCACCACTAGGCCGACTTGACGGAGTCGAGGTCAGCGGCAAAGTGGCTGACTGAGAGCCACTACCAGAAGGTGCACCAAAGAATGGTCATGGACTAGCTATCGGCCCCCTTGAGGTACCCATCTTCGCCTATACCGGCTTCAATGTCTTATGCTCATTTTCAAGGAGCAATGCCTTGTTGACTAAATGTTGGAGGTTAGGGAAATCCTGCACAATCAACTGCACTCGCAGTCCATCACATAATCCTTCCATGAATCGGTCAACCTTCTCTTCCTCATCAGCTATGTCATTTTATGTATAGCGAGCCCATTGGTTGAACCGAGTCAGGTACTCAGCCACAGAGGAGTTGCCCTGTTGGAGTGTCATAAACTCGTTTCTTTTCATGCGCATGACACTTGAGGGAATGTAGTTGCTTCTGAAGGCTTCTTTGAACTCAGCCCATCCCACTTCTAGTGTAGCCACATCTGCTGCAGCCAGTTCTTCAACTTCTACAGCTGTTGTTTCAGATTCTTCGTCGACCCTGGCCGCTAAATAGTTATCCCACCAGTTGGCGGCTGATCCTGCAAGTTGGTGTGTTGCATACAACACATTGTCCTCCTCGCGACATCGAGCCAAGATCAGCTTCTTCTCCACAGCGCGATGCCAGTCTTCCGCTTCAAATGGCTTACTTGCGCTTGAGAAGACTAAAGGCTTCGTGCGCATAAACTCTCCAAGCTTTGACCCATGGCTAGACGCCCAAATTTTGTTGACTAGTCGCTATTGCTTGCAAAGAATCGTGTTTGCTGAGCCATTACTTGGACCATCGTGAGATGCTCAGGAGGTGGTGGTGGCGGGGTTGGGCTATGACCATGACCACGACCCGCAGCTGCTCTCCTAGGAGGCATCTTCTATAAAGAACACTAATGAGTGCAGTACACGGTATCCCTGGATAAGAGCTAGCAACCAGCAGAAACCAATGAGTTTCGACCATATTGGTCTATGCCTTCGACCGCAATGGTCTAAGGCTTTGACCAACCTAGTCTAAGACCCCTGGTCTAAGACTTCGACCACGACCACGACCAGCTGTTGCTCTTATTAGAGGCATCCGTTATAAAACACTATTGTAAAAGAGACTATCACAAGTCTACACAACATTCATGACACAAAACAGTATGATCAAAGCCACTGCTAGAAATCATGAAGACGCATTAAAACAAAAGCGAGTTCACACCACCTAGCAAATACCTACAGCAAAAGCACATACCAATCAAGGTCTTACGGCCAAAGACTCAGACAAAGAATAGGGTAATCGCTAGCTAACTCCAAATGCTGCTCTAGCTAGCCCTATCCGACTACTCCCTTTCTCAAGTCCCTGGCTGTGTCGGTCCTGCCATCTACCATTTTGAACAAGAAAAGGTAAGCCACAGCAATACCAAGAGAAAATAGGTACAAGGATGGGTACTGCCAGATGAAGAGTGGAACAAAATACATACTTTTATCCTAAGTTTCTATTGACCATGCTAGCTAAGGGCTTTACCCTACAACAGATGCTCGATACTAAGTTCTGTCTGACCCCAAATTTGTAATTTGAATTTCAGCCTCGACCACTCCGGCCGACGATCAAGTTTGACCACTCAATTTTGACTACAGAGCTTCGACCACTCAGTTTCGACTACTGGGCTTTGACCACTCAGTTGCGACTATTGAGTTTCGACCACTTAGTTTGGACTACTGAGGTTCGACCACTCAATTTTGACTACTGAGCTTGTCGGACCCCAAATTTGCAATTTAGAATCTACTGTGTCAAACTGTGCCATTCCATGGACCAGTAGATAGCACACACAGATACATTCTTGGATCATTACATACATCACATACAACAGCATAATATATTCCATGATAGGCCGTGCGGCTCACTATTTTACAAAAGGGGCCACGAAGGCCACACGACTACATAGTTCAGAGTACAGAATAAAGGATAAGAGCAGAAGCAAAAGAAGTTGTAGTGGATCCATTCACTTTGCCCACAAGCAAGCAACTGGGGTCCCAGCCTAAGCTTCACCATCTTCTCCACCGTCTGGTCCAGCCGCCAAGTAGTAGTCATATGGGTATTGGTCGAGTGGCTCTAAAAGATTATGTTGAACGAGCCTGAGTACACAACCATACTCGCGAGCCAATACACAATGCAGTTTATTATATGATGAACTATGTTGTCCCGATCTTTCGATGAGAAGGATAAATTCGATTGACGATGGTCAACTTTCACGATCCAGCTACTTAACGCAAAGACGCATTTAACCAAGCAATCGTTGAACTAATCACAAGTCGTTATCAACCGTGCAAAGACCCGCTGACTGATCACGAGGATCAATTCCTACAAGCAATCAAGAACAAGCAAGAATGAGGTAAAAAGCAATCTGAATTGCAAATATATAATTGAGTTTAAAAAGTGGGATTCCGCAGAGGTTCTTTACGGTTGGTCTAGTCGACACAAGTGAAGAACAAGAGTTTTCACAATGGAGAAACTAATCAAACAAAATCCACCAAACCCTAAGGGTGGTCGCTACTATGTATAGGAAGAAGAGGAGAAGGGAGGGTGGAGGTAGTGTTCACATATGAATAGTAACCATGTGAACAAAGACAGTCATTTAGGGTTACAAGGCCCATGGGCCCAAGTGGACTCAAAAACAGCATCAGATTATTTTGATGATTGCGGCATGCACAGAAGGAATTTGGAGGTGAAGACAAATCCATTGGAAAGAGGGTGAGATAAGCTTTCCATCAGGTACTCGTGGACCTCCAACGGACTCCGTATGTGAAAGTTATGTACGTTTGAAGTCGGTGCTATCTCCGGAGACCGAATTGGATTGCACATGCTTCCCTTCATGATTAGCTCCTAAGTTCCCGATTAAAAGAACATCACATGCATTAGGTAGCAGCATATTCTTATTAGAAACAAAATGTACTCCTAGAAACGAAGTTACCTGATAGTTCAATTGACGTGCACGAGCTCTGGTGATTGGACCTTGCAAGTTCATAGGTTCAGATCTATTAGGATTGTTGGGTGTATGCATGGAAGTGATGTCCTCATCATTGTCAAGGGGAGCTCAGAGTCTTTTTTAATTGCACAAAGCTAAGTTTGAATTAGAGTGAGTAGTATAAGATTCTGAGACTTAGCATTTTTAATCCAACAGTTTTTTTGTAACAGAGTTTTCATTTGTAAAGTACTAGTGGAGATCCCATCTCCTATACCATTGAGTTGCTCCATCCATCCAATGCTTGGGCTATCCTGTATTTACCACTGGTCCTCGACTAGGCCATTTCAAATCCCTAGGGTCCCACCCTTACTTTCCTTTTCATCCACAAATCATTTTGTAAAAATGAAAGCTAGTTCAAGCGATTTCTCGACACCGCTCTTGACCATGAGCACGGCTATCTAGATAGTTTTCTTACTCTGCAGAGTTCGCACACTTTACCCACAAGAGATAATCGTCTTGATATACACACACGTTTCCTTAGACATGTCAATCAAGGGGAGATTACCACAAGGCCTTTACAATGCTCAACCTCGACGCAACTCCACCCGCTAAGGTTTCCACCGCTTAGAGCCACGCTCCCAAAAAGCCCCCTCTTGCGCCGTGTGGTTTTCCTGTGGCTTCTACCCTTACCCAAGCCACACACCCACTAGAGGCAAAGCCACGCCGAGGTGAGAAAATTAGTTAGCCGGGTCATACTCATTATAGACTTGTGGTTGTACTGTTTTTACACGATTGGTCATCACAAGAACTCGGTCCTTTATTGACTTGGGCGGTACATCCACATACCTCACCGGCATGCATCACCAGCACCAGCCACTCTTTCTGGCCGCCCAAGTCGAAATCAATTTTTTAGGTTTTCCTTTGTTTTTAAAAATAACTTTTAATCCAACATACCTGCCAATCTCCAACCTTGAGTGCCCAAATCTAGTTTTCATGTTTTGAAAGATTGTTGTCGGGTAATTTAATGCCCGCACGACCAGGTATCTAAGCCAGGCTAAGCATGACACTTAGATACAGACTTATTAACTAGTATGTAATCCATTAACTCTTGGGTGACAAAGGTTAGTATCCAAGTTCAAGGATTAGAAGTTATACACAATTATTATCATGACATTAACAATGAGCTAGACCAATATAGTTGTATAAAGCATAGCAATGCAATTTCATAATTTAAAACAATATAATTGCAAAAACTTAATGCAATATGATCAAAGTATTGACTCGCCTTGATTGCGATACTACTGATCTTGTTCTGGATCAACCAGAGGGTCTTCGGTCGCTTCGACTTCTATATACATAAGAATAACCAAAATTCAAATAAGCATAGAGGGACTCAAATTGCAATCAAACATTCAAATGAACTCCAAATTGGGTATTTTCGATTTAGTAGAGTAGATTTTGTTGGTTTTTACCCTTTTATTACCGTGTCCGGTGTTGGACATAAAGTCCGAGTAGAGGAAGTAAGCTGTTTCCGAATCGGTTGCTAATTTGTATACAAGTCCTTGGGTTTCGAGTATTGTTCGTCGTTTCGATTACCTAGTCGGAAGGGGTCTCGACCATCAGGTTAGAAGGGGTTTCGGCTACGTGTAGTCGAAGGTGGTTTGACTATACGTAATCGAAGAAGGTTAGACTACTTGTAGTCAAAGTAGGTTCGACTACATTTCAGGCGAAAGGAGGTTTGACTAACTGGTCGGAAGGAGTTTCGACCACCTGATCGAAAGGTGTTTTCAACCACGTGGTCAGAAGGGGTTTTGATCACCTGGTCGAAAGGGGTTTTGACCGCATTCCAAGTGGAAGGAAGGTCAACTACCTAGAGGTTCGACTACCTGGTTAGAAAGAGAATCGACTATGCATAGTCGAAGGAGGTATGACTTTGTGTAGTTGAATGAGGTTCGACTATGCATAGTCGAAGGAAGTTTGACTACCTGGCCAGAAGAAGGTACAACTACGTGTAGTCGAATGAGGTTCGACTATGCGTAGTTGAGAAAGGTTTGACTATGTTCCGAGCGAAAGGAGGTTCAGCTACCTGATCAGAAGGAGGTTCGACTACGTGCAGTTGAAGGAGGTACGACTACATGCAGCCGGAGGGGGGTCGACTATGTGTAGTTAAAGGAAGTTTGACTACCTGGGAAGACTACCCAACCTACCAAGTACCCGTTGATCCGTCAATGCTTCCACATAACTAGAGTGAGGAGGAGCATCTGGTGGCCACTAGAAACGTACCGGTATGGAGCTGAAGGGACGAGCTAGCCAGAGCTAGTCTGGCGACGGTGGATCACGACGATGAGCGAAGCTCTGAACGGCAGTGAGGGCTTGAGGGAAAAGAGTAGTCTTCAACCCTTAGGATAACTCCAAGGAAGTAGATAGATGGCTCTGATGAAATGACTTGGAGTGTACTTCATCGACGAGGTCGATTCGACTGCTTGGGCTAATTTGGTCGGAGGGGAGGAAGAACAAGGTCGACGGCGGTTCCTGTGAACAAAGAGCCGAACCAATTAAGGGGAAATGTCTCTTAGATCATGGAAGATGAGCTGATGCATATATAATGAGAGAAGAGCTTCACCGATGGGTGTTAAGGGCGATGGCGGCATGGTGGTGGCACTCGGCCGAAACGAGAGCTCAAGCTCGTTTGAGGCATGGAGGAGGTGGAACTGGCATTGGTGTGGCGAGGGAAGGTACTAAGGGGCTTGGGGTTGCTATATATATCCGTAATGGGGTGGCGATGCATTCGGCATGGCCCAACAAGGAGGAATGGTTGGAGATTTGATAGGGTTGACAGCACAGTGTAGACGATGAGACAGGTTGAACAACGGGGAGTAATGGTCGAGTGACAGAATTGGCCAATGCACCCAAGCCTAGTTGTAGCGCGGCGCCCTAGCCCTGCGGTCGTTGACACCGAGCGGGGGAGAGGCTCAACTACCACTGGTCTTACGACCGAAGGGGTTATCCCGGCTGCACCGAGTTCGGCCAGCAACCGGTCGGAGGAACAGGAAGCAGGGGAAAAGAGAATCGGCTAGGGAGAATGGCAAAAGAAATGGGATAGGATTTTAGGGTTGCATAAAATCGTGATATATTTTCGTTTGGTGATTCTCCTGCCATGACAGGCATAGTTTGTTATTTATTGGACCTTTCTAACTGGGCTTCTTGATCACTTAGAGGATTAGACGTTGAATCCTACTCCTTCAATTCTGAAGGTTTACACGTAATATTTAGAGGAGGAAAGCTTTTAAGTTTGGTTGCTTTGACCATTTATGTTTCTAGGGTTTTCATATCTTAGGGTGCTCTGATTCTTGTACCATTTATGCTGGCAAGAAAAGAAGATGCAATCCAAATAAGTCTCGCAATTGCAATCAAGGATAACAACATTAGTTATTATATAAAAAGTTTTTAAAAATCCCATATTTTTGCATTTATAACTTTTTGTGCTGTTACAATATTGTGTTTTATAGGCATAGAGGATCACATATCACAATATTGGCAGTCTATGTTTATGATATTATGATTATTGGAGATGATGCCAAGAAAATCAAGTCCTTGAAGAAAAAACTGGAAGAGGCATTTGAGGTGAAAGATCTTGGACCTCTTCGGTACTTTCTTGGGATTGAGATTGCTCGTTCTTCGAATGGTATTGTTCTCTCCCAAAGGAAGTATGTCCTTGATCTGCTGGCAGAAATAGGTATGCTTATGTGTCACCCTATTGCTTCACCTATTGATAGGAATCACAAGCTATATGCTGAGTCAGGAGATCTAGTTGACAATGAAGCTTATCAAAGGCTTGTTGGGTGTCTCATCTATTTGTGTCATACAAGACATAATATTTCATATGCAGTGAGTATGGTTAGTCGATATATGCATGATCCCAGAACAGGACACATGGATGTTGTCTATCGAATCCTACGGTATTTGAAGAGTAGCCCTGGGAAAGGCCTTTGGTTCAGAAAGAATTAACATCTGAATGTGGAAGGGTATTGCGATGCTGATTGGGCGAGCAATGTGGATGACAGGAGGTCTATCTCTGGATATTGCATCTTTGTGGGAGGTAACCTTGTATCATGGAGAAGCAAGAAGCAGGAGGTTGTGGCTCGGTCTACTACAAAGGCAGAGTACAGAGCAATGGCATCGAGTGTGAGTGAAATGATATTGATGAAGGGGTTATTGTTCGAGCTTCGAATATAGAGGAATAACCACTTGGTGTTGTATTGTGACAATAAATCTGCAATCAACATTACTAACAATCCAATTCAGCATGATCATACCAAGCACGTTGAGATTGATAGGTTTTTCATCAAGGAAAAGCTCGATGGCATAATATTGAAGTTGGAGTATGTCAAGTCTGGTGAACAGTTGACTGATTGTTTTACTAAAGGGTTAGGTTCTAGTGATGGTGCTATAATATGTAATAAGATGAGCATAATTGGTATCTTCAGTCCATCTTGAGGGGGTGTTAGAGAGTTCGTGTTAGATCTAAATAACAGTTGTATTAGAGTTGGACTCTACTTTGAGACTATAAATAAAAGGTGTGGATTCTATATGATACACACAAATAATTCCTAAAACAACAGTAATATGTAGCACTATAAATAAAAGACGTGGGATTCTAAATGACACACAATTATTCCCGAAATTCTACACTAATGCATGTCAAACTTAAGCCTCAAACCATTTAGCCGAAAGATGTTTGCCCAACACACCACGTGCAAACTCCAATGAGTGCAGCCTCGAAAGAGGGAAATGCAGGTTCCAAGATCCAGTGCAGTTTGGAAAAATGCTAAGCAGGCTTTATGTCTCCTTTCATGAAAAGGGTTACTTGAAGAGTTGAGTTGCAATGGGCAGAATATGCCATTTTCTGAATTTGGTCATTTGGTGTTACTGTTAACCCCATTACAGGAGACACTGGTGCAGTTCAGTCAGATGACATTTAGGTGCTTTTTAGAGGAATTTATTTGGCTTTTGTTCTTGCAATGACATATATTTCTGAGTACGAAAATATCTATTACACATGTTCCTTGTAAGTTGTAATTAATTCTAAGTCCTCGAAATGACATCTGTAATTCTGTATTTGAGTATTTGAGGCCGTGGATTTAGTTATTGATCAAGTAGGTCCTGGCCAGTTCAGAAGTGTTGTCAAACCTTAAACGTGCTTCCTTTCGTAGATAGTGTTGCTTCATTATACACCGTAATGTGATTGCCTGCCATTCCTTCAGAAAGATATGCATCTGAAATTTTAATTACTATTGATGTATGCGGTGCAGTTGCTTTCAGCATGTGCCATATGATGTTTTAATTTATTTACTTTGCACATCATGAGTTTTTTTTATACCAGCTATTAAAGGGTCTTTATGTTAAGGGGGATTTACCATTATGGATAGATACATTTGAGGATTTACCCTTATGTGGGTCCTGGGTCAGGTCACATGTTAGTAAAACATCGAGAGATAAATCCTAAATACATCTATTAATAGTAGTAAATTCTCGATAATTCCTTCTGTTAATCCTTGAAGCTGAAATAGTTTCTGTCATTCAAGAAACCAAAACAGAATGACTTGAAGATGAACTTTTTTATTAATTAATATTTTTTAAAATTTATTTTAAAGTTAACCCCCGCGAAGTTTATTTCCAATTTTAACCCCTTTGGTCACACCACTACCTATGGCGTGACAAAACAATATTGTCATGCCGTAAGATAAGTCCGCTAAATATCATTTTTTGTCAAGCCACTGGTCGTAGCATAACCAAACAACACTGTCTGTTACATCACTGGTCGTGGCGTGACAAGAGCTTGCCTAGATACGGACTGACGTGACAGTGTTGTTTGGTTATACCATGGGTGGTGGCGTGATCAAGGAGGTCAGAATTGGAAATAAAGTTCGCCGGGTTAACTTTAAATAAAATTTTAAAAAAGGGTTAATTAATAATAAAAAAATTCCTTGAAGATTTGCTTAATATCCACTAAAATCAAACTGAACTTTAATGTTTAATATCATTTTTTATGTTCCCTGTTTCTCTTTGGAGTTGAGAAGTGCTGTAGAATTGTACATGTCTGTAACTCAAGACTTTGGAACGTTGTTTGTACCTTTGGATTTAGGTACAATCACAGCAAATTCAAATAGGATCAGGATTAACTATGTTCCAAATGCACCCTGTCGTACATTGGGCTTGGTGGACAAATAAAGGAGTTTTGTACTGTTCCATTGGCTACTTCTGGGGAGCTCCTCCCTTTGAAGCATTTGATTCCCTGCTTGCACTCACACTTGCACATTTCATGGCAGAGAGCATAAAAGCACGCTGCTCTCCGTTCTAAGTGCCTGGCAACTGTTACCTCCCCTGGGTCCTCGCCATGTTCGAGTTGGAGAGAATCGGATCGATTGGGATAGAAGTTGCAGATCCTACAAAATCCTACTGAGATAAGTACCAGAATAGGCCAATAGGGTTACTTAGGCCTGGCAGAGGCAAGCCAGTCAACAAAGTTTCTTCTTGAAACCTGACACCATTTTTAAACACGCAATGTCGTGAATCTAATCTTGTGAACATTGTTCTAAATAAACAGAAGACGTTCATAAGGTGAAGCATTATTTGTGCATGGTGGTTGCAGCTCTTTCACTTTTTTGCAGCATTTTCATCTGAAGTATATAATGTTACAGGTACGACCTCACATGGTTATTAAAACGGTAAGGTAAGGCGAGGCGACCCACCCCCTCACACCTTTTAAGCGTTAAGATGCGAGACGAGACGACGCCTTACACACATCCTAAGGTGATGGTCTGTGCAGCCGGAGGGAGAGGAGAACAAGTGAAGAAGAAAAAAGAAAAGAAAAAGAGAAAAAGCAACTTACCTTTTGCGCCCAGCCTAGCCCAAGCCCGCGTCGAGAGTGGCCTACGGCCTGCCTAGTGAGTGGTCACGATAACCGAGTGAGTGGCCCTTCGTTACCCTTTTCCAATATCCCCTTCGTCGCCCCTTCGTTATCCCTTTCCAATGTCCCCTTCGTCGCTCCTTCCTTATCCGCGAGACCACGATGACCGTGGCTCTCGCTCTCCAATCCCCCATCCTGCCGCCTCCCAATTCCTCTCCATCCACCACCTCCTTGCTCCCTGCTACTCCTTAGCCCGCCGCTCCCCTGCTCCCCCAACGCGTCGCCGGGTCACCCCTGCTTCTCCGATGCACCGCCTCTCCTGCTCCCCCGACGTGCCATCGGGCCTCCTCTGCTCCCCTAATCAACCCCTCCTGCCAAGATCTAGCTCCCCGACATCGCACCGAGCTCTCTCCCGCCTGGATCCAAAGCACGGGGCCTCCTCTGCTCCGACTCTCACCCGGATCTGGCTCTCCAACGTCGCACGGGCAACGGGCGACGGCAAGGCGGGAGCGACGCCTTGGCCTCTAGCTGTGCCTTACCGCTTAGGCGACGCTTAAGCTAAGTCTAAACGACGCCTTAATAACCATGTGACCTCATTACTTCTTTTCAGGGTTTTGCTGGATCTATGTTGTATGTAGCTTGACAAGGGGAACTGAACTGAAATGTGATTGAAGTGATAGTTTGTGCTGCTCTGGGAGCAAGAAAGGGGAGTGATTGATGAGCAGTAAATAAGGACTGCAGCAACCCTGCAAGTCGCCTCAAGGGAAGACAGGTGTAGAGGAGAGCGAGCACCGGGAGGCAAGAAAAGGAGGAACAAGGACCTACAAGGTACTCTTGGATTGGCCTCTTATGGAAATATTTTGCTTGCTTGCATTTGATTCCCTTCCCTTCCCAGCTGTTTATGATGGACAGCATTGCTTGGAGATCCAGCACAATAAAAGCCCCTTCCCTTTGGCATCATCATCTCACATAAATACAAGCTACTCTCTTACTCCTATTTACTTTACTCCTCTCACTTTCTTCATCTTGCAATTTACGTACCACATCTTTCTTACATAGAGCCTGTTTGGTTTTTCTGAGGAAGACTCATCCTGCAAAAAAGTGTAGGAGGATTCATTACACTGTCTCTTATAAACGTGTTCTAGATCTATTTTTTCTGGTCTTGCTCTTCTTCTTTTTAGCTTTTTTTGCTTTTAGAGACAACATAACTGGAGATACCTACCACGATGTTGACTTCACAAGCTAACATCCGAATGTGCCTTCATGGTTGCCTTTAGTTTGAGAACAACAATACAAAATCTATCAAATTGGTTAGTGGAAAGAAATTGGTGATAGACTGAACAAGCTGATATCTCGAGTGGTGGTTTAATTTGGTAGGGCATTCGGCCAACTGCTTATTTTCCATGTACTAATTGGTAATCTTGAACTGTGCCTCTTAAATAAGACGGCACCAACTGTTGTCAATCTTCAACCACAATCCTTTATGGCAAGTTCAACAACTTTGCGTGATTTTAGTATCTATATTAGTTGGACAATTCATCCCCAAGCAATCTTACTTGTTTTCTTCAATTTCTGCCCAAAAGAACAATGCTCTTTTGTGCAAGCATGTTTGGACACCTTAATGAAGAACAACACGTAGCTTTCTATGCTGGTTCAGTTCCATCTGAATGTAATTGCCTTTATAATTTAATTGTTCTTTGAAAGCAACAACACGGCAAGAGAAATTCTGTGATATGAGGCATCAAATATCTGACCAGCCCATGCATAATGTACAAACTTCATCTGCAAAATAAATGGAGTCCGATAATTACACCAACCATCCATTCCTATCATACCAGAGTACTAACACTGCCCAAAAGACAGAAAACAAAAAGGATGCTTCCTTAGTGTTGCAACAAGGAATTAAACTTATCAAGGACATGAGATCATCTCATGTAACTTTCTCCAATCAACATATCTTAGCTGCAGCCATATCCCAATCAGTACTCACAAACATCAATCAAATAAAGGAATATCTCAACCACTTCCCTTTTCTGATTTAAACAAACAACCTCTGTTCTTATCTCTCTCTCAATTATTTTCCATCATGGGAAGCAAGCATGCACCGGTCAGTACTTTACACCATGTGTATATGACATGCCTCCCTTAATTGTTAGTGAAGTGCCATCAAGGTGTTGACAAAAAGCTTACCGTAAGACGGGCAATATACTCAATACTTCAACGGCATGCATATAGCATACAGATGTAACCCACTGACGGACCCGGAAAAAGGCACAACAAAGAGATATTTCATACGTATAAATGTATGATGCATCATGATGTTTTCGATCTGGTTAACGTGGGATGGGGAGCCGGGAGTACATGATGCCTCATCGATCTCCTCTCTTGCACACGCAGAGCAGAGGCGACACATGACTTTGCTTCCGTATTAAAACCTCTTTCACCGGCGCAAGCAAGCGGAGGTGGACGGTGGGGCCTTTTATGCAGCCAAGTGAATGAAGACAATGGCTAGGCTAGCTTGCACCTAAATGAGGCAGGCAGTAGTGTTGGCCGAATGCAAGAAACCTACGAGTTAATTTGAATATCTACTCCCTACACATGCTTGGATACTGCACTAGTTTGATTGTTTGAGTATCTATGGAAGAAACTGAGTGCTAATCAGGGGTTTTTTTAATTGGAAGTTAATTTTTACCAGGGGTGACCAGTAAGGCTGATACAACCGAAAATCAGAAAATTTCGGCCAAATTCGGCCGAAATTTTTTAAAAAAAAAAAACTGAATTTTTCGGATTTTAAATTTTTTTAAAAAATCAAATTCGGGCAAAATTCAAGCAAATTTGATTTTTTTTTTTGACAAAATCATCCGAACCGAGATTTTTGGAGCCGGTTTGAACTTCTACTGGCACATACCAATACAACCGAAAATCGGCCGATCTGAACCCTGGTGCTAATATCTTGTTTAAAAAAAAACAGTGCTAATATGTAAACTTCTAAGAATAGATATAAAACTGTTGTAATATGAAGTAGAAACATAATTACTTTTGGCCCATTTGGAACACAAGAGTTTACTAGAAATCTGGCGGGTGTAAAAATTCCTGTGTTTCAAATATGCCTATATAGAACAAATGGCAGATAGGTAGATATAGTCATATACAACAACGCTGTATGTGATTGTGATCTTGTGGGCAGATCAGTAAATGTGCACCCATGAAGAGACATAAAAAGGAGGGATGATGGTTAGGTGAGAAGCCCAAAGCATAGGCTTGGTGTTCTCTTTTCTCCTTCCGACCCCCATAAAAAGAAGATGCATGACATGAAGTGATAGCCTGCTCAGAAATCTTTTTCTTTCCTTAGGCAGGCTGATCCCAACCTCAGCCATCAGCAACAACCCACCACCAGGCACCAAACCCTGCACTGCAGATGCCTTAACAGAGGAGAGCACAGTAGCACAAGGAACTGCAACAAGACACACACACACAGTAGACGCGAGAGAGAGAGAGAGAGAGAGAGATCAGCTTGTTGTATGATTGTATCACGTAGCCAGCGTGAAAGGGAAAGTTACAATGATGCATTCCATCACATAGAACTAGAAGAAGCCCCCGAGCCAAGAGCATCGAGACATACACTGTACACATACACATGCACCCGGCGGCCATGGCGGCCACCAAGAGAGCCTTCTACGGCGCCGGCGGCATTGCACTCGCCATGCACAGAGACGACGCCGTGGTCGACGAGGCGGAGTTGGGGGGCCAGACGGAGGAAGGTTCTAGAAGGATCTTTGGGCTCCCTGTGCCCGCCGGGGGGCCTGCCACCCGGCCGATCGTTACCCAGCAGTTCTTTCCGACGACGGTGGTGGCAGCGACGGTTGTGGCGCCGGCGGCAACGCAGCAGCAGGCAATGGAGCAGTGCCACCTGGCTGCCACGGTGGCTGACCAGTGGGCCCGGCCGCCTTCGAGGAAGAGCCGGCGGGGGCCACGGTCGAGGAGCTCGCAGTACCGCGGCGTCACCTTCTACCGGCGCACCGGCCGGTGGGAGTCCCATATTTGGTCAGTATACGTATATTTACACGTTTGCTTGGTTCATATACAACTATGGTAATAAGCAATTATGCGATCCCCTTTTGACTTTGTTATTTATGCGTTTCTCTGGTTTGTGTTTCAATTTGCAGGGATTGTGGAAAGCAAGTGTACTTGGGTGAGCTCTTGTTGTGTGAAATTTCTTCTGTGATCGATCGATTCCTTAATTATGTGTCAAAATTTGTTCATGAGTCCTCGCAAAAGAAAATGTTGATGAGTCTTTTTTTTCTTCTGTGTAGGTGGATTTGATACAGCACAGGCTGCTGCAAGGTTAATACTAAATAGAAATCACGCACATTGTTTTCTCGGGCAATGTGGTTTTTTTTTTCCTGAATCCCCTTCTTCTCTGATCCATTTCAGGGCCTATGACCAAGCTGCAATCAAGTTCCGTGGTGTGGACGCAGACATCAACTTCACCCTGGATGACTACAAGGAGGACATAAACAAGGTGACAAGATCAGAGGCTGTCAAGAACAGTAGTGAACAAGAGCTGTTCTGTTCATTTGCGTCTTTGTCTGTACTGTTTGATTCCCAATAGCATGTTATTGTCATGGCATTTGCAGATGAATAGCTTCAGCAAGGAGGAGTTCATCCAGGTTCTCCGGCGACAGGGCGCCGGCTTCGTCAGGGGGAGCTCGAGATTCCGGGGGGTCACCCTTCACAAGTGCGGCAAATGGGAGGCCAGGACCGGCCAGCTCATGGGCAAGAAGTAATACACTTCAGGGCCTACACATCAGAACAAAACAAAAAAAAGTTTTGTTAGTTCACAAATACAAAGGTTTAAGCTTGTACTGACATGGCTTGATTTCCTGATCATTGCAGATATGTGTACCTTGGCCTGTATGACACAGAGATGGAGGCTGCCAAGTATGTGCACTCCTCTGTACTACTCATCCTGAATTTCTGTGATGTATCACTGGCCGTTGCAGAACTGGTTGTTCGTTAACAATTTGTGCTCTGCGCCATTCTTAGGGCTTATGACAAGGCTGTGATCAAGTGCTATGGCAAGGAGGCGGTGACCAACTTCGACCCGCAGACGTACGAGAATGAGCTGAGCCTGCAACGTGAGCTCCCTAACAAATGACAACTCCTTTATCACACTGAAAGTACTTCAGGTGTTCTGAACGGAAATTTTATTGACATTGTAGCTTGGGACAGTGAGCTTGATCTTGAGCTCAGCCTGGGCTGCTCGGGTGGCGAAAGGGCCGGCGATCCTACCACCGTCAGCGACGACATCTTCCACGGCGCACCGAGCAACCAGAGAACGAGGCTGACGGTACACGAAGCACGCTGACCTTGTCCACGTCCATTGCTAGACCTGATCACTGAATTACCATCGAGTCTCTGACACTGACACTGACACTGACACTGAAACTGTTCCATGTCTGAAAACTAGTTCAAGATGCCCGAGGAGGAGGAAGACACAAGGGCCTGCTACCCTCCGAGGAGCAACTGGACCAGGCCTTCGTCGACTCCGATATGGCCGAACGACGCGTTCAGGCGCCCAGATGATGATCACCACCCCGGTAGCAGGAACATGCTTCACATGCTCCAGATGGTATGATCTTAATCAATGATCACCTCACTGAAACCTCCAAACAACACTGCAAAAAGAGGCATCATGCATGCTAATTAAAGCACATTGTTGCGATCTTTTCTTTCCTTTAGTGACGTACTGACCAACCCAGCAGCATCTGACTGATGAACAGGACCAGGTCAGCAGCAGTGGAGTCTGGGAGGGAGCAACAGCAGCAGGAGCAGGGGTGAGCGCTGCAGAGCTACACATGCGCCCGCGCCCCGGCTGGCCCAACGGCGGCAATAATTGGCGGCCGTACGCCGCCCAGTCCCGGCTGCCCGTGCCCGACGACGACGCCTACACCGCTGCAGCATCATCAGGATTCCCCACTGGGGCTAGGCAGCTGCTGGGCGCAGCAGCAGCAGGCGGCTACGGCGTCAAGGCCCAGCAGCTGAACCACCACCCAGCACCCAACAGCAGTGGCACACTGGCACTGATCAGTGATCACTGAGCCACTGTTAATCTGCCATGGCCTAAGATTCTCTAGAAAGAAGCAGTGAAGCACCGTTCCCCTCGTGCGCCGCGCCGCTCCGGGTTTCCCTTTTTTGGTAAGCAGTCGCATGCAGTGAGGCTGCGAGCAGCCTCAGCGCATCGCTGCGTCGTCGCAGGCGCCCCACCCTACCCCGGCATGGGCAATCCCCATGCCAGGTTATCCATGAACGTTTGTACTGAGGTGAACGATCATCAGTCTACCCAGAAAGATTAGAGCGTTTTTAATCATCGATGAAAAGCTTGATTGATATTTCGACGGCTCTGGTGGAAATGTAAACCCGTGTGGGATTTTCCAGCTGAAATAGCACTATGGACGCTGCTAGCTTTTGCTTAATTCTTCCCTTTTTAGCTCGTTATATAGTGCTGCTCTTGAATGTCACATATCTTAACTACTATAATTCAGAGTTTACTCCGCGCAGCGGACGATCGTCCACCTCCTCCTCTTCTGTTCGCACGCGCCCGCTCCACCCGCATCACCCACCCTGCGTTCTTCGCCCTCCCATAACCGCCGCCTCACCTTCCTCTCCTCTCTACCCGCCCGCCTTCCTCCTCCTCCTCCCTCCTCCCCCGCGCCACCGCCCGTGTTCTCCGCCCCTCCCCACAATCGCCGCCCCTCACCTTCCTCTCCTCTCTCTTGCCGCCCCCTTCCTCCTCCTCCTCCCTCCCTCTCCCCAAGACCACCTCCTGGCAAACACGCCAGATGTCGGATCAACCCGCCGCTTCGGATCAAGGCGCACACGGATCTGGTCTGGGTGGTGGTGGTGTGACGGGGAGAGGAGAGAAAACCTAGAGAATGGGGCCACGACGGTGGCGATGGCCGGGGTGCGTGCACGAGCTCTGGGCAGTATCCATCGCCGCCACCAAGGCCCGCGCCGAGCGCGAGGCTGAGGTACACACTCGACCAATGCTACTATTCCTCACCTCCTCCTCGCTACCCCTACCGCCGTCAGCCGCGCCATCGAGGGCCCGCATTAGGGTTACGACGTCCGCCGATGTGGGCGCCACCGGCAGCGCTGCCGGTGCCGTGGGCGGCAGCGGCTTCCCGTCATTCCTCCCTAGGCGTTGGGCGCATCGCGATGGCGCCGCCATCCACCGCCAGCGAATAGGCGTGTGCCCATCGAGCGAGCTAATTTCTCGAAATTGCCCAAATTTTTTTTTTTTGGAAATTTTGTTTGGAAAATAAGTGTGGAGTCGTAGTACACTCGATGATGAAGTTTCTTTGAATCAATCCTCTCTTCCGGTGGCTTCACCAAGAGCCGATACTCAAGAATTGCGTGAGGCCACTCAAGCGACAACAAAGCAATGACACAGTCGTGCTTCTCCATGGCTTTGACAGTGTGTGCAATGCAAGCCAATTTGGGGATGCCTATCTTATGGTTCAATTTGCAATTTTCTAATTCCAATGTCAAATTAATCATTGTCTGTGGAGTACTGCCACTAGAATCATGTGGTAATTCTATCATGCATTTAGCAGTTTAGAGTCTGGACATTTTACAAGTATTAGAAATACAGTTCTTGTTTAGAGTGGAGGTACACCTACCTGTTACTGGAGGAGGCTGGGGCTTGTCTAATTTAGGTATGTTGCATTCTCCATTCTTCATAGGATTTGGTTCAATTATCGTGCTTGCCACAGTTGTAAGTTTTAACCCTTTCTAATATTGCTTGATTGGCTCATAGAAACAAGGCCTCCATGTGATGTTTTGTTGAAGCGCAAGCATCTTTACCAGGTAGTATATGTTAACAATTACTGCCGGTGTACATGTCGTTAATTTTCATGTGAAAAGTTCACTTCCTAGCTTCTAGACTTGTTTGTGATTCTAATATGGTAACCAGTTCCTCAAATTTGAACATCTTATCTTAGCAAGACAGAATGCTTGTGTAGGGCTAGAAAGGCGACTAGAGAGGGGGTGAATAGGAGCTCACCTAATTTTTCACCTTGTTCAGATTCAACACCAGGTTCACTTCAATAGCTATGGGAGCTATAAAGATCAACATACAAGTCTGTGAAGACTTGTGTTGAATCTAAACCAAAATCCTAAAGTAAAGAACAAAAAGGGCTCAAGTTTCTTGGGCGGTTAGGCCGGCGTTCATTAATGGTCGAGGCCAGAAGTCTTGATCGGCCGGACAAAGGCGATCTAGGGACTGACGATGAGCAGGAAAAACAGCTCGGGATCCAAAACAAAAATCGATCAAACTTTTGATCGACACCGTAAACAACCAAACTTGGAACACACCTTCCCAGGATATCGAAACCTATTCAGCGGCGATCGAGTAGATCCGGTCAAAGTTTGACCTTTTCCATTTACCGAAAGAGAGTTGAAAGCAGAGCAAAAGCGAAAAACTTGATCCAAAACTTGCTCGTGGGAGATTGATGATCAAGATGATCTAGATGTATTCCCACATGTCACAGCAAGGTAGATGGGGCAAGAAACCACTAGAAACCCATTGGATCAAAAAAACACCCAAAATCACTAAATAAGAAGGAAGAACACAAGAAGACTCATCTTTGAAAAATCATCCATAGATTGATTAGCGATTGTTCTTTGATTCTGACCACTCCTCAAGGAGGACAAGAACTCAATCCATGAGCACTAAATCAAATCAATTCTCTAAAACCCTAAACCTCTCCTTTCCTCTTTAAGCCCTAAGACAAACTATGGTTTTGCAAATAAAGTGCTTGAAATTTGTTTGGCAACACCCTCCTATTTATAGTGAGGCTTAGCTTCTAGAAGAGTTAACCTAATGGGCTCCGTTAAGGCCCAACACAAATGGGACTGCTTGCGCATCTTGAGCGTCGTCAAGCTTCTCCTTTGTAGTCTTCTTGTGGCGGTTTAGCCCAAGGTCCCGAGGCGGTATATGGTAAAATACCAAAATACCCTTTCTTGATCTTTCTCCAAAGACCAAGTCAATCTTGGTGAAGCACTACTTTTGCCGCATGCGTGTGGAATGATCAATAGCTCTCATCGTGTCGGCAAGTCTCTCCGTCCGGCTCATAAAACCACCATAGCACTTACCCTGCAGCTGACCCATGCAGCAGTCAACAGTCGCCGCCGGTGCTGGATTCGTTCATCCATGCATTGGTTTCAGGAGACTCAAGCATGGCGCAGAATGGACAAGGATGAGCAGCAGCAAGCGGTTAGATCATGAAGCAATGGCAGTGGTTACGATCAATCAATGCTTTGGAGTGAGTGAAGACAGTGGATTTGAAAAATGACCAAGGCTTGAATGGAATCTCCGTGAGAAGAAGATGAAAGAAGATGAAGCGGCTTCAAGATGCGTGCGTGTGTCGTTTGTGTTGGGCCTTAATCTAGAAGCTAAGCCTCACTATAAATAGGAGAAGTCTCAGCGAAAATTTGCAAAACCATAGTTTTCTTAGGGCTTAAGAGGAAAGAGAGGTTTAGGGTTTAGAGAATTGTTTGATTTAGTGCTCATGGATTGAGTTCTTGTCCTCCTTGAGAGTGGTTTGAAGGAATCAATCTAGATGATTTTTCAAAGATGAGTGAGTTCTTCCTTTTATTTAGTGATTTTGGGTGCTTCTTTGATCCAAGTTTGTGTTGATCATCAATCTCCCGAGCAAGTTTTGGATCAAGTTTTCATTTTGCTCGTTTTCAACCCTCTTCGTAAAATGGAAAAGGTCAAAACTTTGACTGGATCTACTCGATCGTCGCTTGAATAGGTTCCAGATATCCTTGGGAAGGTGTGTTCCAAGTTTGGTTAACTTTGCTATGTCGATCAAAAGTTTGATCGATTTTTGTTTTAGACTTCGAGACCGCTCCCTGAGAAACTTGAGCCCTTTTGTTCTTTACTTTGGGGATTTTGGTTTGGATTCAACACAAGTCTTCAACAGATTTGTATGTTGATCTTCATAGCTCCCATAGCTATTGAAGTGAACCCGTGTTAAATCTGAACAAGGTGAAAAATTAGGCGAGCTCCTATTCACCCCCCTCTAGTCGCCTTTCTGGTCCTACAACTTCATCACCCAAGTATTGCTCTTGTTACATATTGTTCATTTGTTCACGGTGCAAACTTCAAAGTTGTCTATATTGCTATAAACAACACTTGACTATTCGGCACCTCACGACACATAATTGCATTTTCACCTGAAAGGACTTATCTTGGAATCTGTTGATATTTCAATGTGGTTTACTCTTGAGTGGTCCATCATGTAACGTAATTCATTTTTTGTGACTAAGTCTAGGCTTCGATAAGCCTTACTACATTGTGATGTGTTGGCCTTTTACATCTTCTGTGGGATGGATTTGTTGTTGTACCATCTCTTACTTCACTATCATGGTTGAGGATTTGAACCAACATAGACTTAAATGTCCATTGTCAAACAACTTTGTCTTTGCATATATGTGCACCGCAATCCTTCGTGGTCTATACCTCTAACAGATACCACCCGTTACACTTGAATATGAAATGGTGACATTTGTACATCTTGTATTCTTTTGTAATCTGAATTAGGTGATTTACCTAGGATACAATGAACTTGTCAAAATTATGAGGATACCTCATCCCTGGTACTTTAGATATCAACCAGATAAATTATGTGCATGTAGTGTAGGATGTTAGGGCTTCCCCTGGCTCCTCTCCATGTGTGTTGCAAAAGATTATTTACTGGTACAAATTTGGTTTTTGACTTACAACAAATATATCTATAGTGCACTATCTTAAAAAAATTAAAAGCCGGCTCCTTACAATTTGATTCTTTAATATATTTGCTTTTGTATATCTTTGCAAAGTATGGTGAAATCTTTTGAAGTTTCAAAACTACCAGGTATGTAGTGCACTTTTGTTCACATGAAGAGAAACTTGTCCTGGAGGCCGGAATTGAGGCTAATGTATATTTGAACTTAATTTCAGTGTGGTCGGTGTTTCAAGGAAACAATGGGTTGTAGCTGCTGCAGACGATATGTTCATTCGCGTCTACAACTACAACACTATGGACAAAATTAAAGTTTTTGAGGCTCATACGGATTACATCATATGTATTGCAGTCCATCCAACTCTTCCATATGTGTTGTCATCATCTGATGACATGTTGATAAAGTTGTGGGACTGGGATAAAGGGTGGATGTGCACTCAAATCTTTGAGGAGCATTCACACTATGTGATGCAGGTTACGTTTAATCCAATGGATACTAACACTTTTGCAAGTGCATCTCTCGATCACACGGCAAAGGTCTGTTTCACAATCTCTCATATGCAGCAACATGTTAGTATGAGTAATGATGTGATTTGGTTCATTGGTGCTTCTTAATCTGAAATGGCATATATGGAGTTTGGGTTCCCCAGATCCGAATTTTACTCTCGATGGACATCAAAAGGGTGTGAACTGTGTTGACTACTTCACTTTGGTGGTGACAGCCCTATTTGATTCTCGGTTCGATGACTCCTTTGCAAAGGTGCATTTTTTGCACCCCGTTGTAGTGTTTTGAATGTTCAGGTGTTCAGTGCAGTCCTAAGATTGTGCTGTCATGATAAACCAGGTCTGGGATTGTTTTATTGGTGCCATCCATTATCGAATGGACACTCGCTATTTAAATAATATTTACCATTGACTAGAAGTATCATATCATTGCATGTTTCTTCTTTGATTGGCGATTATCTGTATTTGTTTTGTGCTTCATAAATCAATGTGAAATTGTCTTTACAAGTTATTTTATGTTTACTTTTAAGAGACCTTCTCAAAATTATTGATTGATTTGATTACCATGTCCTTTTCACACTTCATCAAAACCTAGCATTGTCAACTGAGGTTATCACTACTGTTCCATGCCTTCTGTCCTTTTCACTTTTTCTTTCTTGCAATATGTCAATGCTTGTAGCTGTTAGGTTGTTCACATTCTTCACTTATTTGGATAACTATTATTTCCTGTTTTTCATTTTTAGGCCCTAATTTGTACCATTCCACTTTTGTTCTAATCTTGAAACTAATACATCATTTGCTTATCATCTAGGATGGTGATTGGTTATGACGAGGGAACTACAATGACAAAAATGGGCCACAAAGTACTAGTGGGAAAATCATTTGGGCAAAACATAACGAGATACAAACTGTAAATATCAAGTGTGTTGGTGCAGGCTTTGAGGTCAGTTTGCCTATTTTGTAAACCAAATGAATTAATCGAATTGAGAAGCTTGATGGCTTGTTTTGCTTTCTACATCAGGTTACAGATGGGGAAAGATTGCCCCTGAGAAAGGCTCTTTCCCCCTAAGAAAGATGGAATGTATTATGAATTCATACAAAATACCATATCAGTAAAATCAACTATCCTACATTTTCATGTGGGTTCATTCTGCCTTCCTTACCACCCTCATGATAATACGCTGTCGGATAATTACCAGATGTAGTTGTTTAGATATCTTCTTGATAGGTGGTATCAGGTTTATGGGTGTTCCCTCATAAGATTTTGTTTCTACATTTCATTAGTCGAACCAGACTTATTAAGGTAATTTATCAGTCAACTTTCATTTGTCTTCATAGTTTTCCCTGTATCATTTCCTTGAATATTAAAATCAAAGAGTTAATAATATGTTATTTCATTTGTTGTTGTTTCCATATCGCGTTGAAGCAAAGTATCTCTTAAGTTCATTGTATCGTTGCTTATTTCAAGGACTCAATTCATGAATGCAATATTTTGTTATGCATGGTTTGGACTACATTCAGTGATATAATGTGTGCTGAATTTTCATCAGAATGTAAATGACTCCAAATCAATCTTATTTATTTATGTTTTTTTCCCTTCATTTGTGTTATCAAAATGGCTTCAAAATAATTCATTTGACTTGCTTCTATAGTTTGTGTTTCCATCGCAATGCACGGGTATCCTACTATTGTATTGAAAATTTCCATGGAGACCTCTAGATTTGCCCATTTAGAAACAATAACCTGGTCATCAACTCAAATATATCTATCTCATATATCTCTATCTCTACTACTTAAAAATTGCAATTGGTGGTCGTCCGTCCTCCTTCATGCGATGTGAGCCGTTGGATCTATCCTCCATCACGTGAGCTGTTGGATCTAATGCAGACGTTCTTTCTCCGTGCACACCGTTCGCCGAGCAACTTCCGATCTCCCATCACTCCCAGTCTCCCATCTCCTCCATTGAAACTGTCACCCCACTTTACACCTCACTGTCTTTGTCCTCCGCTTACTCGTCCTCGGCCTCGGTGGCGCCCGCCAAGCACATCGCATCGTCGTCATCTGTATGCTTCAGACGCGATTAGTATGCATTGCATACTAAAATTTCAGTAAAGTATGAGTGTCCGTTGCAATGCACGGGCATACGACTATACTGGTAGAACGAAACAAAAATCATCGGTGATAGTGAGGGAGTTGTAGCAATGATGCTGCTTTGGTGATGGAGCTTAGCCTTTGGGACGCTTTAACTAACCCATCCTACTCATTTATGATCATTTTCTCCATAGCCATTTGCTCTTACCGTAGCTTTATCCGGTTGTGACTTGGAGGCACCAAACCAGTAGGGCCCAACTTAGAATCATGTGTCATAACCATGTCTAAAAAGAACCACAACTCTTATTACTCTAATCTCCGCAATGATGGGGTTAGGGGTGATACATATAGTTATTGATGTCATGAACTATATAATGATCCAAGTTCTACACACATATATCCAGAAAATTGATATTTATTATGCGGTTTAGGATCTCGTTTGCTAATATGTATCAATTTTTTTAAGGTTCCGTTGCAACGCACGGGCACCCCTACTAGTAATATTATAAATCCTTTATGGGGCGTGAGATCGCTGAGCGCCTAGGGCCTCCACGTCGTTGTTTTCCTGATTTTTATCCAGTCCTGTGGCAACACGTGTCCAAAGCTCGGTTCGGCTTCGGCAGCCTCTCGCATCTTTCTGCTGCGCTGGTTGCCGCATTAATTAGTGCTCATGCTGAGTATGGACGCTCGCAGGCTTGCATCTTAGCTTCACTTGGATGCCTCGGTTCACGCGTCGTCCGGTTCACGTCATCCTCCTTCTCATCTCAATTTCGTCGCCCGTCGGTGGCCCTCCACATGCTCCTCCCCTTTGCCCGTGTCGGCTCCGTCGCCCTCACCGCCCCCTCCCCCCTTCGCCCGCACCACCTCACACTCGGCGCCTGCATCCTCCCATTCACCCACGCCGCCCCCCTCCTCTTCACTCTCGATGCCGCCTCTTCCCTTCGCCCTCGCCTCGCAGCTCCCTCTCCCTTTGCCGTGCTCCCTTCACCGCGTCGCTCACGCCCCCACTATCCTCCTCCTTCGCTTTGTCTTTGCTCCCCCCGCCGCCGCATCTTCCCCTTCACCTGCGCCACCCTCTCCCCTTCACTCCTGGTGCCGCCTTCTCTCCTTCATCCACGCCTCAGCTCCCTCCTCCTCCCGCCGCGCGTCACACCGCCGCCCTCCCTTCACTCTTAGTGTCGCCTCTTCTCCTTCGCCCACGCCATCGCAGCTCCCCTCCCCCCTTTACCCACGCTCCCCTTCGTCCCACCTTGGCTCACTTGCCCCTCTCCCCTCCTCTCCTTCCGCCAGTGTCGGCTCCCCATTGCCACCCGCATCTTCCCCTTCACCTGCGCCACCCCCTCCCCTTCACTCTCGGCGTTGCCTCCTCCCCTTCATCCACGCCCTCACAGCTCTCCTCCTCCCCTTTGCCCGCGCCGCCACCACCGCCCCCTCCTCACCTGGTTGCATCTTCCTTATGGCCGTGCTTCCAAGTTTGCACATTTTTTCTCTGTGTGTTTTTAGCCTCTGGAACTGAAGAACAGCAAGACCTACAACAACCACTTGGTGAATTGTGACACATGGGTGAACATCCACCTCCGGGAGGTTATTTGCACCTTGAAGGTGAAATCTTGCACCACCATATTTATCTTGTGATGTATTTCGTTTTAGTAAGCGTAGATTAGTTAAGGGCATTGTTTGGTTTTGGGGAAACTAGGGTACCTGTCGTTTGTTCTAAAGGAGAAATATGCACAAAATTGCAATTTTGATGTGGACAAAGTGGGATTCTCTTTAGGCTTCCAATGATCTGCCTTGTTAGTTTGTGAAATGCCTTTTCTTATGGTTTAGGGTTGGGATTACACTATTTGCAGGACGGTGCTAAGTTTTTAAGGATGCCCGAGTGTTACATCCGTGGGAACACCATCAAGTATCTTCGGGTTCCTAATGAGGTATGGATTTCTGACGTGATGAATCTTATTTGCCTCTGTAGTTTGCTGGGTTGTTTAGTTATGTCTGTTGTGAATTTCCTTTTGCATTATCAGGTAGTGTATTTCTACCCATGTTTCATTGTTGCATTGCTTTTGAATATCGTTGTATGATGGTGGCTAGCAAAATCGCTATAATGTCATGTAGTTTTGTTGTGGCTATCCTTTAGTTTGAAGCCCCTTGTTCTTTTCAAATGTTTTGGGTGGCAACGCATCATGTGGTATATTTGACTAATCTCCAACATCACAGTTATGTATAAGCCATCATGTGCAATTCCTGAAATCTTACACAATAACACAATCGACGGTGCATTTTTGTTTTAAGGTCCATTCATTTGCAGTTCTCAAAGCTATACTTTGCATGCTGTTGGTATTCATTTAGCTCATATAGCCTTACTATGTGTGGTATAATAGGTGTAAACAACGTTAAAATATCGATCACTTTCAGTAGTACTTGGTTTTTGCCAGTCTGTAGGTGCAGTATAGTAAGTAAGTACAATAATGATTACCTTTTGGTCCCTTAATAGAGTTATGTACTCCTAAATTTGTTTGCAAAATTTTCTTTGCTTGGGCATTGTTACTTGCTCTTTTCTGTTTGCTGAGAACAAGACAATCCATTTTGAATGCTTGAAATTATCAGTCAATCTACCTTCTGTCGTTGTTAAATGCTTTGTGCCTTTTGTTTGTTAGACATTTGAATGAGTAGCCTTACTATTCAGCATAATCATCCCCTATTGTGGTTTTGGGTATTTATCAAGTAATACCTGTGGGGGTTTGGCCAGCTTGAGATTTGTTTGCGATGAATTGCAACAAGTTTGTTACGAGTCTTAGTTTTCCTGTGGATTCGGTGAGGGCAAAATCGTTGTTGGATCTTTTTTTTGTATTACTTTCTTACCGATTCTCTCTGTACTTTGAAATACTCATGCTCATAGGTGTTCAGCCGAACACCCATTTTTTTCTTCAAAATATCTGGTATATAATAGGTATATTAGATGTATATATTATTAGTTAGGTCAAAACTGTATATTTGTATCCGCAAATGAATTCAGCTCGCGCTCTCTATATAACACATTAGGCCCATTTTCATTCCTACTTTAGCCCACCAAACCCTAACATTTATTCTCTCTCTCATCATGTGGTTGTCTGTGTGTGTTTGGGGGGAGGGTGGCGAACGAGCAGAGGCGCGGGCTACGAAGGCGGGCGACGGTCGGTGGACACGACGTGATAGCAAGCAGGTGTGAGGCGGCGCAGAGCGAGCGTGCGGCAGCGCACCTGTGCGGACAACAGAGATGCGACGCGAGTAAGTGGGTGGTAGCACGACAAACAGGGAGAAAGGGAGCAGACAACACCAAGGGAGCAACACGGTGGCCGAGAGGGAGCGTGGCGACAGGAAGGGAGCAGCATATCCAGCTCACCGTCATCGTTCTCTCTCCAGATCTAGGTGTGTTCTGCGCACTCCATTTCTTCTCTCTAGCTCTGCTCCGCTCCAGCTCCGGTTCTTTCTGGAATCTAGCCTCTTCATTTGCTTTCTTAGTTCTTTCTAATGGATGTTGTACAAAAATACAATCTTTGTCTTGGGCAACGAATAGATAGTTGGGTCCTTGTTACATATGTTTACATGCTAATTTTTGCTATATGGAAGGAATATTCTTAGATGGGATTCTTGCTGATGGAAAAAAAAGCAAAAAAAGAGCAGGATTAGCAAGGTATGCATCTGTCAAAAAAAAAAAAAAAGAAGGCAGGAGCTTTACCGATCACTATTAGAGGAAGAAAAATAATTTTTAGTAGTCTAGCTGCTATAACCTGGAACAGAAAAGAGTGAGAAAACAACAAAGACCAAGACCAACCACAAGTTTTCTTTTTTTTTAAAAAAAAAGACATGGCATCTACCGATCACTATTAGAGGAAGAAAATAAGATTTAACGGTATAACTGGTACAACCCAGAACAGAAAAATAAAGAAAACAACAACGGTCAAGCACCAAGTACAAGTCTTGGCTGCACGCCGCAACAACAACATAACTCAACAAAATAAGAAGCTTGGAGCAATAATTGCTCTATTCCTAGTTTCCACCTCCTCAACTGTCATTGATATCTATAATTTTTTGTTTAATTCATGTCATTATGCTTGCCTTATATCACTCAATTCCTCATATGAAATCATTAATTTCTATATTTTTTGTATTTTATTATATATACGTGTATCGTCGTAATAGTGTTTTGGAGGGGGAATGACATCTCACGGTATCGGCGTATTGGTATCGGCATATCTGGACAACCTAACTCTGAAGTCCGAACACCCATACTAAAAATCCTAGGTCCGCCACTGGCTCATATTCATCAACTTCACAATTGTTTGATTCTAGAAATTTAATGCAGACTCTTTAGATTAACTTCTTGATTGTGAAAATGTTTACATGCAAGGTCTTCAACACAGCATGTGCCAGGCTATGCTATCAATAGTGACACAAATATTAAATGAAGAAATTACTTAGCCTCTTCTAGATGTAATTTTACGCAATTTAGTAAAAGAGGACAAGGTGTGTTGTTTACTGTCCATTTGTTACTAACGGTATCCATAGTTCTCTACATGAATAAATTTTATATTTTAGCATACATTACTTGTTTTACATTGTAAGATCTATGATGTATAGAACATTCACCCATTAAGCTTTCCTTCATTCTTCGCTCATCAAATAGAATTGTTCCTCAGACAATTTCTCATGTAACCTCGCTTCTTACATTAGTTTTGCATGCCTTTTCAGATGCAGGACAAAAAAAAAATGCATTAGCACATGGTTTCTCCGAGGTGAGGTTGCTTTGCCTTTATGTGGCGTTTTGATAAAAATGTTCATCTTACCTTTTTTTCTTAGGTAGTTTAGAACTCAATTATCAACCTCTTTTCTCTTCGACTCGTACCGTGGAACAGTTGTTCCTCCGGTTTTAGTCAACGTACAGTAGTTAAGAACTCTATAATTAATTGCATCGATTTTGTTCCTTTTCTTTTTCATTGATTACTGATGCAGCATATTTAGGCCATGTGTTTTTTATTCGATATATGATGTAGCACACCAATGAATAGGTTTGGATGTAGAAATATTGATGTTTGGTTGCGATGGTTTAGAAATGTATACCGCTTCTTGGCCTCTAGACTAATGTGGCTTAGCTGTTGTGCTGAAACCATGTGTAGACAATAAATAGCATCTTTGTTTGACATTTGAAGAAAGCCAACAGATCTGTTTGGGTTGATTGAAGCATATATTAATTTAATGAGGTAGTTTAGACTTGCTTTCTTACGTTCTGTGCATTGAACAGCTGGCCTTCTAAATTAATTGTGCGATGAAACATGTATTTGTTTCTCTTATGGGAATCATGTCCAAAATGATAATGATTACTTGTTTATGTTGTTCATCCAACTCAAACTAGTCACACCTTTGAGTATACGACCTCCATTTCAAAGGAGATGTTGTTGTAGAATTTGTGCAATCTAACTTTTTAATCTTTGACCACTAATATACATAAATTCATCTATATCCATCATATGAAAATAATATTGATTTATTTCCATCGAAGTACTCCCAAAGTATTATTTTTTTATAATTGGTATTTTTATATCAACATATTACTATTAAAACTAATGGTCGGATGCTTATATTGGAGTTGTATCAATGTCTAAATTGACATATATATTAAAAAGAAGGTAGTTCATATTTCTAAATCTCTGATTGCGTAGTATCTGACAAGATATGGGAGGAGACCTGGTTCATGTATTGTGGCTTGAAACTCCACTTGGCCTTTTCTAGCTTTCTCTTGGATTTGGTTATGCAACGAACTTTGTATTAAAGGATATATCTCTCTCCAGGAAGTATAATGTTTGTCCTAATGGCCACATTGCATAAATGTTCTTTCTTGATTTACAGTTGTAGAAGTCCTTGATAAGCGTGGAGATGGCTAAAAGATAGAACAAAACATAAAAATACTTTTCTTGCATTTCAAAGTCCAGGATTGCAAACTGGGAAACATGGAATGTCCAAATTTTAGAGATTACTAAAAACTAATTTAGAGTTAACTTCCATCTTGTTAGCCATGATCACACTCCAAACCAATTTTGTCCATGGTCATTTAGGGAAACTGAATCTATGCCTCTTCTTTAAGCTTAGTAGTTAGTCAAGTGATACTACTACAGCTGCAACATAGCATTCACGTACACTTAGCTTTATGTCTTCAAACGTTATCCTCTTATGGATGTAATTTTATGCAATTTAGTAAAAAATGACAAGGTGTGTTGTTTACTGTCCATTTGATACTAACGGTATCTGTAGTTCTCTACATGAAAAACTTATGTATTTGAGCATACATTACTTGTTTTACATTGTAAGATCTAAGATGCATAGAACATTCACCCATTAAGCTTTCCTTCATTCTTTGCTCATCCAACAATACTGTTCCATAGATAGTTTCTCATATAACCTCGCTTCTTACATTAGTTTTGCATGCTTTTTCATATGCGGAGCCAAAAAAAAAAACTTAAAGATGACGACAGCAAACCTGTCGACAATGCGTAAATCCCTTTGATTCCTATGATATAAACTGTTCTACACGTCTCCTTTACGGTTACGATATTGCTATTTCCACCATTGACTTTACCTAAATAGTTTGTAGTCTACACTGATAATGCCTACTGTACCAATGTTTTTGTTTTCGTGTAAGGCTTTTGCTTCAACAACATGACTTTCCTGCTATGATTTACCTTCACGTTCTCATACCTGATAATACCGCCTTTTGTAACGCGCATGCCACACACTGCTGACCTCCTCAAACTACCCTAGCAGTCTTTTCTTAAGACATCACCTTAATCTATGTCCTGCTAATACATACATAGGTGCCACCAATAGTCATATAATGGTTATATATACATAACTTCATGTTTCTACCTTATGGTCCTACATATATTGTAATCTACCTGGTTGCGCCGACCTAAACAACTAATACCTTTAGGTTACGTATGTACATAGTGGACCAACTTACTAATGTTCTATGCTACTACTATCCCTAGTACTCACTTGCATGCTAGTAACATGTCAACTGCTAATGATTGCTCTCTACCACAACAAAACATGTTTAGAACCAATGAAAATTCAATCACGCAAGAAGAACGCATGTTGCAACCATCACAACACAGACATAATCCAATAAAAGATTGAAAGCCTATGTTTTCCATGCGTAAATTTTTTAGGTCAAACTGAAGAGTTCTAACCGACGGTATTTTCGCAAAATAATATAACAACAATGTTTCTTTATGATATCAAAATGTAACTATTAGTCGGACACAAGAAGAGAAATCAATGCTAAAAAATTGATTAACCACCAAATAAAAAAAGCAACAAAGTCAGTCATATCAGTCTATACCAAACAAATAAAAATTCCGCGCCAAACGAATTTGTTATGTACAATTTAGATAAGCGTCTACAACGCAACAACGTTGAAATCTACGGCGCGACGTAGCGCATAGTTTCATCCTAGTAATGCACAACAGCACAACAAAAAAGATGTCCCCCTTTTCTCTGTCTCTCCCTCTATCTAGATTGCTAGCATGCTTGGAGCTAGTACTGGTCCTCTCTTGCACATGCCTGGTTTATAACGCAAGAATCGTACGGTACTCCCTCTATTCGTGTTTACTTCTCAATTTTGACTTTAACTCATCAAGCTTTGACCAACAATAGCCTTTTAAGTATCTAATTGTATAATATAAAAGCGGTATAGTTATATTTGTAATCTAAAGTATTTTACTAACATTCTACATTTAGAGCTACTTGCTTTTGTGTTGCTTAAAAATTAACGGTCAAATATTGTCCGGTTAAAGTCAAAACTGACAAGTAAATGTGAACGGAGGGAGTAATTTCCAAGGAATTTCTCCCCATGTGAGCCAGACAATTTTTTTGTGTGTTCCAAATGGAGTCTTAACCACACTTGTCAATAACATTCCGGAGGCCATACCGGTTTGGATATTGAAATGGTACATTCTGGTCCTGGCCTATACTGGTGTACCGTTCCAGAGTTTAATATAATAATATATATTTATAAGTATATGTTTAATTATATATACACTAAATTTCACTTGTAATATTACTCCAAATACATAGTTGTAGGATTAAATATAATATATACTTCAATGAGTTCAACACACATATTATCATTTCCGCCGGTATGTTTGGTATCGAGTCAGTATTGACTGGTATCGAGCCGGTATAGGTGATATTAACCGGTATCGAGACGGATACAGAACGTGAGGTCGATAGAATAGTACATATAGGCCGATACCAGAACGGTATCGATAAGCTTGGTTTCTTAACCGTTAGGCTAAATGGTGTATTAGAAAACAAATTGACTTGAGTTGGAGCGGGCCAGCACAGCCGATGTCACAACTCCAAGCTGGCAAGCTGGGTAGCACATCGAGCCCAGCTAGGGCTTTTACTGGGCCCAGCACGATCTCCCTACCAAAAAATCCATCCGGACTCTGCATATATACACACCCACCGACCCGACCCACGCTCACCCAACCGAGACCCGCTAAGCCGACCGCCTCGTGCGGGCCCGAGAGGGAGGAAGAGGAGTCGCCTCGTCACCAACGCGTTATTAGCGAGGCAGCGGAAAAATCCTCGGTTTCGTCCCCTCCTCTTTCCCCTGCGCCTTCCACCGCCTCCTCCGCGCGATCGCACGCGGTCACCGTCGCCACCCCAGCCATGGCGGAGATCGCTGACCGGGCCTCCGGCGAGCCGGAGGAGGTGCGCCCGCCCTCCGCGGCTGCGGAGGAGGACGACGAGGAGGGGGACGTGTGCCGGATCTGCCGCAACCGCGGCGACGACGACCACCCGCTCCGCTACCCCTGCGCCTGCAGCGGCAGCATCAAGTTCGTGCACCAGGACTGCCTCCTCCAGTGGCTCGACCACAGCAACTCGCGTCAGTGCGAGGTAACCGCCCCGCCTCCCTTCCCCGTCGATGCAGTTGGGTCCGTACTTTGGGCGCTCGATTGGTTCGATTAAGTTGTGGAATCGCTTGATTGGATGTTAAGCGAGCGATTTGGGTTCTGATTTGTGGGAATTGTTTTGCTCTGAGATGCAGATTGGGGGTAAATTGGTCAATAACTGTCCTTACCGGATAGGGCTAGTGAATTAGTGATAGCAGTGTTGATTTTTACCGGAGCAAATGAGGTTTTTACCGCGGTAGGTTGCTAGAATTGGTGGGTTAGGGTTTGATAACCACGTGGATGGGATGGTTTTTGTGGATTATTGTGCAAGCAATAGGAAGTTGATTTCGTTGCAATGGTATTTTTGTTTGGTATATATTTCATATGGCACAATAGGCAGAGAATCTGTAATCACATGTGCTTGTGGTGCTTAGTAGTAACATGGCTTCTACCTAGTATTGACAAGAGATTCACAATTTTTATTGCCACATTATTTTCTGAACAAGGAAACAATTTCTCTTGAGTGACTGCTTGGATCTGTGAAGCATCACCCCTTTGCATCATAATCTTGGAGGACAAGTTAGGTTTAGGGTGGTAGATGTTGGGGTTTCACACATCACTCTAGGGCTGGGTGATATTGGCTCCACTTTCATGAAAAGGAGGACAGCGTTATCCTTTGCTCCTACTTGTTTTTTCTTAACTCCAGTTTCTGTAGCTAACTTCTGAACTACGTCTCTGTGCTTTGCAGGTTTGTAAACACGCGTTCTCTTTCTCACCTGTGTATGCTGATAATGCTCCGACAAGACTTCCTTTCCAAGAACTCGTGGTTGGGGTTGGAATGAAAGCATGCCATGTGCTTCAGTTTGTTCTCCGGCTTGCCTTTGTTCTTTCAGTTTGGCTCATGATTATCCCCTTCATTACATATTGGATATGGCGGTTAACATTTGTGAGAAGTCTTGGTGAAGCACAAAGGCTGTTCTTGAGTCACATCAGCGCTCAGTTGATCCTTAGCGATTGCCTACATGGGTTTCTTCTCTCAGCTATCATTGTCCTTATATTTCTTGGGGCTACCTCTTTAAGGGACTACATAAGGCACTTACGGGAACTTGGAGGACATGATGCTGAGAGGGATGATGCAGGCCGTGAAAGGCATGGTGCTCGAGCTGTCAGAAGGTTAGCTGGTCCTAATAATAGGGTTCCTGCTGCAGATGGTAATGATGATGAATTAGCAGAAGCCCAAGGAATTGGTGCTGGTGAACTTCTAAGGAGAAATGCCGAAAATGTTGCTGCTCGATTAGAACGACTTGAAGCTCAAGTTGAGCAGATGCTAGATGGTTTAGATGATGCAGATGGTGCAGAAGATGTTCCTTTTGATGAGCTCGTAGGCATGCAAGGCCCTGTCTTCCACTTGGTCGAGAATGCAATAACAGTAAGGATTACTTATTTTTATCCCACAAAAAAAATTGGTTTTAATATAGATTTACATGTTTCTGCATGAATATTCTGACTAATATCACCATGCTATTGCAAAACACTAGAGACTCTTCTTGCTTTGTATTAAGGTTCGGTTTGGAAGAGACAAAGATTTATGTTTAGATCTGCCATAAGCCTACCCTCATTAGGTTGTAATTGAAGTGTCTTCTCAATAAGCTTGAATGTTGGACCCCATTTGTTTGATTATCTTAAGATTGTGCATCTCAGTTTTTCAAATAGGGCTTTCCTAGCTTATCTTGCTTTGTTCGTTTGACATGATGGTCAACACTGTTATCCATGACCAGCTAGTGCGCTGATTCGGCAGGTGGTTTATATTTGTCTGTTTGCTTTATTGGTGTCTTTTATTTCTGTTTCCCAAAAAAATGTCATGGAAGTGGCATGAGAAAAGCTTGGTATGTCTTAAAATTTAAAACTCAAAAGCATGTAGGATTCCGATGTGCAATTTGTGCTTTCAAAATCATGGATCACCTGATCTTTTTCGAGCTTTATTACAGTTGTGCTAAGTGTTGTGCATGTTTCTCCTTTATTTTCTAACAGGAATATTGTTTTTTCTTCAGGTTTTGGCCAGCAATGCTATATTCCTCATTGTTGTGATCTTCGTACCATTCTCATTGGGAAGGATTGTCCTGTACTATCTGTCATGGTTTTTCTCTTCAGCCTCTAGTCCTATGCTGGCAAAAGTAATGCCCTTGACGGAAACTGCTATTTCCTTGGCTAATGATACATTGAAGAGTGCACTTAATGCCGTGAAGAACTTGTCTGCCGACAGTCAAAATGAAGGTGTTATTTGGCATTGGATTGAGGTGGTTACTCAATCCTTGAAAATAAATGCCACTGCCCTTAATGTAATGCAGGGCACTGGGAAGAACAGTCTGATAAAAGGAACTGCTATTGGCTCGTCTTATCTTTCTGATCTGACAACTCTTTCTGTTGGATACATGTTCATCTTTTGCCTTGTATTTTTATACATTGGATCACTGGCTTTACTTCGATATGCCAGGGGAGAACGTTTTACCATTGGAAGACTCTATGGTATAGCAACAATATTAGAGGCCATTCCATCTCTATGCAGGCAGTTCTTTGCTGGAATGAAGCATCTCATGACTATGGTCAAAGTTGCATTCCTTCTGGTGATTGAACTCGGTGTATTTCCTCTAATGTGTGGTTGGTGGCTTGATGTCTGCACTCTAAAGATGCTGGGTGCTACAATTGCTCAAAGAGTTGAATTCTTTACAATGTCTCCCTTGGCAAGCTCCTCTATCCATTGGCTTGTTGGCATTGTATATATGCTCCAAATAAGCATATTTGTCAGTCTTCTTCGAGGGGTATTGCCCAATCCTTTCGATAACTCCACTAACTGCACATATAAACCCATCAATTCTCATATATATCACATGTCTCTAATTTTTTTGTTGCCTTTGTGGTAGGTACTGCGCAATGGAGTTCTTTATTTTCTGCGGGACCCTGCTGATCCAAATTACAATCCGTTTAGGGACTTAATCGATGATCCTATGCATAAACATGCTCGACGAGTTCTTTTATCTGTTGCAGTGTATGGAAGCTTGATTGTGATGCTGGTCTTCTTACCTGTCAAACTGGCCATGCAAGTAGCTCCATCAATTTTTCCTCTGGACATCACGTGAGTTAGATTATCCCTACATATGTTCCCCTTAAGTTTTTGTTTTGTCAATTTTGGATTTTACAGCTACATCTTGTTTGCCTCTGTGGAATTGCAGCATTTTCGATCCATTTACCGAGATCCCAGTTGACGTGCTTCTGTTCCAAATATGCATCCCATTTGCGATTGAGCATTTCAAGCCTCGTGCAACAATTAAAGCTCTTTTGCACCATTGGTTTGCCATGGTTGGTTGGGCACTAGCCTTAACTGATTTTTTACTGCCAAAACCTGAAGAAAATGGTGGGCAAGAGAACTGGAATGGCAGGGCAGAAAGAAGAGATATGGTACATGGTGGGCGAGAAGCGGTAGTCCCACAGCTTGAGCAACGTATGATACAACATGTTGCTGTAGATAATGATAATGTCAGGGGTAATGCAAATGAAGCTAATGATGTTGCTGAAGAATCTGATGCGGATGATCAGGGAGATTCCGAGTGAGTATAATCTCTAGATTTATGTGAAAGAATAAATATCTTTGTTTTTTCCCCATAGATCATGTTAAAACCTGCACAGAATATACTGCTATTTCATATATCAAAGAACTAAACAAGTTTGAACATAATTGAGTAATTTCTAACAAATTCTGAAGAGCAAAAGGCATCTCTTGATTTCACAATAATTGTTCCCTTGATGTTTCCCCTTATTTATTTAGAGAAATCTGGAATTCATACCCAAGAAATTAGGAGTGTATAACATCATGAATAGATTTTCCTGAATCATATATCAACTTAAACTGTGACTCAATTATCCGAGTCTGTCCTTTTGAAGGTATGGCTTTGTGCTCCGGATTGTGCTCTTGCTTGTAATGGCATGGATGACACTACTAATATTCAATGCTGGAATGATTGTTATTCCCATCTCACTTGGCCGTCTGGTTTTTGAGGCTGTTCCCCGACTGCCAATCACACATGGCATCAAGTGCAATGGTAATTTACCGATATTTGTATTCTATACCTTGCTTTTTTGTTATATAATTTTTCATGTTCATGAGATTAGTTTAGTAACATATTTACTAACACCTTGTGGTAAATTTGTCTATTTCTTGATCAGATTTGTTCTCTTTTAGCATCGGATGTTATATTATCTGGAGTGCAGCAGCTGGAACTAGATATGCAATTGATTACATTAGATCACGACAGCTGGGCTTCCTGGTACAACAAATCTGCAAGTGGTGCTCTATTGTTTTGAGGAGCTCTGCTCTCCTGTCAATATGGGTAATTCATCTGGACTCAACTACTTTGTTTCAACCATCCTTTTTTGCACTTGTGGGTTTAATCTCGTTGATCTGTGATTGAATAAACCTTAACTAGTGCTTCTATAAAAATAGAGTTCTCTTTGTACCTCTGGAGCTATAGATAGGCTTATGCTCCAGTCTATACTCTAAAGTCTAACCAGTAATCTTTTTCTTTTCAGATCTTCATTATTCCTGTGTTGATTGGCCTCCTTTTTGAGCTGCTGGTAATTGTACCCATGAGGGTGCCTATTGACGAGAGCCCTGTTTTTCTGTTGTATCAGGATTGGGCTCTTGGACTAATATTCTTGAAAATATGGACTAGACTGGTAAGAATACAAATATCTGATTCTTGTTTCCCACTTTCAAACCTGCAGCGTTTTTGCGGTTAGTTAATTTATTAATAGTTTGGCCCCGTTTGGAATGCCGGAATCTTTCCTGGTTCTGTGGGAATTGAACTTTTTTTCTGGGAAATTCCTGCGTTCCAATTTCCGAATAGGCCTTTAATCTTGATACCCAGGGGTAGTCATCTATTTGAATTTTGTTTGCATTGGAATAGGTTTGGGTTTGGTTGTTTATTTGTTTCTTTTCTTGTATACTGTTTCCAGGTTATGTTCGATCAAATGGCACCTTTGGTTGACGAAAGCTGGAGGATGAAGTTTGAGAGAGTAAGAGAGGATGGCTTCTCTCGTTTGAGAGGCCTATGGGTCCTGCATGAAATCATAATGCCGATCGTCACCAAGCTCCTTACTGCTCTTTGTGTTCCATATGTCCTTGCAAGGGGTGTTTTCCCTGTGTTGGGCTACCCACTCATTGTGAACTCAGCAGTATACCGTTTTGCCTGGCTCGGCTGCCTGATATTCAGCACACTGTTCTTATGTGGCAAAAGATTCCATGTTTGGTTTACCAATCTCCACAATTCCATTAGGGATGATCGCTACCTGATTGGCCGGAGGCTGCACAACTTTGGAGAGGACTCACCCCAATCGAGTGAATCTGGGGCAACTCCAGGGCCGGATGATGAGGATCATGCACTAATTCCACTAGATCAAGAAGATCTGGGGCTGAGGTTCAGGCGCAATATACTGCGTGAAAACCAACAGCAGAGGCTGGTTGCATAAGCATGAAGAAGTTTTTGGAAAAGAGGTGCACAACCAGGGTATAACTTTTTTGCACTGCAGCTTCTGCTCGTGGTTTGTAACCCGCATTGTAGAGTGAGTTGTTCTCCAGTGTTAGGGAAGGTAAGGATATGTTGTACAACAAAGCCTGGGAGAAGCTAAAGGATTCACGCCAAAAACAGATGAAGGCAAGCTCCCTTTCCTGTAGTATTGGTTGCTGACTGTAAATATTGACAGAACATTCCCAGGCCCACACAATTTGATGTGATTCTGATGTAATGGCCAATGAGTTTTCGACTGTTGGGTAGCTAGAATGCTAGATGATATTGTTGTGCAACTTTTCCGTGAACTCTACTCTTTTTTTTTTTTGGAGAAGATACCGTGAACTCTACTGGTCATCATTTCATCAAGTTTGGTGTAGTTATTTTACAAATCTGATGTTACAAGTCCGGCTGGCCCATCACGGGGGCAGGGTATGAGCCGATTTCCTAGCGCGGCCGTCACCCATAACCACCATGTGGCTGAAAGCAGTCCATGCAGAAGCGGAGCTTGGGGCCCGCGTGTCGCGTCCGCCTCGGCGAAATGTACTCAGGTATATTTAAGAATATATCTGTTAGATGCACTTATACTTTTTACCTTTGTGTAATGCCTTCCCTATGAATACTACACTATTGGTATCTACTTGAATCATTTTTTCAGACTATTGGTATCCACTACTTGTCTGAATCATTTTTTCAGACTTAGAAAACTACTATATATGTGGCACCAAGCGTCTGCTGGGCCTGGGCTCAGGTTGGAGTAGCGGACCGCGCACGTCACGGTGGGCTGGGCCCACGCCTACTGCTGTCTCTTGCTTGGTTGACTTGGCATGTGCACGGGCAATTACTCGCGGATTGTCTCACATGCGATGGTTGGACCCGCCTAGTATCGGAGTGACCCCTACTCCACTCCCCTACTCTTTTCTCCGAGAACACGCAACATCAAAGGGAATGAGGTGTAAGAGCAAATGATATGATTCGCGATTTCCTAGGAATTGCGCTAGTCAAGTCCACTATCTCAAGCTTTTTCTCGTCATTACAGTAAAGGGAATGAGTTGAAAAAAACCCGAGACAGGCGTTAGAGGGAAGGAGTGAAAACTAGGGCACCCGCCAACTAGTGATTACAAGTCTTTCCTCTACTCTCTTTCCTTTGGTAGGGTTTTGAGATGGACAACAGATAAGACCTTCTGTATCTGGATTCTACACGTCCACACAACCGGTAAAACCGTAGGAGCCGAACAATCGATTGAAAGTTTGAAACCGATGTTTAAGCACCCATTTTTTTATCTTCGCTTTGCGCTGTCGTGTTTGAGAATGGATGGAAACTCACTAATGGCTTGTTTGAGAAGCTTAGTTCTGACCCAGTCAGGTTCCATGTGGATTCATCGGGAACTTGAATTAAAGCCTCAGGTTATCATGCGGATGAGTTCGGATTTTGGTCCAACCAAACAAGACCTACGGAGAGCAAAATCCCTTCTAAACCCACTTTTTCTCATTTCTAATCCACGTGATCAAACGTGTCTACATCATCCTTTTGTTCAAGCGCCCATGTGTTTATCTTTCCTTGCGCGGGGCGTGTCGTGTTCCGCAAGGGAGAAAAGCACACGCAGCCGTAGATATCATAGACCGAACAAGTCACGGGATCTTCCTCCTTTTTATCTATCCACTCCACTTAAATCCAGAATTAAAGACCGTTTGCTTCGTACAATCTGATCCATATTTGTTCTATATTCGTAACTGATACTACCCGTATTCGTATCAGTGTATCACGTCCGCATTCGACTTCGACAAGAAGAAAAAAGTGGAATCACGAAAATGAATGTGGGGACGATCATTTCGCTCATCACGTGTGCATTTTCTCCGCATTTGATCGGGTGGATTATAAAAGGACCACGCGTCACGTGCAATGAATGCAAACGCGGCGGAGTGCCCAACGGTCGCCCACCGAGATGTCCAGACCAGCAAAAGAATTTCGAATCCGAAAGCCGCGACGAATCCGCACAGCGCAATGGCGCAATAAATCAAAATTGCTCAGTGCAGAGTACGACCCAACCTCCCAAGTCCTTTTTTTATGGAAGACGCAAACGCAAGTAGGCCCGACCCAACCCAGAAGTCCTCGTCGTCGTCCTCGTATCAATGAATCAATCTCATCATCGCCCGGCTCCTCCCCGACCCAACCCAGAAGTCCTCGTCGTCGTCCTCGTATCAATGAATCAATCTCATCATCGCCCGGCTCCTCCCCTCCTCGGCGCCTTCTAAGTTCTAACACGCGCCGCCCCCTCCTTCCCTCCTCGGCGCCTCCCAAATACGACCCGCGCGATGTCGATCCAAGGCCTGATCCTCGAAGTCAGAGGTGCGTGCTCCATGTCCGCTCCATCAGCTCAATTCGTCCAAAATCTCTCTACTTTTCTCGTTCCATCTCGAAGATCGGCACCAATGTCTTGCTGAATTTCTTGTGCCTGCGTCGAATCGACCAGTTACTGGGTGCAGGAAGCTGCGGGACACGGAGTTCTTCACGCGCCAGGACCCCTACGTCGTCCTCGAGTACGCCAACACCAAGCTCCGCTCCCGAACCTGCACCGGTCCGTCAAGTCTCGCTTCCTCCTCCTATCTCCGTGTTCCTTGTTTTTATAGCTTTTCTTGTATGTTGGTACATAGTCTGTTGATCTCAAAGCACCCCCATGAGAATTTCGTAATCAAGAAACTGCCCTAGATCGACAAAACTGATAGTATTTCAACTATGGATAGTGAATGCACTCGAACTATTTAGTATGTTGTACATTGCGACGCCAATTCTGTTGTTGATTGAGCATCTAGGGCATACTCATTCAATTGGTTTGTGTGATTGGGCCAACCGACGTTATTCACGAGGTTGGTGAGTAGGTCAGCTGTGCCTCTTCCCGTTGTTCTCGAGGGGGTTAGTGACTTGTTCAATTATACTTTGGAAGAGCCAATGGCGATTGCTCCTCGATTATTAGCTGGGCCTGTTCTTTCCAACTTTTGCGTACTTGATTATTGCCTGATTTCTACGCAGTCCATATATTAGATGCCTACTAGTAGTTTTTTTCCCCAAAATGTGATGCCTCCTAATAGTAATATTATTTCTTTCGCATTTCCTGGTTGAATCATGCCACCCTAGCTTGGCACAAGGTACTCAGGTTTATTTAAGAATATATCTGTTAGAGGCGCTTATACTTTTTTACCTTTGTGTGATGCCTTCCCTATGAATACAGTCTTACATGCTAGTGGTATCCACTACTTGTCTGAATCAGTTTTTGAGACTTAGAAAGCTACTATAATATGTGGCACAATTAAGAAATTCAAACTTGGTATCTTATCAAAGTCTCACTGTTGTCAGTGTGAGGCTAATAATTAGCAGTTGGCATAGGAATCTTGTTCCTTTTTGTACAATTGACATCTAGCTATATGTTTTGAGTAGCGCTCTCATGCTTTTGAAAAACTAATTGCACAAATCCCAAGGGAAATGCAGCTGGTTTATACAAAACAAGCCCGCCCTCAGCCTCAGGCTGGTTTAGAAGTTGATCAATTCACTTTTTTTTGGAAAGCAATGCAAATCCCAAGGACCTAAATAAAGCAAACTGGCATGGAGAGTTTGCCAAGTTATGTGGAGTTATAGGGGAATGCGCAATCACACCCAATTCTCATATTGTTCTTTAGTCTTTATGAAATTATACTTCATAAAACTCTAGGCCTGGATTGGAGCTAGTGGCACTGTAAAAATGTTGTTTTTCCACAATCTTGCAACTACTATGGTGCAAAAGTCCCACTCCCATTCATCCACCAGCCATCCTAAATTGCATTCTCTCATAATACAGTCTCGGATCTTCAATATTTTGTCAGGAAATTTTCCAAACATGTAGAGATCTTCTTTTTCTTGATTCCAGCTTCCAAGAGGCTCTTAGCTCTGTACTCCTAGGGCATTTCCAACAGCAATGAAATATTCATCTTGCAAATATTTCATCTCCATGAACTTACTATTTTCTCATAGAAGCAGGCTTCTTTTGAATTGCACTTACTCCATCATCTTACTATTTTCTCTATGCTCTATCTTAATCCAACGCTTCACTTTTTTTTGTTGGTGAATTTGATGGTGATGCCAGATGGGGCAAGGAACCCGACTTTTGACGATAAGTTTCATATACCCCTCATTGAGGGGCTCCGTGAGTTGAATGTCAATGTGTGGAACAGCAACACATTTAGCAATGATGACTTCATTGGCAGCGGCAGGTTTGTGGAACTTAATGCTCACCCATTTGGCGATTACTGTTCTCAAGTGACTTCTTTTTGTGTGTGTGTGTGTGTGTGTGTGGGTGGGTAGGGTGCAGCTGCACAGGGTGCTCACACACGGCTATGATGACTCCTCATGGCCCCTCCAGACACGCCATATGAGGTAGTCCTATTTCATATACCTTGAATGCACTGCACTTGTGAACTTCCTGATAGTGTTTCATCTGCAGGTCTGCTGGGGAAGTTAAGCTTATTATGCACTTCGATGTATCAGCAATGGTGAGAGACTGATCATTGATCTTTGTTTCCTTATTTTTGTTGATGTGTCACTGCCTCATTGATTTTCCTATGTCTACCAGAAGAACAAGATGGGTCAAAGTGCTGCCACATCCACTACCTATTCTATTCCTCCAATGCCAGCACCAGCGCCAGTAGTAGCATCAGCATTGCCATACACTGTCTCCTCACCTTCATACCCACCACCTGCAACATATCCTGCAGCACCCCCGTACCAAGCTTATCCAACTCCTAGCCAGGCACCATATCCCGCTCCAGCATACGCACCTGCACCTCCCCAGCAACCATGCCCTCACCATGCATGTCCTTCTACAACCAACCCGCCACAGCCATACGGGCAACCGTACCCAGCACAGCCATATGGGCAACCGTACCCACCACAGCAATATGGGCAACCGTACCCGCCCCCGCCGGCAGCACAATCCCCGTATCCACCTGGTAAGAACTTGATGAGCACATATATGTTCATCCATTTTCCCAACTTCAGTCCGGAGCACTAATCAGATGATCTTTCTTTACCCATAATGGATCTTATGCAGCGCCTTACCACGGAACTTACCCACCACCACCATATTGATATAGCAGGTTCGGTACCTCAAGCGGTGGCATCAAAAGAAACAGACAACGACCACTTTTGATACTTTATGACGTATTCCTTCTTGTGGATTCTATGTTTCTGGTTATTTTCTCTAACAAAATCCTATTAACTGTCGCTGATCCGTTACATATGGATGGCAATTGGCAAGTCAACTGAAGTATGAAGGACAGAAGGTCTCCTTTGAGTGAATCGTGTGAACAGCCGAGCAACCATCAGTAACATTTACCCTCTCTAATATGTACTATATGTAGCTTGCAGATTGTCGTGCCGAAGTCTACTATATTGCATGTTGTGGGTTTGCCAACATAGTGATCCACCTTGCTTCTGTTTTTAGTCACTTCTGGATGTTCTGTAACTATGCCTGTGTACAAATGGGGAAACCTTTAATTCTAGTATTAACTGCAAATGCATGGTAGCTGTGAAGGTTGGAGCACCTTGTCGACTTGAATGTTGAAACTGGGAAGTATTTGTGATGCTTAATAAATTTGATTGGTGATATACTTTTGATATGTGGTGAATTGACAAATGAGATTTCAATGCCTTTTCAATCAGATTGTTGCTGATTTTTGTTCTTGTGACTAGCATGGTACTCCCTCCGTTTTCTAAATGCCTTCGGGTTTCTCATTGACATGTCTGGACCAGGGTTTTCGAAACCGGTTTTATTTTTTTACCGGAGTCACCGATAGAACTGATAGTGCCGATTTTCGGATTTTTTCGGATGATTTCGGCCGAAAATTTCAAACCCAAAATTTGAAGTTTAACAAAATTCGGCTAAAAATTGGTTGAAAACATCAGACAGATAGCGGCCGACAGACTTCATCAACAAAATCCATGAATTAACACAAATTGCCAGTAAAAGATAAGTTCATGAACTACCTCTGTCGTTCCTCCCGTAGCGTCGCCCACGCTGTCAGCGCGCTCCATGCTCTGCTCTCTTCCCTCGCCGTTGTTCCCCACCACTCCTTTGCATGGAGCCGATGAGGCGAGGAGCCGGACCGACGACTGGAGGAGGCCGTTGAGGAGGCAGGGGTCGAGCTGGACTGGAGGAGCAGCCGCCAAGGGGATCGAGTTCGATCTGGACTAGAGGAGCAGCCGCTAGGGGGAAGAGAAGAATGGGGGATTTGGGGATCGAGCGAAGGGAAGCCTTCGGCTTGGGCTGGACTGGAGGAGCATGAGCGAAGGGATTTGGGGATCGAGCGAAGTGAAGAGAGGAATGCCTGAAAAATAGCTCTAAGGGGAAGAGAGGAATGGGGGATTTCAGATTGTGACAGCGATAGCAATGCCTGGGCAGCAGGGCAGGCAAACAGATCATGAGACCAAATGGGCTCTATTCGGCCTGGGCTTCATTCAACCTGGGCTGAAAATTTCGGGCCCGGTTTGTAAACCAATCGGGGTGGGCCGGCAAATCCGATTGGACCGATTTTCGGCCGAAAATCAGCCGGCAAAAATTCTCTAGTCTGGACCCACAGTCAGCCTTCCAACCTATGTTATTTTTTAAAACCATACACTTTGCGATGGCACCCTTCCAATTTTCCTTTTTTTAATGTCGTTTCAGAATGCGAGCTGACAACTTTGATGGCTAATATATACAAAAGTATTTGGATTTGCCATATAAAAATGATAATACTAGATGTGTCAAAAAAAACTTTCGTACTATTATATTTTTAGTAATTACTACTATTATATCTCTACTCCTTTATGTGGTTTCACCGTCTACCATTTGAGGATTATGGGTGGATCTCTGTGTATGTATGTGTGTGCCTGGGAGGATGTTCTACGAAACATATGATTATCTACACGTATGTATATGCATGTAACTCATGGCATGATTCGGCTTGCTTATGAGATGGGATTTTTTAATGTATTTTCCAAATTTAAGGTTAAATATTTGTGCACGATAGATTTCATATGGTTGCTTTATTATTTTGATTTAGTGAAAAAATCGAGTCTCACAGGAACCAACTTATGGACGCATGGGAACTCGGATTATTGCTTTTGAGTGTTTATAATCTATGGTATCGATTATTTGAGATCCATTGCGACGCACCCTTGTCTTTACCAAAAATATGCTAGCAAGAAGCAAAATTCAGCCGAGATAAAACACCTATAGGCCAATTTTGTTCAAACTCCTCCCTCGAACTTCTGTTCCCAAAGGCAAAAAAAGAGCTCCAAATCGGGGATTTAGAGTTAGCTACACATACCTGCGCTAGGACGTAGTCCTGCTTTGTCCTTCCCGTATATCGCATGGACCATCTCCACGTCAAATACACATGCGAGCACGCTGATGTGTCTATCCTCCCTATGTTTCACTGCAGGTGGGCTATTCATGTCAGAGATAATGGGTAGGTGACGGATATGGGGTAAGTGAAACAATTAGACACAATATCTGGGGTTTGTCAGACTATTGGCTAAACTTATAGTTCCGTGCAACTCAGTGGCGGAGCTAGTATTTTGCTTCAGACCTCCTCAGGAGGTCCAAAACGCTCCAGACCACCTCGCACTCCTCGGGGCGCTTCGGACCCCTTCGGGCATCTCCGGGTACATTCGGCCCCCTTCGGGCTACTTTGGGACCCTTCGGGCCAACCGGCCTCCGGGCTCATTCGGGCCCCTCTGGGCTGCTTTGGGACCCTTCGGGCCTTTGGATCCTCCAGCGGGGTATGCGCGTTTGCGGTGTTCGCCTGGTCGAGGGGGTCGGTGGGCCGCCCCTACGGCAGTAATTATTGCTATTATATCTCTACTCCTTTATGGTGGTTTCATCGTCTACCATTTGAGGATTATGGATGGATCTCTGTGTTATAAATATTGTGTGTATATTGAAGAGGCCCAATGGGCAATATATATAGGAGTACAAGAGGTGTATGTCATATACAGATAAGGCAATACAAAAGGATTCTTATCTCTATCTCTAACATATCTCTAACACCCCCCTCAAATGCAAAGCGTATGCAATAGCATTGCATTTGAAGATGGTTGACACTAAAATATGAAAAATCCAAAGTCCGAGTCTTGATAATGTCGTCGTAGCATGCATCTCTTAGAAAATGTGTCGAGTATCAAAAGGTCTCGTCCATCCGGGGTCATGCAACAGCCCATAAAGCACAAGGTGCAGGGGCTGAGAAAGTCGACTGCGGCAACATGACGAAGAAGATGATAAAACCGATATGAATAGAGAGAGCTATCAAATCAAGTCGAATAGGAATAGGTGGAAGCATGACAGTGCAGATCGAAGCCCAAGACGACGACAGTGCGAAAGAAGCGCGGCAGCCTTAGAAGCTCAGGGCGGTGGCTAAGAAAGCGGCGGCATCATAACGACTTCTACGATCTGCACGCAGCTTAGAAAGAAGAGCAGGAGCGGCGGCTACTGCCATGCATAAGGCAATTCCTATGCTTCTATGACTGACAATAAATTTGTGGACTCGCATGGCCTAGACGAACTCAAAGATTGAGTGGTACGGACTTGGATGGACGCAACGGAAGAAACGACAAAAAAAAAGACGCAAACTAGCAGCAGCGGATTAGCAGACCATCTCCTCATCAAAACATCAAGCACCAGTGCAGCCCACCCGTGATGGCCCATAAATGCACGTGATTGGTAGCACAGATCCCCTCCTCTCTTCTCAATCGACACCGACCCCCTTTATATCCCCTCCTCCACTGCTCTTCTCAACCACCTCCAAATCCCAATCTCCAGGCCATCATCCCGTCGAAGAAACCCATGTGGCGAGGCATCGTCGTCGCCTACCTGGTCGGGATCGAGCCCGAGGTGTTGGATTGAAACGGCGACTAGAGGGGGGAGGGTGAATAGGAGAACTATATATTTTTCGCTTTGATCGGATTCAAACATGATATTGACTCCAATAGCTATGAAAACTACGAAGATCAATATATATAAGTATAGCGGAAGACTTGTACTGAATCCCTTTCAAACCCCCAAAAGAAACGACCAAAAACACAAAAAAAAAAACGTACTGATGAATAGTACCAATTGTACCGGGTGAACAGTGTCAGTCGTACTGAAAATCGGAACAACCGGATGAACAGTGCCATTGTACCACAGTGAACAGTAAAAACAAGCGAATGAATAGTAAACAACCTGAAAATGAAATAAAAAATTGACGTAACTTTTGATCCGTAACTCCAAACTTTAAGAACTTGAAACACACCTTTCTAAGGATGTCAGGAACCTATTTCATGCAACGATTGTGAAGATCCCTGCCAAAGTTCTGACCTTTTTCCGTTCGAACAAAGGTTGCTCCAAAAACCGAGTCAAAACCAAAATATGATCCAAACAGTTGCTCGTGGGTGATTAATGATCAAGATGATCCTAGATGTATTCTCACATGTCACAACAAGCTAGATCAAGATAAGAAACCAACAGAAAACTCGCGGATCGAAGAAAGACCCAAAATCACAAAATAGAGAGTGAGAACACAAAGAACTCATCTTGTGAAATCTTTGATGGATTAATTGGATAGATGGTATGTTTACAGCCACTCCACCATAGAGGACAAAGCTCAACACTTGAGCACTCAAATCAATCCATCTCTCTAGAACCCTAACCTCCCACTAAGCTCTCCAAACCCTAAGGACCAAAACTATGGTTTTACAAATTGAAGGGTTAAGGGGTGCTGGCTAGCACCCTCTCCTATTTATAGTGGATGCTAGTTTCTAGAAGAGTAAACCTTAATGGGCACCTGTTAAGCCCACACACAAACGGGTTCACATACGTACGCATTTTAAAGCATCGTCTTCATCTTCTCTTGACCTAGATCGCCTCTCCTTGCGCCGTCTTGCACCGCGGTTTCTCCAAGGCCAAGAAGGTGGTTTCGCACACCACCACGTACCACTTTTCCGGTATAGGGCAATTTCCTAGAATGCTCATCTAACGACCTTTGGCGATTCCTTCGCCTCGAGGCATCTTCTATGCTTCGTCATCATCCATGTGACCCCAATGACTTTCCGCCAAGTCTCTCACGTGTCTAGATCTCATCGAACCGTTCTCGCTTGCAACTGGGACCAAGTCACTTTGCGCACCATATGTCTCACTATAACTGCACCTGGCTTTCTTGACCGTTCATGACCTCAGCTCATCCATGAGCCTAGTCCGGACCTCAACTCATCCCTGAGTCTAGTCCCGGTCAACCTTGCCGTTGCCCGTCGTGTTCATCACCGGTAGCTTCCGCTCTGGTTCATTGTCTTCTCGGCTTGTAACCACCCTGCTAGCCTCATTCATCTTCCGGCACCACCTCGATCGTTCTGGACCTCGGTTCTCCTAATCTAGTCCCGATCTACACTACTACAAAAAGGCTAATACTGGACACCTCATCACAGATGGTGGAACAAAACCGTCTGTATTACATGCAATCACAGACGGTTTTGGTTTAGAGACCGCTCGTATTATCGGCTCGCGCTAAAACCGTCTGTGAAGAGGTAATATCACAGACGGTTCATAGCTAAGACCGTCTGTGAAACATCAAAGACGGTTCTTGATAATAACCGTCTGTGATAATTCTACATATCACAGACGGTTTTCGTCTGTGAAACATCACAGAGACGGTTCTTAACAATAACCGTCCGTGATATTACTACATATCACGAGCGGTTTTTGTTATAACCGCTCGTGATAATATGCTGCTACTGACTCGGTTGAAGCGATCATGAGTTTCTTCGCCGCCGTCGTCTCTTCGTCGCATCCGCCGGCTCCCGATCGTCTCTTCGTCGATCGATCCGCTTCGCCGCCCGATCGCTCTCTAAATCTCACGCTCCGAATTTATTTCTTGTTTTATAAAAATGATCATCCGCCATCGAAGATGATCATCCCCCACATACTTATAAAAAAATAGAAATGGCTGCCTCTTCCTTGTCGCCGGCATTGATGGCCTACCTGGCCGCACTGTACGAGCACCTCTGTCGGTGTACGTTGAACCGTGCTGCGGAAGAACACTGTTTCAACAGTGTCTTCACTCCTCTGCCAGCCGAGAATTTGCCGGAGCAGGTGATGGCCACCTTCCGCCGTCTTAACATCCTCCTCCGCCGCGTCTTCTGGGTGATCTCCCACTTTCGGCGAGTTTACCGTGTCATCGATGTGGTCCTCCACAACGACGTTGCACGTCTCCAGGAGGCTTGCCGTCACTGGGATTGCTTAATCGAGGCGGCAGGCGACCGGGTCGACCAGGCCGAGACCACTCAAGCAAGGGAAGAGAGCCTATGTACTCAATTCTTCTTGGTTCAACAGTCCGAGGGTCTTCGGGAGACACTCGAACGAGCACGTCAGCGGGTGGACGCATTTTAGGCTTCGCTCGCTGATAATCAGGAACCGTCCGATGCCGACGCCGTCGCCTATGAAGTATTGAAGACAGAGATAGCAGCCTACCTCCGCCACCAGAAAAACTTTGTTTATTTATAGGTTTCTACTTTTTTTAAAATATTTTTGTAAGCGACTGGCCACGTTGTTTGGCCATAAAAGTTTGGAGGTGAAGTTACTATATTAAGTATATGTTGAATTCTTATATATATATATATATATATATATATATATATATATATATATATATATATATATATATAGTTAAAGCAAATTTTCAGAAGATTTAAATGACAAAATTGACATATAAACATGTAATTTCTTCATGTCATGTAAGTGTATATACAGGATAAATATACTTGAGAAAAAACCATTTCACAGACGATTCTATTATGGAACCATCGGTGATATGGGGCATAGCACAGACGGTTCCTGTGATAAGTCTCTTTATTAGTAGGAGCCCGGCCGACCGCTAGGGTTTAAGCTCTAACTCGTCACTCCCCAGCGGCTCGTTCCCCTCCCCACCCGAGTGACCCGTCGCTGACGCCGCCATTCTTCCCGTCGCCGATGGTTGTGACACCACGGTTCATTGTACAAGACACTCGTACGACAAGAGTGTCTTTTGCAGGTCACCGTTGTGCCACAACCACTGTGACGCCCAACTCTCGTCACTCCCGGCTCCGCTAGGGTTTGCGCCGCCGACTCGACTCCTTTGGGCTTGCCCGCGTGTCGCCTCTTGCCGCCATGGCTTGTTCTCTGCTCGGCCTCTGCGCTAGGGCCTGGCCGGCTTTGCTTTCCCATTCTCCTCTATTCTCCTCTAGATCTGTTAGCTTAATGTCTTTTGTTGAGTTTGATTTTTATGCTTGAGCCTTAAGTTGTGTCTCGATGTTTGTGTGATTTATGCAAGGTGAAGGAGATGGATCGATGAGGGTTGTCTTTGGTGGTGGGGTCGCCGCCGTGGTTCTTATTGATCGAGGTAACACCCTACCTTACTCCCTCTTTGTCTCTACCCCCTTGCTCTGTGATGAAAATGGTTAGTGCTCTGCGATGGATGCCGAGGGCTACTATGGTGTGGTGGCGAGTTTGGACACCCTTGGTCTTCTTTGTCTTCTTTGTTGAACCGCTCAATGATGTTAATAGTCTTATGTTTGAAATTGAATTGATAATTAGTTCATATTAATAGTCCCTTGCTCGTGATGTAATGATGTTAATAGTCTTATGTTGAAATTGAAGTGATAATTAGTTCATATTAATAGTCCCTTGCTCGTGATGTAATGATGTTAATAGTCTTATGTTAAAATTGAAGTGATAATTAGTTCATATTAATAGTCCCTTGCTCTGTGATGTAATGATGTTAATAGTCTTATGCTGAAATTGAAGTGATAATTAGTTCATATTAATAGTCCCTTGCTCGTGATGTAAACTAAGGGCTATTGGTGTATGTGCATTCTATGCATCTTGCTACAACACCTCTTCACCTGTCTCTCGCCATTCATTTCACCTTTGTCTTGGTAACTGTGTTCATGCCGATCAAGTTCTCCTACATTGCGTCCCATGTATGTCCTACCATTCCATTCATAATCTCTTCTCTATAAAGTCTCTATAAAGGTCATTGAGTGCGGTTTAAAAGTATGGATGCAAGAGCCGTTAGGACATCCAATTACGGATGTTGTCGATAGGTAATGGACCTAGGTTCGAGAAAGTGGCGTGGGCCTGCGTATTCGACTAAGATGTGGCATCATGTATCGACAACCAACCATTCTTGAGCATGTGCCATTAAAACCGGTAATTGGATGTATCATACTTTTAAATATATATATATATATATATATATATATATATATATATATATATATATATATATATATATATTGTTCTAAGTCTCTGACCACTTTATGGGGTCATCCATTCCATTCATAATCTCTTCTCTATAAAGTCTCCAGCGGTGGTGCTTGTGCCATTAAAACGGTATCATATATATATATATATATATATATATATATATATATATATATATATATATATATATATATATATATTGTTCTAAGTCTGACCACTTTAGGGGTCATCCACATGACAAGATGAGATGGATGAGACAGTAGCCACGAGCAACCTCATTGAGCCCCTGCAGGTTTAAAAAGTATGGATGCAAGGAAACCGTTAGGACATCCAATTACCTAGATGTTGTCGATAGGAAATTGGACCTAGGTTCAGAAAGTGACGTGGACGCGCAGGTATTCCGACTAGGATGTGGCATCATGTATCAGAAACCAACCATTCTTGAGCATGTAATCATCTTTAAACCCTACCTATCGACAACATCCAGGTAATTGGATGTCCTAACGGTCTCCTTACATCCATACTTTTTAAACCTGCAGGGGCTCAATGAGGTTGCCCGTGGCTACTGTCTCATCCATCTCATGCTGCGTAGACGACCCTAAAGTGGTCAGGGACTTAGAACATATATATATATATATATATATATATATATATATATATATATATATATATATATATATATATATATATGATGCTGGTTTTAATGGCACAAGCGTACCACCGCTTGGGTTTTATAGAGAAAAGTCATCACAGACGGTTTGACAAACCGCTCGTGATATATACGTATCCTGACGGTTTGTAGGCTGCTCGTGATAGGTATATATCACTGTTTTTTAGGGTTTAAACCGCTCGTGATAGGTTCCCATCACATACGGTTTGATTAATAATCGTCTATGAAAGTATGCATCACGAGCAGTTTGAAAATAAATGCGTGATGACCTCATTCATCATCGACCCATAAACTCGCGGCTCATGAAACCGCTGCGTGATGACGTTTTGGAACCGTCTGTGAATACCTTTTCTATAGTAATGCTAGTCCGCCTCAATATGACCTAACTTCGGTGTCCTACAACCACCACAAACAAGCAAACCGTTACGTAGCACCGTACGATACGCACAATCATTAATTCACATAATTGATGAGGCATGGGCACATACCTTCACAAAGATCTTTGCTTAAACTTCGCCTTCTATGGTTCTAGTCCATCTTACGCCTTGTTTGAGTCCAACTATCCCACCCGACATCCATGACCGTTCTGGACCTCGATTCTCCTAACCTAGTCCCGGTCCTCCTCGTCGTTGACCATAGTTGACTTCAAGTCACCTGCACAACAATAGACCAAGCAACCATTTTCGGGCACATGTTCTTCACAACTTGACCCATGTTAGCCAAAACATGCATCATGCAACATCTATGCAATGAAACCCATGAACTTGACCTAACCAACAAACATCGCCGCCAAGCTGGCCGACGAACAAGCCAAAACCGGTCAGACCGCCACTTTGGCCGGTCTGACCGCCCCCTGGCCGGTCTGACCGTCCAGCTGGGACTTAGCCAAATTTCAACACAAGAAAATCCGAAACCTTTTGAAAATTTCAAACGAATAGATCTTTTGACTCGAAGCTCCAAAAAATTATGAGACCAAGTATAGGAGAATCCCCTCTCTTGCCTACACCCTCTATTTTTGGCTCAGCTCCAAAACTCAAAAATCTATTTTGGCCGGTCAGACCGTTGCCCAAAGGCCAGTCTGACCGCCAGCCACTCAACCTGAGCCATGGTCGGTATGATCGCCACTTTGGCCGGTCTGACCGCCACACAGGCCGGTTTGACCACCTGAGACCTGATAGCAGCAGGACTTTACCGAAAATGAGGGTTTCTCCAAACACCTCGACGCTATTGCCAATTGTTCAACACACTAAGATTAGGATCATATCCACATGATCTCCACACGGGGCGACTGGATCTGAGGCAGATCGGCATCGACTCGAGCCCGTTGGCGAGCGTCGCAGGGAGCCGAGGCAGCAGTGGGCCGATCCAAGGTGGATCTGAATGGCGGCGGCGGCGGTCCAAGAAGACGGCGTCGGTGGATCCGACTCGGTCGGCGCGGGGATGCGGGAGAGGAGGCACCTCCTTTCGACGCGCGAAGGCCATGGCACACTCGAAGGTGGAGAAGGCGCGAACAGCGTGCCTAATGGCGGTGGCGCGGGACGAGGCGGCGGCGAGTACCCTAGGCACGCAGGCGTGGCGCGGCGTGATGGCCTCGGAGGCGCGGCGCGGCGGGGTTGTCGCTAAGGCGCAGAGCAGAGGAGCTTCATCGAGCAGAGGGAGCCGAGCAAGGAGGAGGACTCGGGCTTGGGCGCATGCTCGCGACATCCAGGCGATGAAGACGAGGCTTCGTCTCCCTCCAGGCGAGAGGATTGGATCCAGATTGGTTCGTCGTCAACGCCGGGAGCCAGGACGCCTCCTTCGGAATCAGGCGATGAAGATGTTGCTGCTGCTGCTACTAGGAAAGCCTACGACTAATGTGGCCGCCCCTGGGGAGCGGAGATTGCTCCTCCCGGGGGCAGCGGAAGAGGATAGAGCTAGGCTAGAGGCTAGGGTTTAGAATCTTTACTTTGATACCATGTTATGAATATTGTATGTATATTGAAGAGATCCAATGGGCAATATATATAAGAGTACAAGAGGTGTATGCCATATAAAGATAAGGCAAAACAAAAAAGATTCCTATCTCTATGGTTGCTATTTGTGCATGATGGATTTCATATGGTTGCTTTATTATTTTGAATTAGTGAAAAAATCGAGTCTCACAGGAACCAACTTATGGACGCATGGGAACTCGGATTATTGCTTTTGAGTGTTTATAATCTATGGTATCAATGATTTGAGATCTGTTGCGACGCACCCTTGTCTTTACCGAAAATATGCTAGCAAGAAGCAAAATTCAGCCGAGATAAAACACCTATAGGCCAATTTTGTTCAAACTCCTCCCTCGAACTTCTGTTCCCAAAGGCAAAAAAAAGACCTATACCTGCGCTAGGACGTAGTCCTGCTTTGTCCTTCCCGTCGGCGCGCGACCACCTTCAAGCCGGCGATGACCCGTCACTTCTCTCAAATGCAGTGTCGAAACGCCCAACCCTATATCGCACGGGCCATCTCCACGTCAAATACACATGCGAGCACGCTGATGTGTCTCGTATCCTCCCTATGTTTCACTGCAGGTGGGCTATTCATGTGAGAGGTAACGGGTAGGTGACGGATATGGGGTAAGTGAAACCATTAGACAGAATATCCGGGGTTTGTGAGACTATTGGCTAAACTTATAGTTCCATGTAACTCAGTAGCGGAGCTAGAATTTTATTTATAGAGGTGTAAATTTTTTTTTGCGATTACAAAGAAGACATATATACACACATTTCATCACACATACGTGTGAGTGCGTCTCATATCACATATTTAGAAAGACGGAGGACGGGAATAAATCCACGACCTTACAAAATATCTACTGAAAGTGCACTCGTGTGTGCATAAAGGTGCGAACTTAAATAGCATATTTCAATATAAAAGTTTAAATGACATAGTAAAAGTTCAAGTGGAACAAATTACATGTTTCTAGTACAACTAACATCATAAAATATTGCTTGTGTTGGTGGGCTACTGACTATTGATTGTTGAGAATAACTTAATGTAATTCATTGTATAATCTGTGTATTATACTAGGTATATATACTATATAAAGAGTATGTATGCAAAAAATTTGAGGATGCAACTACACTCTCATACTCTAGTGTGGCTCTGCCACTGATGCAACTTGTGTCACAGTAGTTGTAGTTTTGTGTAATTTCCTAAAAAAGTTAACACTCAAAGGTTGATCTGGCTCCATTTTCTGGGTTTGGACGGCTAAAGTTTAGTTGATCTGGCCCTACTGGGGCCATGGCCCCCATCTCCTCTACGAAAAAAAGCTAAATAAGTACTTAATTCTACCACTTAAATCAATATGTTGTTCACTGAAGTAGCTCTTCCTAAGTTAAACATATGTTAAAATGGCTGAGGAAAGACCTTGACACAACAGTCGATAAAGACTAACAACTACTAAATGCTTACGTCAGACTCACTACAATACAGTTTCAAGTTTCAACCCGCTAGTTATGAACATCGTGCGGTCCCCTTCACGGTGGCCTTCATCCGAAGGCGCGACCAGAAGCGAGGAAGCATTAGCTCCAACCCCCGAACGTTTTTTTAATAATATATTTTTAAAAAGTAATTAGACTTATATACAAGCACATTAAAAAACTTATATTAAATCCAATCAAAACTCCGAAGCAAATAGATCAAAATCTCAAAATCTTGAGAGTTAGACGGCTAAACCTCCAACTAGAAATCGGTCTGACCTTTCAATACATAACGGTCTGACCTCTAGACCAATGAACAGTAAAATCAGCCCAAACTCAAAATCACAAATTGGTCTAATTTTTGATCTATGACTTCAAGCATCACGTAACTTGAAACATACCAAAGGGTTAAGGGAGTGCAGCCACCACCCTTCTATATTTATAGTGAAGGCTAACATTCTAGAAGAGTATTCCTATTAGGAACCGTTAAGCCCACACACAAACGGGTTTAACTCACGCACACATTTTAAAGCGCTATCTTTATCTCCTCTTGACCTAATCCGCTTCTCCTTGCGCCGTTTTGCACCGCGGGTTGGCAAAAGGTCACCAAGGCGGTATTTAGGTGAAATTACCAAAATACCCTTTCTTGATCTTTTTCTAAAGACCGAGTCCCATCTTCGTGAAGCACTTCCATGCTTCGCTACGTGTAGGTAGATCAATGACTCTCATCATGCCGGCAAGTCTCTCCCATCCGGCTCCCACGGAAACCACCATGGCACTTGCACCGACCCCTGCACCGCTTGATCTAACCCGTCGCATCGAACTGCCCGTTCGGTCATCCTTGTCCATTTTGCGCCATGCTTGAATCCATTGACTTCACTCGGCATCCTCGATCGTTCTGGATCTCAGCTCTCAAGCCTAGTCCCAATCATCCTCGCAGTTGACCGTCGTTGACCTCCAAGCAACCTGCACAACAATAGACCAAGAAATCGATTCCGGGAACAAGTTCTTCGCAACTTGACCCACGTTAGTCAAAACATGCATCATGCAACACATGTGCACTGAAACCCATGAATATGACCTAACCAAACAATCATCGCCACCGAGTTGCCCGATGAACAAACCAAAACCGGTTAGACCATCACTTTGGCCGGTTTGACCGCCCCCTGACCGCCACCTGTTGGCCGGTCTGACAGCCCAGCTGGGATTTAGACAAATTTCCTCCCTGAAAATCCGAAACCTTCTGGAAATTTCAAACGAATAGAACTTTTGACTCGAAGCTCCAAAAAATATGAGACCAAGTGTAGAAGAATTACATCTCTTGCTTACACTCTCTGTTTTTGGCCCAGCTCCAAACTCAAAAATCTATTATGGCGGATCAGATCGTCACCCATTGGCCGGTCTGACCGCCATCCACTTAGCCTGAGCCTGACTTGAGGCCTGGCCGGTCTGACCGCCAATGTGGCTGGTCTAACCGCCTGAGACCTGACAGTAGCAGTACTTTTACTGAAAATGAGGGTTTCTCCAAACACCTCGACGCTATTGCCAATTGTTCAACATACTAAGATTAGGATCATATCCACATGATCTCCACAAATTCAATTAGTGACAGAGACTTCTCCAATGTCATATGTCCCTTTCAGACCAGAGCAATTCAGAGATTCAGTCCCTGTCGCTAATTCAATTGGCGACGGGACGTTGTTTCATGGGTGACAGGTCCTTATCGACAATTAAAGTTTTTTTATTAATTAATATTTTTTTAATTTTTATTTGAAAGTTAACCCCCAACGCGTTTTATTTCCAATTCGATCCTTTGACGCGTGGCGATGTAACAACAACCGCACGCGCCAGATCTCTTGTCACGCCACGACCAGTGGCATGACAGTATTGTTTGGTCACGTCACGACCAGTGGCGTAACAAAAAGTGTTGTTTAGCTGACTTATTCTACCGCATAACAACGTTGTTTTGTCACGCCACGGATGGTGGCGTGACCAAAGGGATCAGAATTGAAAATAAAGCACGTCGAGATTAACTTTAAAATAAAAATTAAAAAAGGGTTAATTAATAAAAAAAAGTTCACAATTGAAATAACGTTTTCTTGACTGTTTATTTTTATAATTCTTTTTTAATGTATTATTTTAAAAAAATCATCCCCAACACGAGGTAAAAAAAAATCCGGCCTCTGGAGTCTTCGATTTCCTCTTTTCTTGCGCCGGGCCGACTTTGCATTGGCTTGGAACGAACCGACCTTGTTAAAAGGAACAGGAAATTAATCCCCTCTGTATTTTCCTCCAGCTCCTTGACGGGAGCTTCTCTAGGACAAATGGGGACATGGCACCCTTTTTTCTAGAAAAAAATGCTAAAAAAGTACTTAGTTTTACCACTTAAATTAATAAATTGTATCTAAAGTAGCATTCTCTTCCTAAGTTATCTAAACATATGCTAAATTGACATCTCTTTATTTTGGCAAATTTTGATATATGCCACTGAGAATGTTGCCACTTCGAGATTTGCCACTCAGTTTCGTAAAATTGGAAATTTGCCACTCCAGTTTCCATATGTTTTGAAATCTGCCATTATCACTCATTTTCTCCTATTTTCTTTTCTATTCTATGATTTTGCATATATTCCAATAGTGAACTTCCGGTTTTGCCCCCATCTATTCGGATTGAAGGCAATGAATTCATCCCCGGCTCCCTTCATCCCCACTCATCTCTGCCCGTGAGCCGTGAGTCATAGTCGCCGCCATTGCTGCCTCTGCCGACTAGGGCACACCACGCCATTCCGCCTCCCTCTCCCATGAGTCCCGCCTCCTCCCCACCCCACGATCGGCTCCCGCCTCCCCGTGGTCGTCGCCCAACCGGCGCCGCCGCCGCCTAGTCGGCCGCCCGAGGAGAGCCTCCCGGATCTGCCTTCCTCGAGCACCCCGCCGGCGCCGCCTTCCCCGAGCTCCCCTTCGAGGCCGACCAAAGAGTCGGCCGCCGCCCTGAGCTCCCCTTCTGCATGAGCTCGCCACCAGTTCGCCCGCACAAGCAGTAGCATATTCCAAGTTCTTGTGCATTCCCCAGCAGGCCGCCGCATCAAGTAATTGGCATGCCCAAGTAATTAGGCTGAGTAAATTTCCATCAATTTACTTGTTCAATGACTTGTTTACTTACCCGACTAATTTGTAGAGTCTGAAGAGGAGTCCCTATATGTTGAAGAAGATAAACAAGAACTTCCTACTCCCCAGCTATTTGCAGTGGAATTCAAATGGAAGAATCGCATTGTAGCAGCGGGTAAATATATTTTTCCTGTCATGTGTGGTGGAAGAAGACTCTTTGCTTTAGCTAACATGTTCTTCGCATTTCGTTTATTTGTTCGTGTTGGTGTAGGGTTGATTGTGGTACCGCATATAGAGTAGTTGCTAACTTTGCTGCGTACGTAGCACGGCTTGATGATGGCAAAGACCAAGTCATATGGAGTCGCAACTCACGATTTTGTGGTAGATGATAGAGATTTGTACTCAATGTTAGATCTGAACGATGACTTAAAACGAAAGTCAATTTGGGGGTCAGCGCAGGATGCTTTGATATGGTACTTTGATAGTAAGAAAGGAACACAAGTAAGGATATGTAGCGATGCCGAACTTCTAGGATTGTTTGATGCAAACATGGATAGTAAGTTGGTTAATTTGTTCATCACTATAGTGGATAGCCAAAAAAACTTGTCAACTATTTGCAGTGGAATTTCTAGTGCTTCGCATTGTCAGTCTGTGAGTCCCCCACACCTATCCTTTCATGTTGATCCTACTAATGACTCCACATCACATTGGCAAGAACCAGGCAGTCATTGCAATGACTCCACACACACTCTCGTATGGGCTAGTCAAGGGGCAGGTTTTGTTATTCCCCAAGTTGATCCACCCGATCCTACTAATGTGAATGGAAATGGTGTGTACGTCACAGACAACCAAATGTTTGACATGCTTGGGCTAAGGGCCGAGGAGAACGAGTATGCACATGTGGAGCTGAATGATGATGCTAGTGGTCCGAACAATGGTGGTATTGATACAGAGGACGACTTACTAGTGAATGACTATGCACATGTGGAGCCAGTGCATGTGCATGATAAGGAAAAATCCCAAGATTGAATTGGGCAGCACCTTTCCTAATATGAAGGAATTCAGATTAGCTTTGAGGTAGTTTGCTATTAAGGGGGAGTTTGAGATAGGCACATGTAAGTCCGACAAAACAAGTTACATAGGAGAATGCAAGAAGGAGGACTGTCCTTGGAGAATAACTGCGCATACTAGGATTGATCAAAGTGTCACGGTACTAACGTAACATAGTTTAAGTTGTAGTAAGTAATGTTCATTTCATTGTGTTAAATACTAAGTTGTAAATACTAAGTTGTTGCAATCTATCTACAGGTTACAGTGTTAGTTGATTCCCACAAATGTGCTTCAACAAGCAGAATAAAGAGCTGTATGGCATCGCAGGGCTGGGTGGCAGATAGGGCTCTTCCTTTGATTAGGGCAAATCCAACTTTGGGTGCAAGTGAGTTAGAAAAGGCACTCGAACAGAAATACAATGTCACAATTGGCTATGGAAAGGTGTGGGCTGGGAGACAGTTAGCACTAGAGCAGCTATATGGGCCATGGGAGGAGAGTTTCCAATCTTTGTACAGTTTCAAGGCAGAGCTTGAAAGAATAATGCCAGGTAGCATCGTTGAGATAGACACCAAGGTGTACAGTGGGAAGACACACTTACACAAGATGTTCGTTGCGCTAAAGCCTTGCATTGATGGATTTCTTAATGGCTGTAGACCGTACTTGGGCATGGACTCTACCTTTCTCACTGGTAGGTACAATGGCTAGTTGGCATCTGCTACGGCCATAGATGGCCACAACTGGATGTACCCAGTTGCATATGGTATTATCGACTCGGAGTCTGCAGAGAATTGGACTTGGTTTATGCAAGGCTGACTACGTAAGGCAATCAAGAAACCACACGGTGACTTTGCATCTGAGATCTTTGGGAATGGGGTATGTGCAGGTGTAAAGAGAGTTTTCCCGGATGTTGAGCATAGAGAGTGTTTTAGGCATCTTTGGGGGAACACGCAGAAGAAGTTTCATGGTCCTATGGTCTCCAGTAACATGTGGACAGCGGCACAATCTTACAGATACGAGGATTTGCAGGAGCACATTCAAGTAATTCAAGAAAATTGTCCAGCAGCCATTGAGTACCTCAACCAGTACCACCCTCGCATCTGGAGTAGGGCCTTGTTCAATACAATTGCGAAGTGTGACTACATGCACAACAATATTGTAGAAACGTACAACTCTTGGATCATGAATGTTAAGGATCTTCCGGTGGTTGAACTCATGGACACCATCCGAAACTTGATTATGCAGCGTTGTGATAAGAGGAGGAGGATTGGAGACAGATTGTAGGGTAGAATACTTCCAGCTGTTATTCATGAACTCAATGCGAGCACTAGAGGTATTGCACACTTGAAGGCAACCCCGGGAGCAAATACAAGTGCTGAGGTAGTGAACATGCATGACAATAGCAGGCATGTGGTCCATCTTCTTAGTAGGGAATGCACATGTAGAGAATGGCAAGTATCTGGGAAACCATGCCAGCATGCCTTGCGATTCATCTGTAGCAATAGGCAAGCCAATATGGAGGACTATGTTGATGATTTCTTCTCCTTGACTAAATTTAAAGTCAGATATCTTTGGGATTGTGCAATCGATGGTGACAAGTCCCAATGGCGAAAGGTCGATCCGGCTTCAAGTTGCACCCACCTCGGCTCAAAAGGTCACGGAAGACCAAAGACACAAAGGTTTAAGGCTGCCAATGAGGTGCCAAAGAAAAAAAGGCAGCAAAGTAAACAGAAGTGCAAGACCTGTGGAGAACTAGGACATCAAAGCAGGGGAGCATGCCCTCTAAAAGCCCCTAAGAAAAGGTAAATGTGTGTTAAAATGCATGCTTAAATTTTATTATAATGCACTAACCAATTTCATTTATGTGTTATAGGACAAGAAACCCTCCAAGGAAGAAGAATAAGACTGATGTTGCTGTAGCACCTACTACTTCTATAGGGGATGGTCTTGCAATTGCTCCACAACTTACTATGATGAGGCAACAATTGGATGTCATATCTGCTCATGGTCTTGGAGGTGAACCATCTACTTCTACCCCACAAAAGATGAGATCGCCAGTTAAGAAGCTTGCTAAAAAGAAGCTAACCCCTAAGAAGAAGAAGTAGGTCGTTCCTATGTAATGTGATGCTTTTGTGATGATAGAATTTATGGTAAAGACTTTGATGTATGGTTAAGACTTGATGTATGGTTTAGACTTGATCTCACTTTGTTGTATGGTTAATACTTGATGTAGTGAACATGCATGACTTGATGCATGTGATACTGCTACATGTAATGGATGAAGTTTTATTTTGACTTGATGCATGTGATACTGCTACATGCTTTAAACAAAAATGGAAATAAAAACTTGTGATGATCTTCTGGGAACAATTTATTCAAATATTACATTATTTATATTGAATTAAAATGATTTTTTTCCAAATTTTTGGAACTCATTTCGACCCACAGAAAATTCAAACTTAAATCAATAACCTAAGTTGGGTTTGAAATTAATTTAAACAAATTAATATTGAACAGTGGGTTTTCAAATTTTATTTGAGTTCTAGACCATCCCAGGAACATCTCTGTTTAATTTCATAATTTTTAGAATTTTATTACTATATTTAAAGCCTTAGTCAAACTCATGGCTTCTCGGTCAAATCTGGAATTCAAAAACCCAAGCACTGTTACTCCGACTCGACTCCGACCGGAACCAAATCCACGCGGTCCAGCCCAACCCACTTGAGTCGGGCGCCGTTTGAACTTGAATCGTTGTGCACCGTTAGATTCAAGATCAGCGACCCACAGCGGAGTGAACGTTCGGACCACTCCGATCGTCCCGTGCGCTGTGAGCCGTCCATCACTTGATCAACGGCCGAGATCGCGGGAACGTTCGGACCGTCCGAATGTCCCCTTGATCTCAGCCCTCCATCTCAAGATCGACGGCCCACGTTCCATTTGAACGTTCGGACTGTGAATAGTTCAAAATCAATCTCAACCGTCCAATCTTGATCCAACCGATTGTTGCCATTTCGTGAGCACGAATTACTGTGCGTGGGCGCCGTGGGCCGTCCGGTTTCTAATCAGCGGCCAAGGTTTTGCCACATCCTTTTCCTCTCGGTTAAGTTGGTTTTAATTCCCGGTAGGTTTATTTATCAACTGGAAATTGTATTTAACTTCAAAAATTCATAACTAATTCATGTTAAATCATTTTCGGTTGATTCCAATTTTGTTAATTCTGGTTTTAATTAAACTTCAATCTAAAAATGTTTTTAAGCCTAATTTTGCTCCAGAAAATTGTTGTATTACATTTAATTTCAAATTAGCTTTATTCATTACATCAAAATTCCCTTTAACTTTAAAAATGCATAAGTAATTCATTTTAAGTCCTTTTCGGGTGGAATAAAATTTGATAATTCTGTTTTGAGCTAAATTTTTTTCTAAAAATGGTTTTAAGCTTAGTTTTGCTTCAGAAAAATATGAGAATGGATTAATTCCTGTTTAGGTTTATTTTGTGCATTAAAAATTCATTTAACTTGGAAAATACATAAGTAATTCTCTATAACCTCTTTTTGAGTGATACCAACATTGTTGGCTTCCTCTATTAATGAACTTGCTGGTAAAATATGTTTTGACCATGTTACTGTTTCCAAAAAGTTTACTTATGCATTTAACTTGTGCTCTTTTTCATGTCTTTGAAAATTCATAGAAAATGCATCCTAACTCCAAATGAGATGAATCCAAATCTATGACTTCGTAAGGTGTACTTGATATCTAGAGGATTAGTGAAATTTGCTCAGAAGTAGTTTACAATGATTATGAAGTAACTCTGGATGTCTCAACATCTATAGAAATTTGTAATGGATGAAGTTTTATTTTGACTTGATGCATGTGATACTGCTACATGCTTTTGTGATGACAGAATTTATGGATTCATGGATGAAGCAATTTAATATGAGTTTTATTGATTCCAAAGTTATTTTATTTGAGTTTTCTAGTTTTATTTGAATTTTCAAAGTCAAAACTATTATTGTAAGTATTTTATTGGATTTTATTGCTTTTTCTGGAATTATTCTAAGTCAAAACTATTATTCCTTTTGTCCCGAAATTAAGAACTATTTTATTTGCAAAATTAAACACTAAAGTATACATAAAAGTATTTTTATTAAGTTCTAAATAATTTAACGAACTTCTGTGAATTTTCCTAGAATTTTTAAACTCTATTCACTATTTTCTAAAAAGGTTTTTTCGTTTCTGGTATTTTCTAAAATCAAAAAGGTATTTAAATTACTCCGTTGGCTTTGGGCCAAAACTCCCCGGCCCAACCTCCGTGCGCCAGCCTGCTCCCGCGCGCCCGTGACTTCTTTGATCTTTGTGAACCGTCCGATCTAGAACGGACGGTCCGATCAGAAGGAGGTTCAGACGGTCCAACGTTCACGCCATTATGGACCGTCCGATTCATTTTTACTACGATCTTATTGAAGCTATCACCGGCTCAACGTTTCAATCCATTGTGAGCCGTCCGATCAAAATCGGACGGCTTAGTTTTCATCGCGCTTCCTCTTTCCTCTCCGCCTCTCATCGCCATGTGGCCTCGCTGTCGGTGACTACGCCTTCCTTGCTCCCTCTCCACCTCTCACTGCCATGTGGGCCCGCCCTGTCAGTGACCGCCCTAGCCGCAATCGCCGCTGCCATTATCTCCTCTTCTCCGCACCCGGTACGCCCGAAGCCGCAACCGCCGCCGCCATTATCTCCAACGTCGCCTCGCCGCCCCGAGAGCACGACGTAGCCCTCTTCTCACTCAATCTCTTACCTCACTCACTTCTCTCCTCGCCGTCTCGCCGGAATTTGAGTTTTGTCGCCGCCGCCACAAAGCGCCGCCGCTTAGCACCGCCATCGCCGACGCCTGACCTCGCCTCCCCATCGTCGGAATCATCGTCACTGGCTACCGTCTTGCAAGAATCGCTTGCCCGAGATCCACCGGAACACCACTCAACCGGAGACCGAAGTCGCCGCTCTCGCTCGCCACGGCCGCCTCGTTTACCCGGCCACTGGGCGAAGCGCGCACCACGATCCTCGCGCCTTCCTCTCGATCGCGCAAGACCATCGGCCACGCAGTGTTCTCAATCATGGCGACCATTGGTCCCGACGCTGGCGCCGCCTGTGCTTACGTGGCATCGCCACCTCAGTGCGCCACATAAGCCCTAAAACGCCACTTGGAGAGGGGCAAAACCGGAAGTTTACTATTGAAATATATGCAAAATCATATAATAGAAAAGAAAATAGGAGAAAATGAGTGATAATGGCAGATTTCAAAACATATGGAAACTGGAGTGGCAAATTTCCCATTTTACGAAACTGAGTGGCAAATCTCGAAGTGGCAACATTCTCAATGGCATATATCAAAATTTGGCCTTTATTTTCATTCAAGCTCCACCGCTAGTGGTGACGATGGCATTGTATATTTTACGCTGATAAAGTTTGGTTAATCATACCAATTTTTGGGGGGTTTGGACTTTGGATGGTTAATTTGTACAGTTGGGCTGGGTTGGATACTGGGGTGTTGTTCTTGTGTTGAGCTAATCCAGATTCCATACGATGGCATGTTCGGAACTCGAGAATTGTTTTATGAATTTGACATGAAACAATTTCGTTTATAGGTTAATCTCGAAAAATCCATGTGATCCGAAATGGACCTCATCGCTATATCTTACTGATTAATAAATTCATGTGTTCCTTTCGAACAAAGTCGGTGAGATGCCAGTCACGTACATTTTTACGGCGGGTATATCTCATGGTTCAAAATTTCGGCAGGTGATAATGTTTCTATCGGTCCCTTGTAAATTTTAAAACCAGCTCCGATTTACATAGATTTTATCAAATATAGAAGAAATTTATGCTGAAATATATTTTTTAAAAGTCTGACCGACTTTTTTGGCAATTTTGGCTGATTTTTAAAAAATTCAAAATTTGATTTAAAAATTTTGGTAACAAATTTACAATTTTCGGCCAAACTGGCCCTATCGGACCCTTTAAAATTTTGATACCGTTTTAAAAAAAAACCCTGTATATCTATCGAAATTCGAAAACCAACTACTCCATATTAACATCTCATCAAGACCAAAGCCTGGAATTTTTTCGAAAATTTGAGAGCAACAAGCCTTCTTCCAAACTTCCTTTCGGGCTCCTGACTCCCGTGCAAGGCGGACCGCGAGCACCATGTCTCGTCTGGTCATCATCCTCTTGCTCGTCGCAGCCGCGCGCCGGCGGCGGTGTCCACCCCGCGTACCATGACCTTCCCACCTGCAGCGGCGCCAACCCACCGCATTCGATGCGGCTACCCGGCAGGAGCACGGCCCAGGCGGCGGCGGATCCTGGGCATCACGCACGCGTTCCGACCGGAGCTCCCGGTGCTGGGGTCGGACGCCGGGGCCCCTGGTGCGGCTGAAGGAGCCCATGGCGAACGGGTCGCTATACAGCCTCTCGGAGATCCGGATGAACGTTCACGCGGGCACCCACGTCGACGCCCCCGGCCTCAAGTTACAGCACCACTTCGAGGCCGGCTTTGACGTCGACACTCTCGATCTCGAGGTCCTCAATGGTATCGATTATCGAAGCTTTTTGCTTGATTTTTTTCTCATATGAGTTCAAATTTTGTTGGTGATGCAGATTATAACATTGCGCTGTGTCAATCAATACTCGGAAGTGATAATCCCCAAAATACTCAGTGTTGGCAATTATTACAAAAATATATGCAGTGGATATTCACTCTCAGTTTGAATTTTATGCTTAGTAATTGATTATAAGGTTATAGTTAGGTTGTGATTGAATTCTTATTTATTAACCTGTGTCTGTATCTTTTTATCTGTTTTTCTCCTGCTTTATTAATATAATGGGAAGCTCTCCGGCATGTTCGTTTAAAAAAAAAGAAACTATTTATTATGGACAGGTCCCGCATTGCTGGTTGATGTTCGGAGAGACACGAATATAACAGGTAGTCAAGCACCATGCCACACTTTTCAAAGTTCAGTGAGATTTTCCATTAAATGGTTGGACTAATTATCTTCTGTCTGTATTCCATATCCATCATAAATCTTAAGTTTCATTTTTGTGTTATGGACAAGTATTTAGTTTGATAGTTTCTCTACCAGATGCATGATTTATGTCATGATTGGATTAAGTCCAATTCATAAACCAATTTTGCTACTGTAGACCTTTAAGAAGCTTGAGTTGACATGTTTTCCTGATGTATTTGGTATGTCTAACCAAATTATTACTATATGCGTCTGAAGCAATGGAGTCCCTGAATATCCCAAAAGGAGTTCGTCTAGTTCTTTCAAGGGTTTGTCTAGTTCTTTCAAGGACACTGAACACAGACAAGTAATGCATAAACACACACCTTATGTGGAGCACACAATTTTTATCATTCAAGTTCCATTTAATCTATAATTTGCGAATTTTTTATTTCCAGGAAACTGATGTGGTAAAAGGAGAGTGATCTGAGTTTTGTTGGATTTAGAGAGGATGACACAAATTGGTTTAGTTGATAACACTGATATTAAGCTTGTTGGTAAGTAATCTGAGTGTTACAATCCTATTTTTTTGGAATATCTTTTGGTTTGTGTTTTTTTTTGTTCAATTTATATGTTTACCTGTTCTGATGTGTACGTAACATATTTGCTAAACTTGTAGGGGTGGACTATCTTTCAATTGCGCCATACGATTACTTGATCCCTGCAGGTTTGGTCTTTTTGAAAAGAAGGGTAAGAAACTGCCAGACTGGATTCTCTAATTCTCTATACGGAATATTCAAATCCACTCACCAACCTTATTGACTTTCCAAGAACCTTTAAGACACTTATTTTTTAAAAAATTCACTGCATGTACTGCAGAAAAATTCCATGTCAACTATTACTTGTTAAGTTACTCTGAATATGCCAATGCTCATTTCCGAAAACACATTCCAAAACCTGTCAGTTTTTTCCTGTTGCACTATAGCTAGCTTGCCCACTTTTCCCTAAGGTTTTGGGTGGACTAGCTGGACATAAAATTGAACATGGTAATAGAAGATTTCCAAGCTTCTGGATTTGGTATCTGTCTGTGGCCTATATGGAAAAATAAGTTGTAGTAATTAGGGTCTCGTGGTGAGATTAGGATGGTCCAAGGGGCGGATCAGATCTCACCCCACGTTGAGTCCACTTTGCAGGCTTGGAACGTGGCAAAATTGCCCATATTTTCTTAGTAACTTAAACTTTGGGGTGGATTGGACGGTAAATAGAATCCCCAACAGTTATTTTCTTGCTAATTTTGGATTGCTAAATAACCATCTGACATAAATAAATATATGATTTCCACTGTTTGCGGATTCAAGCTAACTGTTGTAGGCTATCTTAATATCAGTGAAAAGACACAGATTCTGGAGATCTTACATGGACAAGGTAAATCAATGATCCATCATTGGTATGTTCATTGATTGGCAAACAAAACTTGATCGGGATGAAAAGGGAACATATCTTTGTTAGTGCCTGGAGGACTTTGAGCTTTATACTAGAAAGGTTAGGCTGATAATGGAGTTAAACTGACAAGTTTGCTGATAATGATTATTTGGCATATGTACTTTACTCTTCACTTTTTGTAATGCTAACGTTCCATTTGTCTAGTGCTCCTCTGAAGAACATTACACTGTATGTGTCGGTGATCCAAAGCATAGTGCATGCTACTTTGAAAGTCGGTAAGATATTACTTTATGTGCTACTGGTTGATTGGCCATTTTGTTTTGGCAGGAAATTATCCTTGTCGAAGCTCTGAAACTAGATGGTGTTGAACCTGGCATATACATGTTGCATACTTGCATTGCTTACCTTTAAGGTTGGTTGGAAGCTTGGAGCCGAGGGTCCCCCAGCCAGGTGCATCCTTATGAAATGATCACGTCGTTGCTCTATGTGACGGTACTATGCCATCTGATGTTATATTGTGTTGAATGTTGATGTGTTGGTAAATATTCAACCTTTACCTCGAGAAAAGTGTTGTATCTCACGCACATATGTTTGTGTGGTATAGAGAATCTGGTGATATTATGGAGGTGTAAGATAGCTTTGAACAATCCTATGCCCCCAAATCGGTGGTGTTTTTGCATGCTTTACTGTTCTATTTTTCTGTCAACTGTACATGTAATCTGTAAGCTACCGTCAACTCCAAGTGAAAATTTTGAGCTCCTTTTGCTCATGTAGAAACCTCCTTTTGGTGACTCCGCCTGGGATTGGTGATGTAACTTTCGAACTATATTCCTCTCTTTAATGAATGGGCAGAGCTCTTGCTCCGTTTAAAAAAAGTACAAACATCTCAAATGATAGCTTTTTCTACAGTAGCAAAGTAACATGCTCTATTGCTCTATAACTCTAGAAAAACAACAAAAACAAAAATATAGTTCCTCCCCCATAATGTGAATATGTGATCATGCATGCATCAAACTATTACGTTCCACCATACTGCATTTCTGCACAAATATTTGTCGATTTTAATTTGACATTTGCGCCACTCAATGGCTCGCTGAAAGTTATAGCTTGGTTGCAAAAACATGAAACCTGCTCTCCTTTGCCTGTTCACCTCATCTGCTGTCCATATCTAAGTGAGACAAAGTAGTAGGCCCAGGATCTCAAAGGCCAGCTGCACACACATCTACAGGGAATAAAAGGAGGCCCCAACAGTTGAGATCTTACAAATACCAGTGTGAAACTACTAAACTGGTTTTTCAATCATCACAGGTCAGCCTTTCTCAAAGGGCGCTCCTTTTCCTGCAGGTCTTCCTGAAGTTGCTTTCTGATCTGTGAGTGCAGTTGCACGCGTGTTCACACAGTCTCTGCAGAGCTGCATAGATAGAACAAGTGAACAACGCCATGGTGGTTAAAATGCCAAGCTAGCTTCGGCATTAATTCTTTACAGCCTTGTCCGGTCTGTAGATGAACTGGTAGTGAAGACGGTAGACCTAACCTTCGGACAAGTGGCAAATTCACTGGGGCCGTGCGTTTAGTTATTGAAGTGTCGATTGATTAATGATGAGTTGATGCTATGCCTGTGTTTGTTTATATACTTTTCCTCCCCTTGTTATAGCAGAGTTGCTACTTGCTAGCTTCTAGGGGCTAACAAATCTGGTTAGGTTTGGTGAAGCTGAGTTATTATATATGACAAAATCTGTCTAATCTGATTGTCTGAATCTGACCTGGTCATGTACTTGGTTTCTTTCGTTGTAGGTAATGAAATAGTAGGCTAATTTGATGCTCACTGAACTAGTTACCATTTGTCTTGCTTTCAGCTTTTCAAACTACACAGACCATGCCAAATTGGAGCAGTACTGCCCCTCTTAAAACAGATAATAAAGAGCATATATGTCTTGTTTCGCTACTTGCATCCTTGAAGTTTCTTGGGAGGAATAATTCCTCCATTAGTTGGTTCATTTTTACTGCTTTACAATGCTATGTACAGTATATGCGTTTCTTGAGCTCCAGATCTGTTTACTGAAGATATTGTTTGAAAAGGAATAACTGGAGACTAAACTAAACACATGTGTTGGAATGTTGATCAACAGTTAAGTCCTAGGAATTCAGCATTATGTGCAAACCAAACTGACTTGAGCAGTCCAGGTTTATTCACCAAGTTGGGGGTATCTGGCTATCGCCATCCACTGGGCAAGAAAACATCAACCGGATATTTTATAGTGTCAGTTGGCCTTAAACATGCAGCTTTGCAGGTTGCAGCACACACACACATGACATGACAGCAAAGCGCAAGTGCGTAAAGCCGGAACGCGCTTGGGCAAAAGGCCCTGCTTTTCTGTGTTTTGTCCATTGCATTTGGATCCTCGCAAGCTACTGTTTGCACGACTCAGATGCCGTCGCAAAAGTAGTCCATATTGTTCAGCGTCATCCGCGGTATAATTACTCGTACGTTCTGGGGCTAATGTTGGGCTGTTCGTTCCTAATGGCTTTTTGCTTTTGTAGCACTTTGTATGTATTGCCCTGGGGTTTAGCTTTTCCTCGGTTGGTATGTAGTCTGGCTCAGGTTCAGGGCATCTTTGCACAATATACAGATGCTGGTCAGATGAGAGAGATATGTAGGTTAGGTGTAGAGAGAGGGGAAAAAAACTGAGGACAGCAAAGGGTTTGTTATCTTTAGATCCATAGCAAGTAAGAAATACCACTTATGCTTACGTTTGATACGGCGCAGAAAACTGTGCACATAAGCAACAACCTTTGCTATTTCAAGTGGTTAATGTAGAAGGGCACAGGGGCGGATCTGGGCCTATAGCCCGAGGTCTAGTACTGAAATTTCATGGAAGCCTACTTAAGAAATTGCTAAAAATTTAAAGGAATAAAAGGCTTAGATTAGGGAGAGTCCGTCTAGCCCGGGACATGACCCAACGCTGGCTCCGCCCCTGGATGGGCCAATGGGTTACAACTTACAATAGAGAGAAGTCTATTTACCAGAGTCAGGCCAATGGGTTACAATAGATAGAAGTTCTATTTACAAGAGGCATTATTAACCTGTCATTGATTACCTGTGGCCCCATTTTTTTTACAGGCATGTGGTTGCGCTCACGGATCTGTACCGTGTTCTCATTTATGTATTTGAATCATATGACAATTTCTAGACCAGATGGTGCCCAAAAGGACTGACATGCCAAGGACTCACTGAGGCAATGCCATGACAACTCAGTTGCTTCTGCAGGAGGTCACTACACACCACTATGGCTGCAGGTAAATCCAGACACCAACAATCTCTCTCCTGCCAAACAAGGCCCAGGACCATGCGTGTATGCGTCTAGCCTCGAGAAGAAATAACATGTCCATGAAATCTCTCGCAGACGCAGGCAAGCGTGCAGGCTCCAAGTTACCAGCCAAGAACCACTGAAAGATTTTGCAGGGAAATGGGGCGGAAATCCAGAAGCAGTGACGCCTACTGCAAGTCACAGGGTGCGTCTGGTTTCTACAGCACTGGCCGTGGCTTCCTTTCAGGTGAGCATGAAGAGTTGGTTACTTGGCAAGCGCACATCCATCTATATTTAAGGCGCGGTTAGATTAAGAGACCACGAGACCAAATACCACAAATTCGTAACCAGTAAGGTCTTATTTGGATGACCCAAAATCCCGACCCATCCCTAATTTAGTTCAAATTCTCGACCTATCCGATTGAATGAGCCGGGATTTTGGCTCACCCAAATAAGGCCTAAGCGAAAGCGAGTAAAACTAGGTTTTCGATTGCTAGAGTACCAACCGGGTGTCTTACCAGTTGAACTACGATGATTCGGGGCATAGATGCGCAATCTTTGTGACCACGCTTTTTGCTGCAAAAGCCATTCAATAGGGTTGTTCGCCTAGATGCCAAAGGTTTTAGAGAGGCGGCATCTTTGGGCAGGAAGGTGACCAAATGGAACGGGCTAATGGTGGCTTTGTCGATTCCCTTGGTCTGGTACTTGGTACTAAGGAGAGGAGATATTGAACGGCATGTGGCTGCGTGAGACCGACCACGTATGCGTGTAGCCAAAGATAAAAGTTCTTTTGCAAGAACACTCAATTTAATATGGTTTTTTTATTTTATTTTTATCTAATGATTCAGATTAGTTAAAATTTAGTTATACTACACTCGGTAGTATGAGTAGTAGAATCTCAAGAGGGGTAGAATTGTGATTGTCTATGTGGAGATTATATGACACAAGATTAATATTTTGAACCCTAGTTGGAACAGTCCATAATACCCTCATGAAAAAAATTATAAATACAAAGAAAAGTCTATTGTGCTCTTAGCAAATCAATGGTAAGATTTGATTTATACTACCACCATATACTACCGGAAGAATGTACCATAAAATTTCTCAAGATAAATTAAGATGGCTAGCTTAGGTTTCTGTGTACGGATATTAGCTCATCTGAACTCTTAACCGTCGGTGTAAAGGCTAGGAGACAGGGGCAGAGCCGCCATGGTTCAAGCATTGGGCTAGTTTAGCTCTTCTTGAGCCAAACTCATATTTTGATGATTTTTCAAGAGATTTTTCATGGGCTCACTACTACAAAAAGGCTAATACTGGACGCCTCATCACAGACGGTTGACCGAAACCGTCGGTATTACATTCAATCACAGATGTTTTGGTTTAGAGGCGTCGGCTATCGGGTCGCGCTTAAAAACCGCTCGTGAAGAGGCAATATCACGAGCGGTTCATGTTGAAGACCGTCAGGTGAAGTATCACGAGCGGTTCTTGTTCGTAACCGTCTCGTGATATTAATCAAGATATCGCGAGCGGTTTTAAAACACAACCGTCAGGACGTATCACGCATTTCGCTCAACACGAACCGTCTGTGATATTAATTAGTATCACGAGCGGTTCTTAACAATAACCGTCGTGATAATATCGCCCAGCGTGAGTTTCTTCATCGCCGCGCGCTCGTTTCGTCGCCAATCCGCTTCGACTCCCGATCGTCTCTTCATCGCATCGATCCGCTTCGCCCCGTCGTCTCTTCGCCTCACGCCCAAATTTATTCCTTGTTTTATAAAAGGATCATCCGCCATCCAAGATGATCATCCCCACATACTTATAAAATAAGCGAAATGGTCGCCTCTTCCTTGTCGCCGCAGACCGATGGCCTTCCCGCCGCCTTTGTCTGAGCATCTCTCTCGGTGCACGTTGAGCCGTCTTTGCGGAAGAACACCGCTTGATCAACAGTGTCTTCACTCCTCTGCCGGCGGAGAATTTGCGGAGCGGTGACGGCCACCTTCCGCCGTCTTGACATCCTCCTCCGCCGTGTCTTAGGGTGATCTCGCACTTTCGGCGAGTTCTGGCGTCATCGTCGTAGTCCTCCAAAACGACGTTGCACGCCTCTCAGAGGCTTGCCGTCACTTGGACTGTGAAATCGAGGCGGAAGCGCATCGAAGTCGACGGTGCCGAGACCCTCAAGCAAGGGAAGAGAGCCTATGGGCTCAATTCTTCTTGGTTCAACGACCGAGGGTCTTCGGAGACACTCGAACGAAGCGCCAAGCGGGTGGGACGATTTCGAGCTTCGTTCACGATGATCGTGAATCGTCCGATGCCGACACTGCCGCTTATGAAGTATTGCAGATGGAGATAGCGACCTACCTTCGCCACTAGAAAAACCTTGTTTAATTATAGGTTTCGCTTTTTAATATAAACATGTAATTTCTTCATGTCATGTAAGTGTATATATATACTTGAGAAAAACCATTTCACGATAGTTCCATTATGGAACCGTCGTGATATATCCCATATCACGACGGCTCTATTATGGAACCGTCGTGATATATCCCATATCACGACGGCTCTATTATGGAACCGCTCGTGATATTCTGATATCACCGAGCGGTTCTATTATGGAACCGTCGTGATAATTATCACCGACGGTTCCATAATAGAACCGTCTTTGATAAGTCTCTTTATAAGTAGGAGCTAGCCCGACTTGCCGCTAGGGTTTGCGCCTAACTCGTCACTCCCCAGCACCTTACTCTCGTCTGGTTCCTCTCAAATCGTCATTGCCGCCGACGCCCATTCTTCCTGTCGCCGACGGTTAGGAGACACTGGTGACCCGCAAAAGACACTCGTGACGATAAGAGTGTCTTTTTGCGGCATCACGTTAATGCTACAACCACGATGACGCCCAAACTCTCGTCACTCCTCACTCTGCTAGGGTTTGCGCCGCCTAACTCCGTTCCTCCCCACCTCGACGCCTGGCCGACCTGCGTCGCCGACGCCGCCCGACCCCGTTGCGTCTGCTAGGGCCCCGGTCGGGCTTTGCTTTCCCATCCTCCTCTATTCTCCTCTAGATCTGTTAGCTTAATGTCTTTTGTTGAGTTTGATTTTTATGCATGAACCTTAAGTTGTGTCTCGATGTTTGTGTGATTTATGCAAGGTAAAGGAAATGGATGAGGGTTGTGCTAGTGGTGAGGTCGCCACCGTGGTTCTTGTTGTACTAAGGTCCATCTCTGTCTCTACCCCCCTTGCTCTGTGATGAAAATGGCTAGCTAGTGCTCTGCGATGGATGCCGATGGCTACTACTTGTGTGGTGGGTTTGGACACCCTTGGTCTTGTTCTCTTGTCGATGAACCGCTCAATGATGTTAATAGTCTTATGTGAAATTGAATTGATAATTAGTTCATATTAATAGTCCTCTTGCTCTGTGATGTAATGATGTAAATAGTCTTATTTGAAATTGAATTGATAATTAGTTCATATTAATAGTCCCCTTGCGTGTGATGTAATGATGTCAATAGTCTTATGTGAAATTGAATTGATAATTAGTTCATATTAATAGTCCCTTGCTCGTGATGTAATGATGTAAATAGTCCTATCTTTGAAATTGAATTGATAATTAGTTCATATTAATAGTCCTCTTGCTATGTGATGTAATGATGTCAATAGTCTTATGTGAAATTGAATTGATAATTAGTTCATATTAATAGTCCCTTGCTCGTGATGTAATGGTGTCAATAGTCTTATCTTTGAAATTGAATTGATAATTAGTTCATATTAATAGTCCTCTTCTTTGTGTGATGTAATGATGTCAATAGTCTTATCTGAAATTGAATTGATAATTAGTTCATATTAATAGTCCCTTGCTCTGTGATGTAATGGTGTCAATAGTCTTATTTGAAATTGAATTGATAATTAGTTCATATTAATAGTCCCCTTGTTCATGCTTGGGTCAAGTTCTCCTACCTCTTGCACGTGCACGCCCTACCATTCCATTCATAATCTCTTCTCTATAAAGTCTCCAGCGTTGGTCGCTTGTGCCATTAAAACCGGCATCATATATATATTATATATATATATTATTAAATGATCCTCGACCACTTTAGGAGTTAGTCCCATGACATGAGAAGAATGAGGCGGTATCCACGGGCAATCTCATTGAGCCCTTGTAAGTTTAAAAGTATGGATACAAAAGGCGGTCGGACATCCAATTACGGATTGGGCGTCGCTATGTTCGAAAGTGGCGTTGATCTTAACTTCTCCGTGGGAAGTGGCATCATGTATTAGCAACCAACAATTCTTGAGCATGTAATTGTCTTTAAAGCCAACAAGAACACCAAGCAACAAGTTGAGAATTCTTTTGAAATATGAGAATGGTTGCTTAGTGTTCTTGTTGGGTTTAAAGACGATTACATACTCAAGAATGGATAGTTGCTAATATATGATGCCACTTCCCAATGGAGTACTACAAGATCAACGACACTTTCGAACATAGCGACGCCCAATCTGTAATTGATGTCCGAACGCCTCCTTGCATCCATACTTTTGAATTTGCATGGGCTCAATGAGGTTGCCCGTGGCTACCGCCTCATCCTTCTCATGTCGCGGATGATCCCCCAAAGTGGCCGAGAGATCACGTAACAATATATATGTAATATATATATGATGCCGATTTAATGGTACAAGTACCAACGCTGGGCCTTTATAGAAAAGTCATCACGCGGTTTGCCCAAACCACAAACCAAATGTGATATGTGCTATTATCACGACGGTTTGTGGATGAAACCGCTCATGATATGATATTATTTATCGCATTATTTATCGCAGCGGTTTGAACCACAAACCGTCAGTGAAATATCATGACGGTTCAAAACCGTCTGTGATGACGTTTTTGAACCGTCTGTGAAAGCCTTTTCTGTAGTAGTGGCTTTTGATCCTCAGCCTTAGGTCATTACCCTAACGGCCTAAGGCCCAGCTCTGCCCCCTGCTAGGAGATAGATCGATGGATCTCTGGTAATCTTGCATCATACACTGTACTTAGAAGATCTACTTGTCTTCAGGTATATACGCATCTGCCGCATCTTTTTTTTTAATGGTGTTACTAGATCTAAACATGTCGATGTATTAATCGTTGTGTACGGTGTACCTGTTAATGTAGTATTAAGAGCGTCGTAGTTCAACTTGACAGACTTGCAAAGTTGTTGCGAGTGATCCACGGTAGGTAACTACCCTTGAATCATAGTGATGAAATTACTTGACATGTAAAACCAACATGCTTTTCATCTGAAGGATAGAATGTTGTGCGAAAGTAGTTTTTTTTTACCCTTGTTGTACAAAAAAGATGGACTTTTGGATAAAGTAATTGAGACAAGGAATCTTTTCCTCCCAATGTTTACAGTAGCTTTGAGCCAGGCGCAACATTGAGAACCACTATCAGCTCATTGTCTCATCCATTAGGAGCAAACATCCCCAAGACAATGATGAAACCCTAGATGTTAAATCTATATATAATTTGGTAAGTGCACTAACAAAGGACAGTACTTCATAGGAATCCCGTACCGTTTTTTCTTTCTTTACAAACCTTTGTCAGATGTTTGGAAATGCCGAATCAATGGCTCATTTGACTTTTTTCTTTAAATAAAATAGCAAATCTAGCCGTTCTCTCAAATGAAATAATAAAAATAACACATCTTTCATGCTCCCCGTACGCGGTAGCAACGTGCCTGTCCATGTGAGCACATTATCCTGCCGCGAACTAGGGTCTGTCGCGCCTAAAGATCGCAATAGGGGACACGTGTTGTCAGCCCAACCTGCTTTACGATACTATTTTTGTTATTTCATTCGTGATGAGCCTATTTGCTATTTTGTTTCAAAAATAGGCTACACGAGCTCAAAAAAAAAACTCGAAAATGCTAATATCTCCCCTCCACCGCTCTCACTGTCACATCATGATGACATGATCCCATGTGGTCCTTCGTGCACCCATCACATGCAAAACCGATTGTTACACATAGGACAGTGCCTATGATGTTGAGTTACGGACAGCCCCATTACAGCATGATTACGACCCAGCACTGTCATATGCAGCATCTTTATTCTTGCATGGATTTCGTCAATCATGCATGGCTATCTATCTAACACTGTTGGTTCCACGACGTTGAATAAGCAACAAACTCGGCTGGAACAAACTTAAATCATTTTCGTCTGAAAACAACAACACTACTAGACACAAACTAAATATTGTTGTTGGAAGGCATAAATGTGTCCAGGTCCATGGCAAATCGAACGGTGGAACATATGTGCCCACCCAACAATCGTACAACCCATGTGAGAAGACGGCACACATGGCCATCAGAGCACACGCATCGGCACACATGGCCATCAGAGCACACGCATCTGTACGACAGTAGGTGTTCACTTCACTGGTCATCTGTAGGGACACGTACAAGAACAGCTGACAGCTCCATCTCCAGCAAAGCTAAATGCATGCGTGGACGGAGGATTTGGGAGTTTTTAGCTCATCTGTCGCTTTTTGAATGAAATATCAAATTCAGCCCCTCGCTCCAGCCCTTTATAGGGGTGGAAAAAAAGCTCGTTAGTTGAATTTGTTGGTTCGATCCAAAATTGTTTTAATTAGACTCGTTATTTGGTAAAACATTGAATTGCGTTAATTCCAAATGAAATTGGATTTCACTTTAGCTTGGCTCATGCATCAAGATTCGGTCTCTTTCTCTAGCCACTTTCTCTTATCCCCTCTCCCCTCACATTGATTCGGAGGAGTACCCAATTGCCCTGTTTGCACAGTGAGGTGACAACTGGTTTCTCCTCTTCTGATGGGCGCCTTGCTCTTACAAGAATTCTTTTTTATTTTGGCCCCCTAAAACCACTCAATTACAAATCTAACCTCCTTCCCGTTATTTTTGTAAATCTAGTCTCTCTCCCTCTCCTTCCGCGCTCGGGGAGCGCGGAAAGTGGCCAAGCGAGGGAAGGCGACGACTTTCGCAGTGATGGCGAGTCTTGATGAGGGGCAGCCACTTTCCGTGGTGGCCGAGCGCGGGAAGGGCTCAGGGCCACCACCTTCTGCGGCCGTGGAGCACGAAAAGAGCCCTAGCCCGCACGCTGCTGTACCTACGGACCCGCGGAAGGAGAGAGTGGGGGGCTAGATTTGTAAAAAAAAAAGGGAAAGAGACTAGATTTGCAATTGAGTAGCGTTAAGGGGCCGAAATAAAAAAAGTCATACGGAAAAAAAAATCCCCATTAATTGCGTGACTCGTCCATTTATTCCTGAGGACCCCGAAGCCTAACCAATAATCGTCGTAATAGGAAGGTTTTCCGATGTTGAGATGCAGGGGAACTGTTGAAGTGTCAGGTCTTTCTTCTGGCGTAAGGTTTTTAAGGTGTCAGGTGCATGATGTTTAAGTGGTATGAAAATTCAGAAATCTTGAGTTGAGACCAACCTGGTGCATCCATAAGGAATTCAATGGTAAAAGCTCTAGTGTTCGATGGGAGACCACGAGGGACCTGGACGGTGGATGGTGATCCTAGACTTAATAGTCATGAACTGTTGAGTCCGACTATAGTTTGATTAATTCTAAATGTTGAAGTATGAATTCCAGAGAAATTGTTCTGTTTTCTGCAAAATTCTAGCAAGCATATACCGGTCCGTTCGGAATGCAGAAATTCATTAAAAAAATCAATTACGTAGGAATTAGGGAAGAATTCTCGCGTTCCAATTTCCAAACGGGGCTGGGACGAGCATCTACTGCACACGCAGGTATCAAAATCGGATAACGACCTGTGTACTGCTGATCTGGCCAAACTTGAAAAATTATAGCGGCCGGCGGCACATCAGAGATTCAGAACCGGCATCGCACGTCAAATCTGCGCTGCGGCAGCGCAAAGACCTGCGTTTTTCTAGCCATTTTCCCGGCCGTATTTGGTATCGCCTTCCCCACGCCACGCGACGGCACCACCCGCGCTTACCCCGCCCTTCTTTATTCCCCTACCTCCCCGCCCTGACCTCACATGCCATTGCCAACCTCCCGCTGCTCCTCCTCCTACTTGCTCTGCGCTTCCCTTTCCACTTTCCACTCCTCCTCACCTGCTCCTGACCAGAGGAATCGATAGAGAGCTACGGGCGGTCAGGTCAACCACCCTCCTCTCCAGTTTCTTGTGCCCCGCGACTGGCGACGCTGGCCAAGAAGAGCTCGCTCATGTCGCCGTCGGTGCTGGTCGTTTAGCTTGGACGGCGGCGGCGGCCATGGACGGGAGGAGGGGCGGCGCTGGCGTTGGGGTGGTGCTGTTCTTGGTCCTCTTGCTGTGCCGTGGTGCGTGCGGGCTCAATGCCGACGGGGTGCTGCTGCTGTCGTTCAAGTACGCGGTCACCGCGGACCCGCTGGGCGCGCTCGCTGGGTGGAGCTACGCCGACGAGTCGCCGTGCGCCTGGAACGGGGTCGTGTGCAACGGCTTCCCGCAGGCCGACGCGGCCGTCAATGTGACGTCGGCGGCCGCCGACGGCAACTCTACGTCGGTCCCCGTGCTGAGGTCGAACGGCACCAATGAGATGCTTGGCGTCAACGCGTCGCTGGAGGCGGCGACGGTGTCGCGGGTGATTAGCCTCGTGCTGCCCAACGCGCAGCTCTCAGGGTCGCTGCCCGCCGATCTCGGCCGCGTCGAGCACCTGCGCCATCTTGACCTCTCCGGGAACAGCCTCAACGGCTCCCTCCCAGCCACGCTGCTTAACGCGTCCGAGCTCCGCGTGCTCTCGCTCGCCGGCAACGGCATCTCCGGCCAGCTCCCGGACGGGTCCGCATACACACGCAGCCTCCAGGAGCTCAACCTCTCGCACAATGCGCTCGCCGGGCGCCTCCCCGCCGCGCTGTGCAGGCTGCCAAGCCTCGCCGTGCTGGGGCTCGCGAACAATGACCTCGCCCTCGAGCTCCCCATCGGGGGGCTAGGCGCTTTGGAGGTCGTGGACTTGAGCGCCAACTATTTCAACGGCTCCCTCCCGTCGGACTTCGGCGGGAGCAGGCTGCGGTTCTTGAACGTTTCGTCCAACAAGCTCACCGGCGCTCTACCAACTGAGCTATCCGCCGTCGTCCCGGCGAACGCGACGATCGATTTGTCGCGTAATAACTTCACCGGCACGATCCCGCAGGTCGGGCCGTTCGCCGTGCAGCCGGCGGCGGCGTACGAGGGCAACACGGAGCTGTGCGGGCCGCCGCTGAAGCAGATGTGCTCTATCCCTTCGTCGCTGTCGAACCCGCCGAACGCCACCGACTCGCCGCCGGCGTTCGCGGCCATCCCCAAGAACCCCGCCAGCGCCCGGCCGGGAGCAGAGGGGCAGCTGCCGCGCGGGCAGGATAAGCTCCGCCCAGCCGCGATTGCCGCCATTGTCGCCGGCGACCTTGCCGGCGTCGGCCTCCTCTTCATGCTGTTCTTGTACGTTTACCACATCAGGAAGAAGAGGCGGCAGCGGCGGGAGCAAGACCGGACGCCGCAGCAGCAGAAGGGCACCCGAGGAATCGGCGGCGTCAAGACACTAGACATTGCCGGAGGCAAAGAAGACAAGGCGTCCACGTCCACAGGGTGCTGCATTGGCGGCAAGAACGACAGCTCGGACAGCTCGGACTGCTCGGTGTCGTCGGACGCGGAGTCCGATGACGGAAAAGACCTCAAGAAGAGAGGCAGCTTCATCGGCCGGAGCACCCGGCAGCACCACAGCAAGAAGCACGAGCAGCCGCATCCGCAGGCGCCCCCCGCGCCGACGACGTTGGTCACGGTGGACGGCGACGGCGACGGCGAGCTGGAGATGGAGACGCTGCTCAAGGCGTCGGCCTACATTCTCGGCGCCACCGGGTCGAGCATCGTGTACAAGGCCGTGCTCGCCGACGGCACCGCGCTCGCCGTCAGGCGCATCGGTGAGAGCGGCGGCGTCGACAAGCTCAAGGACTTCGAGGCGCAGGTGCGCGCTGTCGCGCGGTTCCGGCACCCGAACATCCTCCGGCTACGGGGCTTCTACTGGGGCGCCGACGAGAAGCTCCTCATCCATGACTACGCTACCAATGGCAGCCTCGCCAACATAGCATTCAGCAGTAAGTCCTCCTCCTACTACTCGACTCCATTGTTGCAAACTTACGAAGTTACAATTGGTGCGAAATGTCACATACGTAGTTGCATTGTTTTGCTACAATTGCATTGGATCGTAAGCAAAGATGGCGCCTTTTGCTCAATTACTTGTACTAGTAGTCGTGTAGCTTAATTGAACTTGTAGTTTACTTGTATTGATAATGTTAATCATGATTCATTTGCAAAGTAGAGTGTTTAATTTGGCTGCAACGGCATGAGTCCTTCGCAAAAGTGGCGCCTTTAGTGATAGTACTGTACTGCAGCTTGAATGCATATTAGGGCATGTACAAGCTGTTTTCTATAGCAACTTTCCATATCACCTATAGACAGCATTAAAGATAGCTCATACAATGGTACAGATAGCTGCTGTCTTTTTAGTTGTCTTTATAAAACACATAATCTTTAATGCTTTTCTTATTTCTTGTGCTATAGTCGGCTATAAGATTGTAGACATCATCTTTATCTCTCTTCATTCTCTTTCATCCTCGTCAGCAAAAATCCTACGTAGCAATAACTATAGACGGCTGACATAAGCCTATTGTACATGCTCTTAGTAGTGGTGATTCATTTGCTGTCTAGAGCTTAATTGTACTGGTCATGGATCATAACAGCTCATAATTTGGCATTGATTGCGAAAATCATTTGCAACTTTTAGCACTAATCCGTCTAGACTTTTTGGTACTAGCACTCTTCATTTGCAAATCAAGCAAAACCTGAAGTAACTATACTATGCAAATGCAAATATTAAAAATTTAGTGGTAGTTCTTGATTGTTCATGTGGTGATCGACTGCATGTGAGTGCAGGGCGGTGTGGCGCGTCGTCGTCGCCGCTGCACCTGAGCCTGGAGGCGCGGCTGCGGATCGCGTGCGGCGTGGCGCGCGGGCTGGCGTACATCCACGAGAAGAAGGGCGTGCACGGCAACCTGAAGCCGAGCAACATCCTGCTCAGCGCCGACCTGGAGCCGTGGATCGGCGACTTCGGCCTCGACCGGCTACTGTCCGGCGAGGCCATCTACCGGAGCACGGGCGCGTCGGCGCGGCTGTTCGGGAGCAAGCGGTCCATGCACTCGACGAGCAGCCTGCCGGACCTATCCCAGATGCCCGGGGCCGGGGCGAGCCCGTGCTGGTCGTCGGCGGCCGCGGCCCCGCCGCCGTACCAGGCCCCCGAGTGCCTCAAGAACCTGCGGCCCAACGCCAAGTGGGACGTGTACTCTTTCGGCATGGTGCTCCTCGAGCTGTTCTCCGGGAGGATCTACTCGGAGGTGGAGCTGTGCCAGTGGCACGCCGGGTTCGTCGTCGAGGAGCGGAGCCGCGTGCTGCGGATGGTCGACCCCACGCTCCGCGGCGAGGCCGACGGCAAGGAGGACGCTCTGCTCGGCTGCTTCAAGCTCGCCTTCGCGTGCTGCGCCATGGCGCCCAGCAAGAGGCCCGCCATGAGGGACGCCGTGATGGTTCTCGAGAGAATACCTTCCACTTCAGGTGCGTCCGGTACTACTACCATCCCTTGAGAGCTACTTACTACTGGCAATAATTAAGAAGGAATTAAGGACGGTACAATCCGACCTTACTAATGGCAAATCCTGTGTGCTAGTGCCTGTAGATTTCGTGTCACTAATTTTGATCCTGTGATTAACCCGCTGGCAAACTTGGCTGATGCTGATCTGTTCCTTGCTCTGATTGTAATGTGATTGTTACAAGCTCTTGCAGCCCTTTTCTCTGGCTCTTTTGGTCCAATGTTCAGATTGTCCCCTTATTTTTGCATATCCCGTGTGTTACTGTATCTGTATCTGTGGACTCTGTCAGGCTGCACTCAGGCCGGTTCAATGCGCTGTCATGGTTGCCAAGAACTGCTCCTAGCAGCAGCAGCCAGCAAGTACCAACATGTGTCACTGGAGCTGGCGGTCCAGCGCACTGGCGCGACAAAATGTGATGCTCCTACCCTTCTCTTTCGCAGTGACCAGAACAGAGCAGACCACCCATGGTCCATGGAATGCGAGATCACTGTTCCAGTTCCCTGGTCTTGGTCATATTCCATCATGCTGCCATGGCTGATGGCTGATGGTTCTCCCAAATGGACCACAGAAGGGGAGGGAGAGAGAGAGAGAGTTTTTTTTTTGGTGATGCAGGGTTTTTTTTTTTGCTGGCCTCCTCTGCCGCCTCACTTCGTTGCGTGTGATGATGATGTGAGAGATAGTCTTGACATGGAGTAACCTTTTTTTCCTCAATTAAATCGGTGCCTAATCCAACTGGTAGCAGCGGTTGACACCCGGTTCAGACAGCCAGATACTAAGAGCCTGTTACAATGCTCCATTTGGGATTACAATGGGACATACGAGTCGTAGAAATGTCTACTGTGTTACAAATAATGCACTGAAAATCGGAAGACACAAATTTTACATAGAAAACCTTTATAGGGGAAAAACCACTATCACACAAAGACGATAGAGATGTTTATAATAAAACTCTTAATCTTGCCCTATGGACCACATGGTTGACTTTATAGTAGTACATGACAAACTTCATGTAGGAGTATACCTATGAGTTGAAGTAGGAAAACGAAATTCATATCATACTCAAACTCAACAATCTCCACTTGAGAAGATTTCATGATGAACACCTTATGCGCCGAACGTCCGTAGGACTACTCTCAATAATTAAGATTGGAACAGTCTTACCCAAAACGCTTCTCATGAAGCTAAATTGAGCAATCAAATGCTCAATCATTTAATGACATAAGCAAGACATCATTTGTGGTGTTGAATAACTATAGTGAAGAACACATCTTATGGACTTGAATTGCTCCACCTGGAAGGCTAGAACACATAACTCGACAAACAATGCCCACTAAAGAGCAACTTGTATTTGTAGCCATCACATACATCAAACTGCCAATTGTAAAAGTAACTGAATTTCATGACATGGTCAAATACTGCTCCGGTAGAATAACATCCGGATGAAAGGAACCTCAACGTGACGTCAATGGAGTAGAAACAAATTCTGCAATACACCCCTCATATCGAGCTAGGACAACTAGAACATACTGCACTTCAATACCAAACGTTGTAGTATCAATGCATATAATAAACTCTTTCGTGTGCTTAAACCTTAATCTCGAACTAAAATATGGAGCGTAACCTTCACTTTCAAACAACAAAACTCTGGAGAGTATTATGCTAACTACTATCAGGTGTGACGTCAAACGGTGAATGAAACACCAAATCAGTTGTCTCCTCAACTAAATCCAAACATGCATGAACTGCATAACTTCCAGAATTGGAAGTTAATTTTAATACCTCAAAATCTAGATACCTGCAAACCTCCACCTTGGACTCCACATGTGCGGATCCTGCCGCAATAACTCGTAGAAGACGACAGATCGTCAAAGAAATCACAAATGATTAATCCAGCATAGATGTCACCAATAATAGGCACAATAGCCTGAATTACAATGAACTCCACCTCCAACGAAAAGTGTGTAGAGCTGATGTCGACGATCGAATCGCCGATCTTATGAAAATGAAAGAGGAAAATGACGCGATAATTCCTGGGAGAAAATGGGGCCGCTCTTTATTGATATGAACTGGATTTACAAAGGGGGTGCTCTCGACCCGACTAGGGACTAATCCTAATTACACTAGATGTGAAGATTGCTATCTTGCTTGTCTCAGTTTGCCTCTTGATCTGTAGAACTTGTGTTGATGTTTCGCTCTCTCTCTCTCTCTCTGTGTCTACCCTCTGGTCTTCTGTGCTTTGTGCTTAAGTAACTTCCGAAGGGGTGGCAGTTACTCCTGGAGGAGGCATCCCTGGTGAAGCGTTGCGACTAGGCGGGGCTTAGTGCACAGTTAACAATGTGTCTAACTACGCGACGGTTCAGTGCCCGAGAGACATCAAACCGTCTGGTAGTTGTTGTCAGTGTCTTTAGGATTATCTAACCGTGTGGTATGAGGTATACAGCACATGCTATATTCATCGCACGGTAAGAATATATTCAGGATTAGTTATAAATATCGATTCATAGCGTTTGAAAGGCATTCGGCCTGGAGACTAGGTATCTGAGACCTTGTCCGATCAGGTACCCTTATGTAACCTCTCGAATCCTTACGACCCGGTGAGGTCGTTAGCCTTAGGGGTTACGACCATGAAGACGATGGTCTTTTATTGTGTATTAAAACAATACGAGAGGTTTTAATCATCGTCACTAGCCCCTAACTTTAAATGAACAGGTCGTGTGAACACTTTTCCTCTGACGAAGTCGTGTCGGGCAGACCCCATTTAATGTCGTGATATATGAAGTGGTCTGTGTTCACTTTAAAGTTGAGAACCTACCTTGGGACCCTAAAAGTTTTTCGTCCGTTGGACTTTTTTTTTTATCAATCCCCATTGCAGTTAAAGACCCGAAGCTATAAAACCTCCATTGCTGGGCTCTAGAGTTTTTATGCTTCCAGATCTTTTTCAAATCCTTTTCAGTTCTTTGCTAAGAAAATCTTTCCGATTTCTTATTGTCTTTCTGACCTCAAAGTCTCTTCCGACCACTACTCATCCATTTGAGAAATTTCACTATATCGGATCAAATCACAAAGTGGATGGCTTCAAATCTGAATGAGAAGAAGCTTAAAGCGCTGGAGAAGATGGGAATGCTCCCAAACAAGAATCTGATCGGATGGGGATCACGTAGGGAGCACTTTCCGAGCCGCGAAGGCGGGAAATTCGATCTTCCTCGCCACATCAAGTCTTGGCCGAGGGTACCGGTGCACAAATTCCTTCCTCGTGTCTTAGAGTATTATGAGGTGGAATTGATGAATTTTGCCCCTAATTCCATCGCCAATATCACTATTTTTATCTACCTATGTGAGGCATACCTAGGAGTGCGTCCAAATTTGAGGCTCTTCAGGTATTTTTATTGGATGGCGATGTTGGAGAAATCCATGGGGACTCCTGGAGAATGCACGCTGCGCCTTTATGACGGGAAGGCCAATGAGTACATCCAAATGTACTCGAAATCCTCGTGGTCTTTATGGAAAAAGAGCTGGTTCTACATGACAGTTACGAGGGATGATGGCCTTTACTTCGCCGGAATTAAGGCGAACGAGAATCCCAAGTGGAGGAAGACCGTGGAGAAGGCAGGAGTGGTCGAAAGATGGGTGAATGCCATCTGTGACCTGAGGGTCAAGGGCTTGACTTCCTGGCATGTGGTGAGGGACTTCACCAAACGCCAGATTAGTCCTTTGAGGCTCCGGACTCATTCCTTGCTCTGGTCCATTGGTCGTGATGAAACTATCTCAGGAGGTGGTAAGTCTTTGAGAAAAGCTTCGACCAGTATGATTCATTATTTGATTATCGTAATACCTTAAAATTTGCTCTTGTCTCCTTCCTTCCTTTTTTTAAAAGGACTTTTTACTGAGGAAATCAGAGAGCGGATCAAGATGATCTGCGTTGGGGAGCCTGGTGAAAAGGCTGCATTTCCTGATATCTTGGCAATAGTATCTGTTGAAGAGAGATTGGCAAGATTTAAGGTAGATAATCAAACCTCTTTTATCATGTGTGTATACATATATATGTATACATACATACATACATACATACATACATACATACATACATACATATATATATATATATATATATATATATATATATATATATATATATATATATATATATATATATATATCATTGATCTTGCTCTATTTTTTGTAGTTTTGTAGTCGGTCAAGTTGCGAATTGTACAATCGGTGAGGATCAATATCCCACCGTAGTTCGACCGATTCGTGCTCGATGCAATGGAAGAAGATGAATCTCCGAGGTAATAGAGCATAAAAGAAGAATATATATACTTTAGATAAAAAATTTCATCACCTAACCAAATTCGTTTTTCGATTTAGGTGGAGAGAAATGAAGATCCGCAGAGCGTAGCTGCGGAAACTATAAACTCCAGTTTGGTCGTTCACGACCATACAGTTGTTACTGAAACAACTGATCTGGAGGTTGATGAAACAACTCCCTCCGATCCAATGATCAGGGATACTATCTTCGACTAGTTGGTCGAGGATATTGCCTCTGATATCCTGTCAGAGGATGTGAGGGGTTTAACCAACCCTGCTGACTCAAAACCGGTGAATTTGGTTGAGAAGAAAAGGAAGGCTGGCGGTATAGAGTTTACTCTACCGCGTTTCAAAGTCAAATCCAAGAAATTAACTAGGTATGTACAAATGAAAAGAGGTCGTATGAGTGTATACCTTTAATAGTTTCTTGATGATTTGGTGTTTTGAACTCCCTTCTTTGTTTTGTACTGTGTCTTCGGTGTTCCTACGATTTCGACCGAATCTTCCGAGGACCCTGTGACTGTGGAAGTTATTGACCAAAGCACTTCTGAGGACAAAGTTCCTGAGGTTATAGTGGTCGAAGAAGCCCCCGAGCAGGTGCCAAAGACAACGGTCGAGTTGGATCCATTGGTGGTTCTAACTCCTTCTGCGGAGGTAGATGCCCCTAAAGGCCCTCAACAGGTTTTGACCAATGTTGGTAATCCCTCTCAACCTGACAAATTTCCTTTTCACCCCCGATTTATTGAGGATAAGGAGCTTGACGAGGCATGGGGGAAAATATCGAATCGCCAAATCAAAATGCATCTTGATTTGATATTTGAAGGTTATAATGATTTGGCAATCCGAGTAAGTATCTACGACCAGTTTCATAGTCTTTCTCAAAAGTTTATAGGAAATTTTAAAGAGAGAATGCTATTTGTGTAGCATATGGTCGAGAACTTCGCTATGGTCGGAGGACTAACCCAGCGAATTAAAGACTTGGAGCAAAAGCACTCCGAACTAGAAAGTAAGGACCTTCCTCTTAACCATTTTCCTTCTTCAATGCTTTGTTCTGCTTTAATTATTCCCTTATCGCATTCGATAGATTTGGAAAAAAAATAAAAGAAGAAGTCGTGGCTAGTAAAGCCAAAATAACTCTGCTTGAAGAAGAGAATCAAGCTAAGGACCGATCGATTGCAGAGGCATCGACCAGGAATGAGACACTGAATAAGAGAATTGAAGGTAATAGGTCGTAAACTTGACTTATTATCTCCCTCTAATCATGTTGTGCTTTACTACTTGTTTTACTCGTGTAGAGCAAACGCAAGCGCTGATCAGAACCGAAAATGCTCTGGAATTTGAGCAGGGAAAGGAGGCAGCTCTTGTACAGAATCTTGATGACAAAATTTATGCTTTGAACAAGATGATCTTTGATATGGGATCAGGATCAAGCATGTCTGATTTAAGAGATCCAATAGAGAAAATGAACTACTTGGGCCAACTTCTAGAAGATCTCGGTGGTCTGCTCAAAACTACTCGAGAGAATTATGCCTAGACTATGAAAGAAGGCGTTACTATTGGAGTCAGTTTTGTGCTGGCAAAACTAAAGGCTTCCGACCCCTCTATTAATCTCCAAGCCGTTGAGGATGACTTCAACTGCCTGCCTGATGAGACGACCAAGCTTTTGGAAGAACTTAGGCCACTTGGAGACAAAATTGTAGAGGAGATAGATGTCGAATCTCCATGAGGCAGTAATTAGTTTGGAGATATTCAAGAGTAGGGCATTGTAATATAAGAATTGTAAATAAAACTTACCTTTGTGTCATCAACAATCATCTTTTTATCCCGTTGACTTTTTGTAAAATTCTTGTATATTCCCTAGCCCCCAACTGCTTTGTAGTAGAAGAGCTTTATTAGACAAGCAGTTAGCCAAGAAGGAGAAATAAAAAGTCGAAACCATTGTTTGGAGGGTTTATACTGATCATAAGACAGAACTGATCGTAACAATACTAGAAAATCATTTTGGTCGGAACCAGTGTATGATTTCGACTAGTTATAGATCTTTTGTTTGTCATAATCGAAATACTAAACAAAATTGTATATAGTCAGAAAAAAATATTTGTTGTATTGACAAAAGTAGAAATGCAAGAATGCATGCAAAAAACGATAAGTGATCGTATTTATATATGCGACCCAAAACTGGTCGGAAAATACTATTAAGAATAGAAGATATAGAAAAACATTTCGCCAAACGTGCCCAGGCTCAAGTCCGACTGGCAGCGAGGATCGTAAGAAAAGAACCGTCGCTAGGAAGCTCCTTCCAGCAAGGTGACCACGTCTTGAAAAAAGAGAGTCTTCGACTAGGAGGCTTTCTGTGTCCCGACCAGTAGCCAAATGAGAGTAGAACAGATTTTTGAAATGAAGAAATATAACCTTCATAATCTTAATAGTATAAGGCACTACATGAAGTTTTTTATACTATGCTCTGTTTACTCGTATGGTTGCGCGTGGAATCATTCATGGAATGATCAAGCCTAGAACCTATATAGTGTATGACACAGATGTCGTTGCCAAAGAGTAACAGAGATCCTGATAAAGGATATCGGAGAGAAAAAAATGTCTTCTCCGACCATCTTAAACAAAAATAATAGGTGACCAGAATATAGGTATAGATATATAAACCATATCACTCGTCGAAAAGAAATGAATGAATGCATTAATGAAATGAAAAGAATTGAAATAATGTAAAAAAGAATTAGACATAGAACTTACGCAATTGATCAATGTTCCAAGAATTTGATAAAACTTGCCCGTCCGACATGGCTAGTCGTACAGAACCTGGTCGAGTAAATTTGACCACAGTGTAAGGACCTTCCCACTTGGGAGAAAGTTTGTTGCGATTTGCCTGATTCTGAATTTTTCTGAGAACCAGATTACCTACAGCAAGGCTGCGAGGTTGCACCTTACGACTATGGTACCTTTGCATGGCTTGTTGATGTACTGCTGATCGTACCAGGGCTTGGTTTCGTCGTTCTTCAAGGAGATTGATATCATCGAGTCGTCATTCATTCTAATCGCTTTCGTTGAAACAATCAGTTCGAGCAGAGCCAAGTTTTAGTTCTAGAGGAAGTATGGCTTTAGCACCATAAACCAAGAAAAATGGTGTTTCACCGGTCGCACGACTAGTCATGGTTCGAACGGCCCATAATATAGACGAAAGTTCTTGGACCCAAGCTCCTAACCGTTTGATTAACTGGTCGAATACTCGGCGTTTGATCCCCTAAATGATGATACCAATGGCTCGCTCAACTGCTCTATTGCTCTGTGGATGAGCAACCGAAGCAAAATGAACCTTGATACCAAGTTCATCGCAGAATTCTTGGAATTGACCGCTTGAGAACTAGGCACCGTTGTCTGTGATTATACGACTGGGTACACCAAATCGTGTGATCACATTTTTTGTCAGAAATCTCTTTGCGGCCTCAGTTGTAGTTTTAACAATAGGCTCAGCTTCAATCCATTTTGTAAACATGTCAATCATGTGAAAGATCCCAGAATGTCCAGTCCCCAGGTTGCGAAAGGCCAAGAAAGAGGAATTGTTTGTCAAGCTTGCGCCGGCTGATGTACTTGTCGGCTATGAAACTGATATTGTACGCACTTCGTCACGAGCTCTTTTGCATCATGAAGGGCAGTTGACCAGTAGTATCCTAGCCTGAAGGCTTTACCGACCAGTGTTCTGTAGGAATGATGTGCTCCACAGACTCCTTCATGGATTTCGGTTAGCAACTTAATGCCATCCGGTTGAGATATGCATCTCATCAACACTCCGTGAGATCCCCGTTTATACAAGGTACGTTCAATAAGTGTATGATTTGGCTTTTCATGCTATACGATCAGCCTCTATATCATCTTCTGGAATTATGTCATGATGAAGATAATTGTAAATCGATGTCATCCAGTCTCTACCTTGATCGTGACAGCGCCAACCGTCAACGACCTGTGGAGCATCCATGTTCTCACGATCGGTATGTACGACCTGTAAGGAATCATGCATGATCTCGGAAGGCTCGACCACCGAGGGCGAATCGAGTTGCTCGAGAAAAACTCCGGGTGGGATGGTTGTCCTCGTGGAGGCCATCCGTGCCAACTGGTCTGTCATAAAGTTTTCCTTTCTAGGAATATGCTGGATCTGAAAACCGAAGAAATGCTTTTCGAGTTTTCGTACTTCCGCAAGATAAGATGACATCTTGGTACTCGAGCATTAATACTCTTTTCCTACTTGATTCGCTACTAGTTGAGAATTGCCTTTCACTAGTAATCTGCGAATCCCGAGCGAACGGGCTACTCGGAGTCCTGCCAGTAAACCTTCATATTTTGTAATGTTGTTTGTGGTAGAAAAATTTAACTAGATGGCGTACTTGATGTGTTCGCCAGTAGGGGATATCAAGACAACTCCAACCACCGAGCCTTTTAGCATCAAGGAGCCGTCAAAGTACATTGTCCACTCATCGTGGTGTTCGTACTCGGGCCCTTGGGTGGGTTCAGGGTTTGTCCATTCGGCAATGAATTCTGCTATTGCCTGGGACTTGATTACTGTTCGTGAGATGAAATGGAGGTCAGACGCCCCTAGCTCAACCGTCCATTTTGCTATTAAATCCGATGATTCCTGTTTCAAGGACTTGACCAAGGGATACCGGTTGGTACGACCACTTTGTGGGCCTGAAAGTAGTGCCTTAGCTTCCTTGAAGACATAAAGAGACCATAGAGCAACTTTTTCACCTGTGGGTATCTTTCCTTTGGTCCATGTAAGACTTCGCTTACGTAATAAACAGGTCGTTGGATGTTATTCCTTTCTACGACCGAAGACACCGCTAATCGTCGTGGTGTTCCGCCACGTAAATTAGCAATATTTCCGATCTCGGAGAGACTAAAACCGGGTTTTCGTAAGGTACTTTTTAAGTTCTTCAAAGGCATCGTTTGCCTCTTTAGTCCACTCGAAACTTCCATGTTTCTGAAGAAGCATAAAGAAAGGTAATGCTTTTTGCCCTAACCTTGCTGTGAAACAACTTAGTGCTGCCATACAGCCGGTTAGTTTTTGGACCTCCTTTTTCGTGGTCGGGGGGCGCATCTAGTCGATGGCCGTTATTTTTACTGGATATACTTCAATACCTCTAGCCGAGACTAGGAAACTGAGCAGTTTTCCAGCAGAAACTCCGAACACACACTTTTCCGAATTCAACTTGAGGTTATGCCTTCTCAAGTTGTTGAAAGTTTCTTGTAAGTCAGGAATGTGATCGCTAGCGTTGGTGCTCTTTTGACGGATCATCAACGAGGCTTCTAGATTTCGACCTATTTGTGGACTAAAGGTTTTTGCATCAACCTTTGAAAAGTTGCACCAGCGTTTTTGAGACCAAATAGCATCTTAACATAGCAGTAAGTGCCATATGGGGTGATGAAGGAAGTTTTCTCTTCATCTTCTTTACACATATTAATGTGATGGTACCCTGAATACGCATCTAAAAAACTTAGTAACTCACACCCAGAAGTGGAATCTACAAGTTGGTCAATGTGTGGAAGGGGAAATCATCCTTCGGACATGCTTTATTAAGATCTGTAAAGTCGATACACATTCGTCATTTCCCATTATTCTTTCTAACCATCACAGGATTGGCGAGCCATTGAGGTTGGTCGGCTTCACGAATAAACCCAGCCTCGAGGAGTTTGTCAATCTCCGACTGGATTGCATCCTTCTGATCAGGTGCAAAACGCCGCAGCTTCTGCTTGATCGGTTTTTTATCAGGCTGGAGAGCTAGCTTGTGCTCGATCACCTCCCGGGGGACTCCAGGCATATCGGGCGCTTGCTAGGCGAACACGTCCTGATTTGCTCGGAGGAAGGAGACGAGCGACTCTTCCTATTTGGGGTTGAGTCTTGCCCCGACCAGAATCTTGCGGGTAGATGAGTCAGTGTTTCCTGATCCAGGTGGTGACTTGGCGCTGTCCGGAGAAGCGCCTTTGTCGAGTGGTACTACCTTTGTCTGGTCAGAAGGCTTGGATGTCATCTTCGGCCTCGAGTGCTTGACCTGCATGGTAGATAGATTAGCCTCTCTGGTCGGAAGTTCATCGACTAGTTCAAAGGATTTCCGATCACACACATAAGCCATTTTCTGATCTCCTCGAATTGTGATGACTCCCTTTGGTCCTGGCATTTTCAAACTTTGATAATTGTAATGCGTGGCTATTAAGAACTTTGCTAATGCCGGTCGACCAAGGATTCTGTTGTATGCGGATTCAAAGTTTACCACATCGAACATAATCTTTTCCGTTCGGAAGTTATTAGGCTTCCAAATGTAATTGGTAGGGAAACTTGTCCTATCGGTTTAGCGGTGGAGCCAGGAACTATGCCATGGAAGGCATATTTCACTACTTTCACCTTCGACGTGGGAACCTGCATTTCTTCTAAAGCCCCAGCAAATAATATATTCAAAGAGCTACCTCCATCTGTCAAGACTCGATTAACCCTACAATTATTAACAGTTGGTTCAACAACAATAGGGAACCTACCTGGTCGAGTCGAAGGGATGGGGCAGTCTTCTTTGCTGAAGAAGATTGCCGTGTTTGACCACTTTGATGGTTTGATGATGGTCGGAGATTCGACGAGGTTAACCTCCCGCTTCATGGCCTTCAGATGACGTTTTGATTCGTAGGAAGAAGACCCGCCAAAGATCATGTTGACCGTGTGTTGAGGATCCTGGTACTCCATCTCTTCATCGCCATCCTTGTCCTTTTTGGAACTCGTTTCTCTGGGTTCCTGTATTGCGGGAAATGGTCATTTACCTGCATAGTAATTCTCCGCTCTTTTGCCAAACTCGATAGGTGCGTAGATCATGCCTCGCTTGTCGGTGAAGTGGACACCACTTCTTGTTTTTCTCGAATGCTTGATCGGAGCTTTTGCTTTGCTTCACCAAGATAGTCCTTTTACCCTTTGTGAACTTTTCAGAATCGCTAGGACTTCCTTATCGTCGGGTCTACGGTTCTTTTTTCTCTTGAGAGACTTCTTATTCTTTTTCTCTAGTTTGTCCAGGCCGGGCTGGGGAACCTTGTCTTTCCGATCAATGGCTTCACACCACTCGATTGCTTCGCTAGCGGTGGCATACTTGTCGGCCATGTCAAAAAGTTCGACGGTTGTTCGTGGAGGGTTCATGGCTATGTCTTCCGTAAACCGTTGATTCCTCAGACCTGTTTTAAAAGCCTGGATAACAGATGACTCTGCGACCTCCGGTATGGAATTACGAACCTGACTGAACCTCTTGATGTATTGACGTAGTGTCTCATCAGAGTCCTGCCGGATTTGGTGGAGATCGTCCTCCTTTCGTAGGCGTCGTCGACGCACTCGAAGTTGGCAATTAGAAGGTCGCAGAGTTGCTCCCAAGTATAGATTAATCCGATCGGTAGGTTTAATAACCACGACCGAGCAGACCCTTCGAGCACGCCGGGTAAATAGTTAGCCATCACATTCTCATCGCCACCAGTAGCTCTGATGGCGGTGATGTATATTTGGAGAAACTCCAATGGGTTTTGGGTCCCATTGAACTTGTCTAAGTTGGCTGGTCGGAATCGGTGAGGCCAACGCACAGCTTGGAGCCCTGCAGAGAAGGCTCGACAACCCGTGATCGATTCATGGCGCCTTCTTTGAAAAGGTGCCGGATTGTAATCGGTCGGAGACCGGTTCCTAAGGTTGGAAAGCTGGAACTCCGGTGTGCCGATCCGGTCATAGACATTGATATGATGCCTTCGACCGTCTGCTTGATTTGGACGATGTTGGAGATCGTCAGGTCCAAGCGGTGGTTCTTCTCGACATGGTCGGGGAGTGGCTACCTGGAATAGCCTTCCCGCCTCGTGACTCCTTGGTCGGAATCGCCGAGGAGGTCCTGGTATCGGTTGTTCCCTAGCATGACCATGCTGTCCTCTGCTGAGGGAGGAATGTTGTGATGAAGTCATGGTTTGACTCCCTGAGACCCTTTGTGCCCGGTACGCTTCCGTGCGTTGCATGGTCTGTTGGAGAATTTATGATACTTGGCCTACTAGTTGTACAAAGCCTGGAGTTTTTGCTAAAGCAGAGCTAGAATTATTCAACATATCTTGAACACGTCGTAAGTTTTGTACAGTTATCGAAGGTCTCGAGGGGTTTAGACTGGTCGTAGGTGTACGCATGTCTAAACCTTCTCCTGACCTCCGGATTTGTTGTGTCCTATCAGCTACTCTCGGTGGGGCAGTGCCAGGCGAGTTAACTGATGGACGTCGATCAGTTCTGTTGCCTCCAGAAGTTGGTGCTTGACGGCCCGTATCATCTCCATCAATATGTGATGATAAGGCAGAGTGTGTAGCACCGTGCAAGGCATCTTGATTTGCATCTCCGATTGCATTGACCTCGTGCCTCCAGCAGTGATCTTTCTATGAGCTTCCATCGTAACTAATGGAGAGTTTCTCAATACTTCTGCTAGAAGTTTCCATGACGGAGAGCGGTCGGAGATGAGCACCTCCTGAGGCCTTCTTGGTGGACTCAGCCTGATCCGGCGAACCGCCGATCGTATGCGGAGCCTTATCATCCCCACATAGCCTACGACCAGTGGAGGTCTCATCGACACCGTTACCAGGTGTCGGCTCGCTCCTGGAATTTCCAGAAGCCGTAGGTGAATATCTTTCAGCCATAATCTCATCGAGAGTATAGAGATTCTCGGATTGCAGTGCTGAAATTTCATCACTTGTTTGGCCGGTCGGAAGGACCGGGCTTGGAGTTGCTTCCGGATATTCTGAGCTGGTCGAAATGGCTGGAAGCGCCACATGTCGCAATGGTGGATCCCCATCCATCCGCTCGACTTTGCCAACGTCGGCGAGGTGCGAACCGGCGGAGGAGGAGGAGGAGGAGGATGACATGCCGTTTTCTTGCATGGCACGGATGCATCCTTCTATGTCGAGGTCGGCGTAGTCCGCCAGGTCGAACCAATTCTCCTCATTCCAAACCCCGGGCATAGTCGCGTCAGCGATTACAGGGAATGAACGAGGATTTGATGAGCGGAGAGTTTCTTCAGGAAACTTGAGTCTTCTTTCCCACGGACGGCGCCAGCTGTCGACGATCGAATCGCCGATCTTATGAAAATGAAAGAGGAAAATGACGCGATAATTCCTAGGAGAAAATGGGGCCGCTCTTTATTGATATGAGCTGGATTTACAAAGGGGGGTGCTCTCGACCTGACTAGGGACTAATCCTAATTACACTGGATGTGAAGATTGCTATCTTGCTTGTCTCAATTTGCCTCTTGATCTGTAGAACTTGTGTTGATGTTTCGCTCTCTCTCTCTCTCTCTCTCTCTCTCTCTCTCTCTGTCTGTCTGCCCTCTGGTCTTCTGTGCTTCGTGCCTAAGTAACTTCCGAAGGGGTGGCAGTTACTCCTAGAGGAGGCGTCCCTGGTGAAACGTTGTGACTGGTCAGGGCTTAGTGTACAGTTAACAATGTGTCTAACTGCGCGACGGTTCAGTGCCCGAGAGACATCAAACCTTCTGATAGTTGTTGTTAGTGTCTTTAGGATTATCTAACCGTGTGGTATGAGGTATACAGCACATGCTATATTCATCGCACGGTAAGAATATATTTGGGATTAGTTATAAACATCAGTTCATAGCGTTGAACGGCCATTACTGTGGAGACTAGGTCTGAGACCTTGTCCCACCAGTGGTACCCTTATGTAACCTCCGAATCCTTACGACCAGTGAGGTTGTTAGCCTTAGGGGTTACGACCATAAAGACGTATGGTCTTTTATTGTGTATTAAAACAATACACAGAGGTTTTAATCCTCGTCAGCTGACATCACAGTCTCTTGATGAAAACGATGATCGACTGAGGCAGAAGATCATCAACGGAGATGGCGCGGGACGACACTAGGGCGATGGTGATGACGGAACAGGCGTTGGAACAGTAGCCGGGGTAGAGCGCAGGTTGATGCTTAGAGCATGTACAATGGACTTATGTCAGCCGTCTATTGTGACTGCCACGTAGGATTTTTGCTAACGTGGATGAAAGAGAATGAAGAAAGAGAAAGATGTTGTCTATAATCTCACAATCGACTATAGCATCAAAACCAAAAAATTATTGGCGACTTTAACTCACGTTGTATCGATATCGTCGACTACGCCAAAAAAAATCGGTGCGCTTCTGATCTCGTGCGCGGCTCCCTATTCTCTCTCTCTCTCTCTTGCATTTCTCAACTGTGCGCGCGAAGGTAGGCTTCTTCCCCCTTTTTTTCTCCACTCAAGACCAAAATCCTCGTCTTGCCGCCAAATCCTCCCAATCCTCGCAGCTCAAGGCCACCACCGTCTTGAAGACCGCCCCACCGTCGTATTTGTGTGCTCGTGGTCCGCGCCACCTCCGCCGACACCGACACGTCGTGCTCCCCTTGTTGTTGTTGTCGCCGCCGCCACCGGAGACTAGCCGGTGGTGGTTGCTACTGGCTTCAATTGGCACTTCTGACATCAGATCTCCTCCTTCCTTGTCGGCTTCTTCTTCTTCTTGGCCACTCTCTCTCTCTCTCTCTCTCTCTCTCTCTCTTGTTGTCTCGGTGGTGTGGAGGCAGTGGGGGAGAAGAGGGAGAAGCAGGGGAGGCGATGGAGGTGGGGGAGAAGCAGGGGAGGCGGTGGAGGTGGTGGAACGCGCCGAGGGTGGGGCCATGGGGGGAGATGGGGGAGATGGGGGTGCCGTCCATGCCTTGGCGAGCACTAGTGTAGCAGTTTTTTATTGGGTGCTCTGGTTTAGTTGATGTATTCTTAGCATGTTCCTGTCCTTTGATTACTTTCAATTCGTTTTTCTGTGGTGAATTATGTCATTTCACTTTGAATCTTTGATGTTGTTCTGTGTATTGTTGAAACGGGACATGAACGAGTCACCGCTCCTTTGGACTTGAATGAGACATTGGGGACATCTTTCGTTCTACCGCCAGAAGTCAATAATGGCCCTAATATTTGCTTCATGGATGTGCTGCACAGAAATTCCCCTATTCGTACTCGGCCAACACATATCCAACTAAAGAGGGATTTAGTCAAGCATATTTGGCAACGCTATGGGAATAAGTAAAATGTTTAGACCTATTTAAGTTACATATTATTATTATTCTCTTTATTATGTTCTAGTTCCCTACGAATTCATTTCCATATTAATGTATCTGAACTATCATATCATATAAATTATCGTTATTTATCTATTTCAACCATATTCATTTTATTTTAATCATATACTCGAAATAAAAAAATAAAGCAACACAAGTAGTCCACAAAGATGAAAATTAGAGTTGATCACGACAATTTTTAGGTCCATGAAAGCATTAAAAGATTGTGTGATCTATAAAGGCAAGTAAAAAAAACAACCCATTGTATGAACTGCCTTTAGTGCTGTTTACAGGTGACGTGGAGGGTTGCTATAGCCAGCAGCTGTTTGTACCATTGTACATGCCCTTAGTATGGCACGGGTTGGCACCAAGTCAGAGTCGAGTCATGGAAATCAAAGTCAAAACTTGGTACATTGTTGTGCACGCGAAGCAAGACCTTAGAAACTTCCCTTGTAGCTTCCTTCGTGTGCTCGTAGCAAAGCTGTGCACAAACTTCTTGGTACCCTTGTGGTGTACACCTTGCAGAAATTCGTCGAAATCCAAAAGTCAAGAAGCAAGCTGTCACGTTTGCCTCCCTCTTTTTTTTTCATTTGATACACCTCTGACGTGGTGACGTAGACCTCACGCCTGGTCTCCCGATGCCAGACCCGAGGCTTGCTCCTCCTCGCGCCTGGTCTCCTAACGTAATGACCTTGACGCACGGAAGTAGTAGACATGCTGGCCCTGCTAATCGCGCTTCTTTTCCTTTACACTCAACGCTATTACGCTAGCAAGCATACAGTGCGACACGGAGAGATCGAGTTTTTTTGCCCGAAATAGCACGGTTTGAACCGGTATTAGCAAAAAAAAATCCTCGTTGTGAGCTCTGCTCCGTCTCAGCTTGGTCTGGACGCCTTCCATGCTGCCACATGTCCTTGTCTGCATCACCCTAGGACGGACGATCACGGTGGGACGGACGAGGCCTCGTTCCCTCCTAGGGTGGTGTGGACAAGGACACGTAGCAGCACGGAAGGCATCCGGGTCAGGCTGGGACGGAGCAGAGCGCTATTTTTGGCATTACAGTTGCGATTAGGCTCTTTGTGCTAATACCGGTCCAAACAGTGCTATTTCAGCCAAAAACTCATTCTATAGATCTGGATTCTATGTAATAACAGGAAATAACGGGTGAAGTGTTTTAGGTATGTGTGATCGTTGTTCTGTAATAACACTACCGAAAAACACTGTAGAAGCAACACATATTTACTGTAGTGAAAATACTATGGTGATTTTGTTGTTTCTTGGGTACTGTAATGCTCAATCTAGATCGTTCATTTTAGATTGTACAGTGGAGATAATGCCCTAATGCTAGGCACCGTAGATCTCTGTATTTTTGCCTTCGATATAGAGGATACGCTTATGAGATGATCGAGTTTTGGCTGTGGTGTGTTCTTTTCGGTCTGAAAAGGAGACGTGAAAGTGTGTTGGGTGTGGTGGTGTAGTATTCTCCTCCAGCTCTCTTCTTCTCTAGCTCTCTTCATCTTCAGCTCTCTTCTCCTCCAGTTCTCTTCTCCCTTATTTTATAATGGATCTTTTCGATCTAAAAAGGTGGTGTGGCAGAGTGCGGTATTTTCGGTCTGTAAAGGTAGCGTTGTAGTGTGTTGTCATCTCAGTCTACAAAAGTGATAGTTTGTGGCATGTCGTGATGCGTTCTTTTCGGTATGAAAGGTACACAAGGCAGAGTGTGGCCTTTTCGGTCTGAAAAGGTAGCGTCGCAGTATGTTGTCAACTCGGTCTGCAAAAACGGCAACGTGTGGAGTGACATAGTGCAGTCTTTTCGGTCTGAAAATGGGGGTGTGGCGGAGTGTAGTCTTTTGGGTGTGGAAAGGTAGCATCGAAGTATGTTGTTATCTCGGTCTGCAAAAGTGGCAGTGTGTGGCGTGACTGGTGCGGCCTTTTTTGATACGGATCAACGTGTAGTTGATGTGCAATGTGGCCCAATCTTTGACGGTACTTGTATTTCAATCTTGATCGAAGCAAAATCCTAGCTTTCCTCCTTCTTGGATCAGGAAAAAGGAAGAACAAGTGTATCTCCAAAGTAAGTAATACTTGGTTGATGTTGAATCAATCCGAAGAGAGAAACAAAATCAAACCCGAAAGAACAACACCAAACCGTGAGCAATTGAGGATGCTACGAATTGGTGAGATGATCCACAAGGAATCACAGATTTTGGAAGAACAACCTCCCTCCAATATTCACGCAATCACAAAACCCTAGATTGGAATTTCCGAAACGCATGTATTCATTATGCGCCACATAAACCTGTGACTTTTCTGTATTTTCTTCAACTCTAACTTGCTTACAATGGGGGTCTTCCCCTAAATATACAAATCTCGATGAACAATGCGTCAGATGAACAAGAATTGAGGCGGTTATCGCTCACGAGAATGATGATCTGAACCCAAAACTCCTACTTTAATTAGATATTTAAGCTACTCTAATTGCTGAAAATAGATTAAACTATCCTATTACAAGTAATTATAAAATTAATCTCTTTTAAAGAAAGATCCGAATTGGAATTGCTCCAATCCAAATCCATTTCGGATTCTTAGGCTGAAAATGCATTGATTTCGGAATTGAGTTTGAATTTGGATTCTTTGTCTTTTCTTGGCTGGATTCTCTTACAAAGTTTCCAACATGCAAAGCCCTTAGTCCTTGTGTCTTTCCATGTTCTCTCAAGCTCCTCCTTCGGCCTACCTCCCTCTCCTTGCTCTCGACCGAACCTTGTTCTTGTTTCTTTCTCCATTGATGCATAATAGACTCAACTTGAGGTTTAGCACGCACTTGCAACTTAGGGATGTTGACCACCGTAGTAGATGCACCTAGGGCCTCATCATCATCCCCTTCTTGAAGCAAAATCGTCCTCGGTTATCACACTGCACCGTTTGAGCTATCAAGCTAACACCTTGTTTTGGATAACAAATGACTGGCTATAGTTTTTCAGATTCATCGGAAGGTTCAAATTCATCACTATCGCTCTTCGTTGCATAGCCATCATATGTAAGCAACACCGTCTTCATCTTTAGACAATCCTTCTTCATATACCTCGGCCCTTGTACTTGAAGCATTCAATGTTGCTAGTTCTAGCCATAGAGAATGCACTAGAATCAGCATGTGAGGCTTGTTTGCCCACAGCACTTATAGGCTTCAAAGCTTCCTTGAATGTACTCCGAACCAGTGTAGTGGATGCAACCGGTTTCGGAGTTGATCCCGTATCTCCGCCATGCGAAATTGCACGCCTCCAAGTGCTATGAGTGGTTTGGCCACCCCTTGCTTGAGTGTCCTTTACCCATTGTTCAGCACGCTCTGCTTGATGAAGTAATTCTTGCACGGTGTTATATTGCATTCAATCAACACGGTTCCGCACATCTTCATTGAGCCCCTAAAAAACGTGTCATTGTCGCCTCCGCCGACTCACGCATATTTGTACGGATCATGAGCACTTGCATCTCTTGATAGTACTCGCTCACCGTCTTAGCACCCTGAGTAAGTCGTCGTAGCTTTGTATGCAGCGTCCTTGTATAGTATGCCGACACGAATCATTCTCGCTTAGCTTGTTTCATTGCTGCCCAAGTGTTAGGATGTTCCCCTGCACGATTCAATTGATCCCACCAAATAATAGCGTATTCGGTGAACTCAATCGAGGCAATACAAATCTTCTTCTCTTCTGAGTAGTGGTGGTTGTCAAAAATTTGATTGAAATGCATCTCCCACTCCAAATAAACCTCTGGATCAGATCTACCCATGAACTCCGGTATGGTGATCTTGATTCTCCCGATACCATCATCTTCACGTTCACCACCTCCATTATCATGTCCACCATGTCCAGCACCTCGACGATCAAAGTAATCACGTCGTGGACGTCGTTGATGTCTTCCACGATCATCGAAAATAGTCTCCTCCGAATCAGCAGCGTAGAAGTCATCTCCATCTCGGCGTACAACACGTTGTGCATGTCCATGTTGTGGTTGGGGCAGCACCGGTACATTAGCTCCTCGTGGCGGTGGTAGCCTCTCCTCTAAGTGACGGATAGCAAGGTTCAGATTATCGAAGCCTTCCATCATGCGCCATTCATTTGCGTTGAGACGATCGTTCAACGTGTCTTGCACCCCTTGGATTTGAACTTCAAGTTGATGGCGTAACACCTTCTCGCGACGAAGAAAATAGCCAGTAGTAGCATCATATTGAGTATATACGTCGGGTAATTGTATATCACCGTACATGGGCTCTTCGTTCGATCCACCATTAGAACCATGCTGGCTAGTTCTTGACACGATGATCAACCTCAAAGTACGAAGAAAAAAAGTATCGGGGCGGCGCTAGGCTTTGCCTCCGCCTTGCTTAAAAAAAGGGGAGCCCTATCTAAAAAAGTATGGGAGATGGTGCTAGGCTTCGCCTCCCCCCTCTTCAAAAAAGTTAGGGCTCCCCCGGAGCTCTATCTAAAAAAGTATGGGAGACGGTGCTAGACTTCGCCTCCCCCTCGCTAAAAAAGTTAGGGCTCCCCCGAAGTCCTATCTAAAAAAGTATGGGGGCGGCGCTAGGCTTCGCCTCTACCTTGCCAAAAAATTAGGGCTCCCCTGGAGCCCTATCTAAAAAAGTATTGGGGGGCGGCGTTAGGCTTCGCCTTCCCCTCGCCAAAAAGTTAGGGCTCCTCCGAAGCTCTATCTAAAAAAGTATGGGGGCGACTCTAGGCTTCGCCTCCCCCTCACAAAAAAAAAGTTAGGGCTACCCCAGAGCCCTCTAAAAAAGTATGGGGGACAGCGCTAGGCTTCGTCTCCCCCTCGTCAAAAAAAAGTTAGGGCTCCGCCGGAGCCCTATCTAAAAAAGTATGGGGGACAACACTAGGCTTCGCCTCCCCTTGGCCAAAAAGTTAGGGCTCTCTCAGAGCCCTATCTAAAAAAGTAAGGGGGGGGTGCTAGGCTTCACCTCCTCCTCGCAAAAAAAAAAGTTAGGGCTCCCCCGAAACCCTATCTAGAAAAGTATGGGTGACGGCGCTAGGCCTCGCCTCCCCCTCACCAAAAAAGTTAGGGCTCCCCCAGAGCCCTATCTAAAAAAGTATAGGGGACAACGCTAGGCTCTGCCTTTCCCTCGCCAAAAAAGTTAGCCCCTCCCCCCCGGAGCCCTATCTAAAAAAGTATGGGGATAGCTGCCAAGCCGCCCACCGACGACAAAAAGCGAGAGCTCCCCATAGCCCCGTCGAAAAAAGGGGGAGTATCGAGCCGCCATATCTATCCCCAAACCCCCGCCACCCCGCAAAGCAAAAAGGGTGAAGACACGACAAAAATGCACGCGCCAACAAACCATTTTATTCATCATAAAGTACAGGTACACAAATACATGCAATAAAGGACCGACAAGACTTAAGAAAAATAATAAGCAGGGGGAAGGGTATCAGATACAACACACAGAATGTTTACAACACTCATACAAGTCACAAACAACTATGGGGTCGGGGCATAAATCATGTCTCGATGAAACAACCACTCGAGTAACTCCTCATCGAACGACCCAGTCCCCATAAACTGCAAGTAGTCTCTCTCCACAGACTAGTCGCATTCCCTCCGAACAGGGCATCGGGAGCGGCACCCAGGTACAAAGCCACCGATTCGGCTCACGAGGACGAAGGGTCTTCGACAGCAGATGCACGGCCCCGCTGCTCCCAGAAACGAGCTATTTCCTCACGTGCCATAGAGGCCTTGTCCTGCCAGAACTGCCAGAACCCTTCCATGGTACCCTCCCGGTTTGCCAAGCGCCAACGCTGCCACTTCGCACCATGATACACCACGCCTCGATAGCATAGTCAAGAATACCAAAGCGGAGCGGAGGCGGCGCTCGTCTTCGGCTTGCGAGGGGCGCATTTTCAGAAGACATCCTCGAGCAGTCAAGGCCTCGACCGAGAATATAGCAAAATAACAGGGCGTCGGCAGTGAAACCAGTTGATTCAAAGTATAACCCTATGTGAGAAAACATACAGCACCATGCAACAAAGCCGATTTCCTCCAAAAAAATTTCATTCAAAACAGGTCATTACAATAAGGGGCGAACCGCTCATGTGGCCTCTTCAGTACATGTGCCACACCTTGTCTCTATGGGTGCCCCCTCCCCCCTCTCGGCACCCTCCGGGGCATCCATCTGAGCCTTGCCCTTCTTTTTCTAGGCTTGAGCCGCACGGAGAGAGTCCATCGCCGCATCATGGCCCCGAGGCGCCCAGAAGTCCTGGATGAAGACTTGGCTCGCCTTCCGTGTACGACGGTGCCCGGCGGCCACCTCCTTGGCAGTCACCAAAGCCACAGAACGCGTAGCAAGGGCGTCTAAGTGACAACACCTAGCCTTGTCGAAGGAAGTGAAGGCCGTCGTCCAGGCCACCTTGGCGCAATGATCCTCGTATGCTCAGGCCATCGGTAGGCACACCTGCTCGGTGCGGCGAAGGCGTCCAAGCATGACATCCATCTGGTCCACAAAGTGCCGCCGCCGTCACGCCCCGAGAAAACCACCCCGAGACTCACTGTGCATTCCGGACCAGTCCCAAGATCATCCGCTAGTCCGCACAGTTTCAACAATGATGTGATCACAGCCATACAACAAACTATAGATGAAGCAGACAAATTAACATTAATATAAGCAAAATACCTTATGGTCAAGGTTGTTACAGAGGTGCCACACAGGGCTACAACAAAAGAGGCCGCGGCGGAAAAGCAAAAGAACGTGTGGAGGCCATTCGACATGCCCATAGACAATCGAGTGGAGGACGTCCCTAGCACGCCTGGTCGTCAAAGACCTCCCCTAGCACGAGAGGTCTTCGAAGACCTCCTCTTCAAAAAGGTCGGAGCTCCCTGGGCCTTCTTCAACTGCTGATCAACCAGAGGGCACAAGTCATGAGTACTTTGAATGTACTCAGCAAGCTGTAAGGAATTGTATGCAAATAGTATCCATGCAAGGCTTGACAAGGAGGTCTTTATGGTTACTTTACAGAAAGCAATATTGACAGAAAATACTGTAAGTAGATTGGAAAGCACAAGTTGAAAGATTAGTACATAAGTAAACAAGGTTTCTTTGAAAACACCACATGACCACCCTAGTCACTGCCCAAACCTCTCGTGACCACCCTGGTCGCGAGCCAGACCACTCGGAGCCAACCAAGACCAATAATTTTGAGAAAGATCTACCCTTTGCGTGAAATCACCAGGCATGTCCATAACTGGGGACACGGCTATTCGAATAGATTTACACTCTATAGAGGTTGCACAACTTTACCCACAAGATACGAGTTCTCTAGTTTTTTTGGCACCCGTCGATGCCCCTACTCACTACCTTAGGTAAGCAGGCTAGAGCACGTGACAAAGCCTTTACAAGGTTCTGCTTTGAATTAGTTTCACTCGCTAAGGTTTCGCCTTCCTGGCCTCCTCTTGCGCCAAGTCTGCATGTCAATCCCATGTCTTACACACTTCCACCAAAACGGAACCGAATCAAAGCATTGCCAATTAGTTTGCCAGGACCACCCCATAATGGTCTTGTGGTTGCACAGTATGGCCCGGATCAATGGCTTACAAGGTTAAGTCCTTAGTGGATGCTCAGGCGAGACCTCCTCATCCCAATGTGCTTTTAGCATCCCCTTTACTACACGATCACTCACCCGAGCGAAAACATTTTGGGTTCAACCCGGCCAATGACCACCCTAGCCATGACACAACATCTTTTATTAGCGGCCACGCAGGCCAGAGCAATGCATGCCAAGGCAACACATGCCATAATTCCATAATCTCTTAGTCAAATTTATCAGCATTGAAACAAGTGATCGAGAGACATCGCATAACTAAAGCAGGTCTAAGCAATATACGCGCCCTTGTTGGTTATCACAATAAGAATGTCCAACTAGGATTACCCACCTATGGTGTCCAAAGGTACATGTCAACATATTTAACACAAGCATTCAAGGGGTCATACTGTCAAATAGGTGTTTAACTAATTCCCAAACCGTTTTTATACACATAGCCATGCATGTTGGTATAAAGACAATATAATTTTGCAAAATAGGTACAACATGATCAAAGGTCTATGACTTGCCTTCGATGAAGAGCTGAGATGCTTCGGTCGAGGTCACCGGGTCTAAGAACTCTTCAGAGAAGCCGGAATCTACACGTGTGAAAAAAGCCAAATAAATTCAACAAATCCAAATAAAACAAAAAAAACTACCAAACTAGAATCAAAAGAAAGGCACAGAAATAGAAACGAGCTCAAGGGAGGAGGTCCAAAGGAGGACAAGAGAGGAGGTCCTGGGAAGGAGGTCCAAAGGAGGTCAAGGGAGGAGGTCCAAAGGAGGTCAAGAGAGGAGGTTTTGAGGAGGTACAAAGGAGGTCAAGGGAGGAGGTCTTGAAGAGGAGGTCCAAAGGAGGAGGTCCTACGAAGGATATGACTACGCAACGTAGTTGTATGAAGAATACAAAAGGTTACGACTACGCTATGTGGTTGTACAAGGATACAAAAAGGGGGGTTCGACTACTCAACGTGGTCGTAAGAGAGATACAACCACGCAACATGGTCATGAGAGCAAAAGGAGAACAAGGCACGAAGAACTCATCCGGACAGAAAGAGGTAAAGAGAGAGAGAGAGAAGATAGGAGGAGGATGGCGAACGGCGCGGACGCTCCAGCGAACACTTCGACAGCGAGGTTGTTGAAGACGGCGCAAGCTCTGGTGGGCTCCTAGGCGACGGGGAGGGCTCCAGCGAACTCCTTGGCGAAACTCCAAGCACAGAAACTGGGTGAGAGCAAGAAAGAGTTGAGAGCTGGGTGAGAAAAAAGGAGATGAAGGAGGGCTGCTCAGTCTTTTTATAGCCAGGAGAGACAAGGAAAGCAGCTGAGAAACTCAGAAACACACAAGGTCAAGGGTAGGTGAAGGAGGAGATGGGAGCAGGTCTGAGAGGGGACAAGAGGGGGAAAACAGGTGCTGCAGAAGGACATCATTTAATGCGCAAGGACCTTTGCGTCAGCAATGACACCACAGGAGGAAGGAGAAGGTGAACAGAGCTGACAGGTGGGGCCAGTCAAAACTCGGGAGGGTGGTCAACCAAAGGGGAGGTCTGACTAGAGTGGTGGTTGCGGCCCAAGGGGTGGTCTTTGCAAAAAGACCAAGAGGGTGATCTTGACACAAGGGGTGGTCTTGACCCAAGGGGTGATCGTGATCCAAGTGGTGGTCGTGACCAAAGGGGTGGTCGTGAACCAAGGGGTGGTCACGGTCTAAAGGGGTGGTCTTAGCAAAAAGACCCAGAGGGTGGTTTTTGCAAAAAGACCAAGAGGGTGGTCTTGACACAAAGGGTGGTCTTGACCCAAGGGGTAATCGTGACCCAACAGGTGGTCATCCAGAACCACCCAGGAGGTCTCTCGGGACCACCTAGGAGGTCTCCCAGAGGGAGAGGCCTGGACGGAGGGGGGAGGTCTAAACCAAAAGGGAGGGAGGTCTAAATCAAGAGGGAGGTGCGGGGCGAAGAAAAGTGCGGCCACCCCTTTGGTTCAAAAAGAAGTGAACGTTCGGACTAGCTAAACGCGCCAACAAGATCGGACCATCCAACACAGATCGGACAGTTCAGAACGAAGTAGACGTTCGGACTGGCCGAACGTGCCAACAGGATCAGGCCGTCCAACACAGATCGGACAGTCCGCGATGAAGGAGGCGCGGAGCTGAGCTGCGCGGGGAGAATGGAACAAACAAAGAAGGGGAAAACAACTCTAGAGAATTCCAACAAACTCAAAGCAAACAAACTCGAATTAATTGAAGTTTGATTTAGTCATTTTAAACACCCTAAATAATAATAATAATCAAGAAGAAACCGACCTTCACACTCCTCCATGGTCAGTGTCGGAAGATTGCCTGCCGGACAACCCAGCTCCACTCTCCAGCCCTACGCCAGGGGCCAGATCCCAAAGGTGCAGAACTCCTCGGCAAGGTTCCGCGTAGAGAGCATCCTCACTGCGCCTAGCAGCAACTGAAGGAGAGCTTTCTCCCGCGACGTCAGAACAATCTCCGGAGCTACGGTAAGCTGTATAAGCCCTCTGTCAGATTGAAGCTCGTTGCCACACGGGTACCTATGGTAAAACCACCTACGCGTCTAGTCAGTATCCCACTGGTTCCTCACGGCCGGCATAGGCAAGTACATCTGGTATTGTGACTTCGGCTGAAAACTAACGCTACCGAAGTTCAGCATCTCGCCGGTATTCTTCTTCTTCTTTGGTTGGCAACACCCTTCATGCAAGAATGCGAATAGACGCCCCTGCCCGCTCGTCCTGATGGAGCGGAGGATCCACTCAAAGATCCCCAGCTTCACAATGGAGTTGGGCATCAGTTGCACAACCTCCACACGATACAGCCGAAGGACCCAATTGACTAGGGCCAAGCATGGGAAACGGAGACCAGCGTCGAAGAACGTTGCAAAGAACACTGCCTCATCCTCCCAGGGCTCTGGCACCATCTACGCTCTGGGGCTCGTACCTTGTCAAGGCTCCCCACCTTTCCTTCGGCAATGAGCGCCCGAAGAACCTGCTCCGTCACCGTCGACCGACCAAGGTCACTGGTGTAGACGGCACCCCCACCACCATCCTTGTTACGCCTCGTCATCTACAAGTTCCGAAGACCACAATGTTTGACCTCTCGACGTCGCGCAAGGCTCGCAACGGAAAGAAAAGGTTGGGCACAACTAGGTTCCCTGTGCGCAAGGTAAGAACTAAGGGGAGGGGGGTTACCCCCTTTTTATAGAAAAGCTAGGATCACAACAAACAGGGCGAAGAAGCCAAAGCACCATGGGCCAGTCACCAGGTGACACGTGTCACACACCCGGGATCCCCAGCCAGCGCCATCATGGCACACACAACCAAAGGCGGCACGTGCAGTTTGAAAGAAGGTCCATCAATGCCAACCAATGGCATCATGGCTCACCGCACCCAACGCGCCATCACACAAGCAGGGCCCGCCCACGCCTCGAGGGAAGAACTGCGTACCGCACGCTTCATCGGGCCAAAGGGGACGGTGTGCTAGGACCCTTCGAAAAAAGGGCGTGGTTTCAGCCATGACGAAGCAAGAACTCGATCGCGAGGGGCTTATCGTAGGGGCGACACACCAACCCCAACGACCTAGCGAAGACCGCAGGGCGTCCAACAAAGACCCTGTGGCCAGAGGAGCAAACAGGCCCCGCCCTAAGGGTTTCAGACTTACCCTCGGGAGGCTCTAAAGGAGGTGTGAAGGCTACTGAAGGTCCGCTGAAGCGCCACGAACCACGGAGTCCCCCGGGGCCACCTCGGGGGGGAGCCGAAGGGTGGCAGACCTTCGGAGAGGTTCCAAAGGAGGCACGAAGGCTACTGAAGGGTCCCCGAGGCACCACGAACCCAGGAGTCAGGTGATACGGGGGATGCCGATCTTCACGACGTAGGATCGATGTTGATAACGTGGATCCGTGTAACCTAACGAACCGATGGTGCCAACCACTGTCAAAACAGCAACCTGCGACAAAAGAATTGGCCCAACCATACACTCGTGATCTCGTCTACCCGAACACACAAAGTAGACGTATCACCGCTCCTACAAAACACAAGGAATCAGAAGAACAACGAGGTTGAGAACACCCAATTCCCCTCTAGGTTGCAACTGTGTGTCAAACCCTAGGGAGAACAAGCGTATAGCTCTCTCTGAAAAATAATAGATTGATTCGTCGTGGTCTACCGTTTACATGGAAGGTGGTGGGGTATTTTAACTCCCATGCACGACAAGGCCTAGGGCCAGCTAAGTTCTAGCTTCGGCCATCGAGTTCTCAACGGACTCAACTTGCTAAATAAAGATTACATGACCGATTCCCTTCATTGATTCGGCCCAAGTAATTAAAGCACACAAGCTAACCGAATTTCTAGTCGAGCCCATGCGTTCCCTTCATTGATTTGGCCTTTTCTATTTATCACGATGCAAACAGCCAGGAAACATTTAGTGCTTGATTATTTCCTTGTTAGTCACACCTACATGTATGCATGTAACACATGCATCACGTATGTGTAGCACCTCCATGCACTCCTTTATTTCTTTTCCACACATGCGTTGTCTTCTTTTGGCATCCCCGTCCTCCCTCACCTTCTGCTAATCACGTACTCCTAGACAACATATAATTTTCTCGGGTCCCAAAATCTCCTCACATACAAACCTGAGAATAATTAAAATACTAGCATTAGGTAGTAACCAGTCCTCATGTAAATTAAAACCAATTTCAACTAGGAGCGAGTTCACTTGTTGATTAATCTTTTTAGCTCATGCTTGTGTAATCGGTCCAATCGGGATGTCCTCATCATCCTTTCCCTCTTGAAAAGGAGTCGTCCTAGACTCTGATTCTTTCGGTCCAAAAAATGGTGATAAGTCAGCAACATTGAATGTAGAACTCACGTCATAATCATCACCCAGAAGCTCTATCTTATATGCATTGTCATTGATCTTCTCAAGTACTTTGAATGGACCATCTCCTCGAGGCATCAACTTGGACTTACGCTTGTCCGAAAAGCGTTCTTTGCGTAGATGCACCCAAACTAAGTCACCTGGTTCAAATAACATCTTCTTTCTTGACTTGTTCGCCTTCTCAGCATAGTAGTGTGCCTTCTTTTCAATAACATGAATTTCCTTCACATATTCAGCTCGTTTTGACGCCTCCATATTAGCATGTTCATGTAGCGGAAGTGGCAGCAAATCAAGTGTCGTGATTGGTTTAAAACCATACACCACCTCGAACGGGAATGATTGAGTAGTAGAATGTACCGTCCTATTGTACGCAAACTCCATTATGTGGCAAACAATCTTTCCACTCTTTTAGATTCTTCTTGATCATCGTTAGTAGTAGCATTGAAAGTGTTCTACTCACCACCTCCGTTTGTCCATCTATTTGTGGGTGACAAGTTGTTGAGAATAGCAACTTTGTCCCAACCTTGGCCCACAAAGTCTTCCAAAAGTAGCTCATGAACTTGACATCGCGATCTGAAACAATCGTCCTTGGCATGCCATGTAATCTTATAATTTTCCTGAAAAATAAGTCTACTACAAGCGACACATCATCACTTTTGTGACAGGGAATAAAATGTGTCATTTTATAGAACCTATCAACAATTACAAAAACTGAATCACTTCCCCTCTTAGTCCTAGGCAATCCTAAAACAAAGTCCATACTAATATCCTCCCAAGGTACACTAAGAACAGGAATTGGAGTATATAAACCATGTGGATTAAGTTTAGATTTCGTTTTGTGGCATGTCACACATCGTTGTACAAACATTTCGACATCACGCCTCATTTTAGGCCAATAAAAGTGATCACACAACATCATGAAGGTCTTTTCTCTCCCAAAGTGTCCCATTAATCCACCTGCATGAGATTCCTGCAATAAAAGTAAACGCACGGACGAATCTGGAACAAATAATTTGTTAGCACGAAATAAGAACCCATCATGAACATGGAACTTGTTTCATCCTTTTCCATTTTTGCATTTAGAATATGGTTATGAAAATTCACTATTGGAAACATATAAATCTTTAAAATTCTTCAATCCAGGAACTTTTACTTCCAATCGAGTTAAAAGCACATTCTTTCTAGATAAAGCATCAGCTACCATATTCTCTTTTCCTTTCTTGTACTTAACAACATATGGAAAAGTTTCAATGAATTCTACCCATTTAGCATGTCTACGGTTCAGTTTAGCTTGGCTTTTCAAATATTTCAAAGCTTCATGACCAGAATGAATAACAAATTCTTTAGGCCAAAGATAATGTTGCTAAGTTTTAAGTACACATACCTAAGCATATAATTTTTTATCATACACAGGGTAGTTCAATTGAGCACCTCCTAGCTTCTCACTAAAGTATGCTACATGTTTTTCTTCTTGCATCAAAACACCACTAATACCTATTCCATTAGCATCACATTCAATTTCAAAAGTCTAAGTGAAATCAGGCAAAACAAGCAATGATGCTTCAATTAAACATTTATTTAGCTCTTGAAAAGCTTTTTCTTGTGGTGCACCCCATTCAAACACAACACCCTTTTTAGTTAACTCATTTAATGGGACAGCAATGGTGCTGAAATCTTTAACAAAACGACGATAAAAACAAGCAAGACCATGAAAACTTTTGATTTGACTAACATTTACAGGGGTAGGCCTATTCTTAATTGCTTCAGTTTTTTATTCATCTACCTCAATGCCTTGTCCAGAAACAACATAGCCGAAGAACACAACTTTATCAGTACAAAAAGTGCATTTATCAAGATTAGCATATAGTTTCTCATTTCTAAGCATTTCTAGCACTTGTCTAGTATGGTCCATGTGTTCATCCATCGTTTTGCTATAGATCAAAATGTCATCAAAGTATACCACAACAAATTTACCAATGAATGATCTTAAAACATGATTCATCAATCGCATGAATTACTAGGTGCATTAGATAAACCAAAAGGCATGACTAACCACTCATACAATCCAAATTTAGTCTTAAAAGCAGTTTTCCATTCATCACCAAATTTCATCCTAATCTGATGGTATCCACTCCTGAAATCAATTTTGGAGAATATAACAGCACCATTAAGTTCATCTAGCATATCATCTAACCTAGGAATAGGATGACGATATCTAACAGTGATATTATTAATGGCACGACAATCAACACACATTCTCCATATACCATCTTTCTTAGGAACAAGAATGACCGGAACAGTGCAAGGACTAAGACTTTCACATACACATCCTTTCTCAAGTAGCTCTTCCACTTGGCGCTGAATTTCTTTGGTTTCCTCTGGATTGGTACGGTATGGTGGACAGTTTGGAAGTGATGAACTGGGAACTAGATCAATTTGATACTCTATTCCGCGTAATGGCGGAAGTCCTGCTGGTATCTCCTACGAAAACACGTCCTCAAATGCCTACAAAAGAGAGGAAACACCACTAGGAAGAGAGCTTAAGTCGTTAGTTGAAAGAAAAATAGTTGCATCTTTGTACACAAGCACAAAGTGCATCTTTGATGGGTTATTGCTCACATCTCTCGAATCTGATTTTGTGGCTAACATAACCAACCATCTCTCACTCTTACTTTTTCCTCTCATATTTGGCTTGTGGCTCTCACTCACTGATGTGTGGAAATCACTCTTTTCTTTCTTTTTACCCTCATTTTCAACAAGCTTCTTTTGCTGAAATTTAGCATGTATTTGACTAGGAGTCATTGGATTAAGCTCCTTTGTCTTCCCCTTCCACTTAAGAGCATATCTATTAGAACGGCCATCATGTTGCACACTTCTATCATATTGTCATGGCCTTCCCAATAGCAAATGGCACACAGTCATATGAACCACATCACACTCAACGGTGTCCTCATAATCACAAATTTTGAAAGTAACATGCACCACAAACTGAACCTTCACATCCCCACATTCGCTAAACCATTGCACTTGATATGGATGTGGATGTTTTAGCATCTTTAAACCAAACTTCTCACACAATTCAACGCTGACCAAGTTATGACAACTACAACCATCAATAATAAGTTTGATTACCTTGTTGTTTACCTTGGCTTGTGTTTGAAATAAGTTGAATCGTTGCGGATGTGCATCTCCTTCTTGTGCAAGCATGCTCAAATTTTTAGTGACTACTAGTGCCTCTCTCATTTCATAATTCAACACATCAACCCCATCATTGTCATCCGATGCATCTTCATATCTCTCCTTTTCATAATTGAGCTCAACCTCATTTCACTTGTGGACTCATACTCTCCATCTTTCGTCACAAGCATAACTCGGTTGTTAGAACACTTCCTAGCTATGTGCCCACGCCCCCAAACACTTGAAGCATTGAATTTATCTACTCTTTGTTGTAGCATCAATTGAGGATGTAAAGGATGGAAGCCACCATCTTCTCACTTGATGTAGGTGCTGATTTTGCAATCGAGGAAGAACGAGTATTAGTATTTGAACTAGTACTAGCTAAAAATGTACTTCATCCCAAACTAAAGTGTGCTTTGGTGGCATTAGATGAGGATGATGGAGCTTTCAAGTTGAAAGATGTTGTCCATGGTGCTGGTTTTACATCTTCTAGTAACCGCTTCTCCGCCTTTGTCGCTTGATGCACCAAATCAACAACAGTATTGTATGGCTGATATTGCACTATACGTTTAATGTTTTTATTTAGGCCAAATAGAAGACACGCAAGGGTTTGCTCTTCATCCTCGTGCACATGTGTCCTAATCATAGCTTGCTCCATCTCCTTGTAGTATTCCTCCACTGAGCGACCTCCCTATGTCGGACCCGGGAGTAACACCCCCAAATCCTCTGTGTATTTCTGAACTAGTCCCATGATCAGTAGCTAGTTTACACAATAAACAGATATGGTAACATCCATAAATCGCACAACTTTATTAATAATCAACAGCGTTTATTACAAGAAACGCTTACAAGCCAACAATAAATAAGCACAGCGGAAGACGAAGGCATGGCAGCACGAGCGTAATTTTTTAGCAATCTGTTTCACGTACTGTGGCCGAGGCATGGCAGCGCGAGCATTAAAAAAATTCGTGTGACTGGCGGCGACGCCTACCACAGTGTGTGGCAGCAATTCGGAATATTGTTCAATGCGCGCACTGTAGCACACGTTTATGTAGCAGATTGATTTTTTTTTTGCTGGTTTTGAGGTGCTCCAAACCAACGAATTTTAGGGTTTAGATAAACACAAAGACAAGATACGCAAAGGAAAAACTATGATCAGCGACTAAACACAGTTTCTAATAGAGTGAGACCTAACCAAACTCACTAAAAAATTTACATCAAACTATGGGTTGAAGGATTTTTTTTTTCTTTTGGTTTTTTTGTGTATAGGATAGAAAAATAAATCTAACTACGAGTAGATTGATCTTACCGTGACAACCGTGCTCTGATACCAAGATGATACGGGGGATGCCGATCTTCACGACGTAGGATCAATGTTGATAACTTGGATCCATGTAACTTGACAAACCGATGACGTCAACCACTGTTAAAACAGCAACCCGCGATAAAAAAATTCGCCCAACCATACGCTCGTGATCTCGTCTACCCAACCACACAAAGTAGATGTATCGCTGCTCCTACAAAACACAAGGAATCACAAAAACAATAGACTGAAAACGCTCAATTCCTCTCTAGGTTGCAACTGTGTGTTAAACTCTAGGGAGGAAGAAACGTATAGCTCTCTCTAACAAACAATAGATTGATTCGTCGTGGTCTGCCGTTTACATGGAGGGTGATGGGGTATTTTAACTCCCATGCACGGCAAGGCCTAGGGCCGGCTAAGTTCTAGCTTCGGCCATCGAGTTCGCAGCGGACTAACTTGCTAAATAAAGATTACATGACTGATTCCCTTCATTGATTCGGCCCAAGTAACTAAAGCACGCAGGCTAACCGGAAACCGGATTTCCAGCCGAGCCCACGTGTTCCCTTCATTGATTCGGCCTTTCCTGTTTATCACGATGCAAACAGCCAGGAGACATTTAGTGCTTGATTATCTCCTTGTTAGTCACACCTACATGTATGCATGCAACACATGCAGCACGTATGTGCAGCACCTCCATACACTCCTTTATTTCTTTTCCACACATGTGTTGCCTTCTTTTGGTGTTCCTATCCTCCCGCATCTTCTGCTGGTCACGTACTCCTAGGCAATATATAATCTTCTCGGGTCCCAAAATCTCCTCACACACAAACCCGAGAACAATTAAAATACTAGCATTAGGTAGTAATCAATTCTCATGTAAATTAAAACTAAATTCAACTAGGAGCAAGTTCACCTGTTGATTAATCTTTTTAGCTCGTGCTCGTGTAATCGGTCCAATCAGGATATCCTCATCATCAGGAGTCCCCTGGAGGCTACCTCGAGGGAGCTGAAGGGTGTCTGGGGCCTCCGGCCTAGGGACACCCTGCACGCCGCGAAAGCCAGAGATTATCGGTGGACCAAGTGCACCAATGGGATGGACCAAGGCTAGGGAGGTCCACCGTGCGCCGAAAGCTACGTGTAAGGGAGGAAAAGCCCTTGCAACCGCTATCAGCATATGTCCTTTTTAGGAGTAGATCCATAATCTCATGTACCATGTCGGAAGGTTATAAATAGCCTTGTCCCCCCATGTAATATGACAGACTCAATTTATGGGCAATTAATACACATTTACTCCTGACAATCGATCCTCTCTTCGAGGACCCCCTCGGTCTCTTGTGTAGACACCGGAGGTCTCCTTTTCTCCTGTCTAGTCTTTGTTGCTATGACAATATGTTATTTTGGTTTGTCTACGCACTTGACACTTGTATGTCAATTTATGACCTAATTATCCTCGTTCGGCCATTTTTCACATTCTCTCGTCAAGACATCAACAACGTCTTGCAAATTTCTCATCTAATTATTATACATCAGCATTCTCTCATCAAGGCATCAACGTCTTGCAAATTTCTCATCTAATTATTATACATCAGCGGTCACATAAGCATCCTAATGGCACCAGACCTGGTCTCTCACTCTTCCCCTTCCTCACAGGCGACCTCGTCTACTTCATATTTGATGCACCGGTGTAACCGCCGCCATCGTTCTTGTTTAAATGATGCCGACGATGAGCAAGAGGGACCTGGTGAGGCTGAATAGGTTGCCCCATGTATTAGGTGCAATGGGAATGCTTGTGCAGTCACTTATGTGTAACAATTAGATGAGAAAATAAGAAGAAAAAATGGATGGTGGAAGATTATTAGATGATAAATGACGTCTAGGAGTAATAATAAACTAAAATGGCTTGTAGGGAGTAAGTGACAAAGTGACCTCTAGAGGAGGGTTTTGGGGAAAAAATCTTTCTTTTGCCAGAAATCAAAGTGCAGTATTCAGGCTCAAATTTCACAGAATTTTTGCAAAAAAAAAAGGAATAATAAATTTTTGTAGGATTATCATGAATTTCTTGCATTCGAAACAAACAGGACAAGTTGATTCAGATTTCAAGCAGGTTGTTGCAATACTTATATACAGATGCCGAAATAGGAACTTTTTGTATGGTAACTATCCTTTTTTACTTCGATATTTTCCTTTCCAAACTCCAATTACTACAACAACAGTTTAGTTTTAGTACAACATTTCTGTTCAACTGAACTGTTGGCTGCCACAACAAGCATCTGATGCTTAGAAATTTCAGCGTTTCTGAATCTGTCAAAATTTCTCGAAATGAATCGATTATACACGTAGCGATGCTCTTTCCATTTTATAATAGAGAGCAACTCTGCAACAGAGTTTAACTAGAGCTAAAAAGTCAAGCATGCATCCAAACAAGAAAGCGAGCATATGGAACTGTCTAATCTCTCTCTCTCTCTCCCTCCCCATATATATATATATATATATATATCTGCAGTAGTATCTGATGGGTAAAAACAGCAGTACAATTCCAGTCAATCAAGTTTCAGGAATCAGGATCAATGAGAGCTCAGTGACAAGAGTGCAGCAAGGCCAGCCACCAAGAAGCGAAAACCGGCGCTGATGCCGGCCGTCGTGGCACCGCTGACGCTGGTAGTGTTGGAATCGCTTGCATGTGTTGGAGCTGCAGGGCCGCCGATGGTGACGGGCGGCAGCGGTGGGTCCACGACGTCGGCGGCTTCGAGCACTGGTGCCGGCCCTTCCGCTGGAGGCAGTGCACCGGGGTCGACCAGGTTGAGCAAAGAACCAGGATTTGCAGGCAGGATTGAGTAAGTCAGGTTCAGGTTGGGATCATTGCATGGGCTCTCTGCATTCACCAGAGAGATTAAAAAAATGTTAGCTTGACAGCCGACACAAACAATGCAAAAGAGTTCAGAATGTTAAGCTGACACGTACTGAAGAACGCAGCTGCCGTGGCAGGGAACTCGGTCACAATCCCATCGACCATCGCCGACGATGTGTACGTCACGATCTCAACTATCGGATCAGCCCAGAAATCGAACCCAAGGTTCATGAACTCATTCTTGAGCATCCCGACGTACACGGACAAGTTTGCCTTGTGCATCTTGTCAACCACGTCAGTGAATCGCGACAGGAAGAACCCGTTCACATGGAAAACCGAGCCCCGCATGATGGTCACGGCGTTCGCGAACTCACTTATCTCCTCCATGGACAGCTTGGACGCGTCGCTGATCGCATAGCCAATTTGGAAGACCCGCTTGAACGACGGGAACTTCTTAAATGCTCCTAGCACGGCGGAGGAGTCTGACTCGATGAGCACCTGCGGCCTGGACTCCTTGTCGTAACCGGCATCAACCAGCGCACTGGAGACAGCGTCGACAATGCCAATGCCTCTGCTTGCAAGGTAGGGAGCATGCTGCATTCATCACAACAGTGTTCGTCTGAGACTTCACAATGTAAATTGTCTATTCACACCTTCTGTAGTCTTACTGAACTAGTCCAATCAGACTCTTATATCAATGTCAAATTCTTGATATAAAAGACTGGCTACCGTGTCGGTCAAATGCAAGTCCAAAATGGCACTTAGAATGACACGCAAGAGCTAATTCAAGAATGTTTGCTTACATGAATGTTGACTAGTATGCCAGAGACGTTGCTGCTCTTTGAAAATGCTAGGAAATCAGCCAAAGTCATGAGTTTGCCACTGTTCTTCGCTGCTGGGTTTCTTTTCAGTCCTTCTTGAGCGTACGGACTGACAAGGTCGGCTGATGGGACAATAAAGAAACCGTTAGCATTCCATGATGTAACATTTCGAAGCAAGGACTTTTGTAGAAGCAATTGGAGCGATCCTTACGCTTTAGGGTTTGGATCTCGCTCCATGAAAGATCAAATGAGAAGATGCCGGATCCATTCTGTATTTCATTGACAGTGGCAACTTTGGTCATGAACATGGTTGCCGCTGTTGTGCCTTTTGTGAGATCTGGAGAGTCCAGGCAGAATGCCACCCCGTCCTTCGACATCTGAACTGAGCAGTCGATTATGTCGGTGCCGTCTTTCAGTGCTTGTTGATAGGCAAGGTCAGTGCTGCCAGGGAAGACACCACTCGCACCATTGTGGGTGATGATCAGTGGCCTGGTATCATCTAGTAGAGTACAGAAATTAGTGCATTGTAAAATGATGATAAGTTATTAAGTGGCATCCAAGGTCAAAGAACGGATGGCTTACTTCCCGGAGGAGGAAGAGGATTGTCCTTATTATGTGCCAAGCAAGCTGCAAGGACAGAAAAAAATTTCATGGTGGTTAAGGAATGAACAATGGAAGCAAGAAATCCATTCTTTAAATGGTCAGGTCATGTTACAAGAATCACTGTAACTTGTAATGCATAACTGTACGTACAATAAAAGATCATAAATCATACTTTTACTCTAAGGCATGCTTCAGTCATGTAATGATTAATATTGAATCTTGTGAACATCATGTTAAATTGTTCAAACATGGAGTGGTTATTCTTACCAATGGCTGCTGATGCTGTGGATGGGAAGTCCGTGAGCACACCATCGACAGAGAAGTCTGAATTATCGATGAACTGCAAGTACTCTGCACTTGGATCATAGCTGTAGTTATGACTTGAAAAGACATCATTTGCAAACCCAGACGCATACACCACCAATCCTAGAGCATGCGCGTCTTTCACCAAACTCGTGGCTGGCTGCAAGTACTGATTCTTGTTCACAGGCCAAATGAAAGTCTTGGGGACGAGAATCCCTGAGGCAAATGCCTTGACAGATTTCAAGTCTTTCAATATTGCTCCATATGTTTGTTTGGTGGAAGGTTCAACGAGTTGTTCATCAAGGAACCGAAAAATGAGCTTCACGTTGCTTTTTACGAGCTTCCCACCAAGGCCTTTCAAGAATCCAACTTCAGGTGAAGACACGTAATTGACCCCAAATTCTTTTGCTATAGATGATATATAAGCTTCGCTACTTAATTTGTGCTCTTGGAAGAACTGATCATACTACAAAAGGGAAATTAAGAACCAGTATTAGCAAAAGTATTGTTCAATAGGAGGAAAACCTGTATCAATGTCAAAAGAACAAAAAGATTAATAGCAGTGAAATCACATTTACCTGTACATTAATCCAAAGTTGAGGTGGTCGAAGTCCAACAACATCATCAAGAATGTTCATTCCCATAGTGCCATCAAATATGCTCGGGCGAGAAAGGACATTCTGGACCACTAAGGAATGGTCAAAGCATGGCATGTTAAGTCGATACTGATTGGAGATTGCAACAACAAAAGTTTCAGAATTTACTGCAGTCTGCTAAATCCCAAGTCAAACCTTATAGTTAATCTATAAGTGAAGGAAAATGGCAAACCATTCATTTCTTGTGTTGGCGACCAACTTTAAACACACATCACAAATTAAAACATGGCATGTTTCATTCTTCGAAAGCATTCAGGTTTTATCTACTTACATGAGACATTCTGAATTAGCTGATCTGAAGTAAAGTCAACTGAAAACCATCCGTGTACATCTTCTCCATTCACTTTGTATGTCTTGTCCTTCTTAGGGAAGACTTCAGCTATTAGTGTTGAGTTGTCAAGTGCCAGGCCAGTCTGGCAGAATCCAAAATTGTCGCTTGACAGTTGCAGATCACAGAATAGAACAACATCAGGAAGACTACTTGACAGAGCAAACTGGTACCCGAATTGGCTTGAATCAGGGAACAATCCAGAGAACCCACCACGAGCAATGGCTAGTGGAGGACTGCCTGTAGGGTGAGCATTAGCAGGCAGTGCAATGACTAAATTATCTGTTGGATCAAATGAAACAACGTAGTTTCTGATGAAGGATTTGTTGAAATAGTTAACTTGTCTGTACATAGGAACCAATCACTGGTGATTGATGGTGATTGGTGTTATGTCATCCAGCGCCATTAATGGCTCCTGTAATGCCGGCTGTGTAGAGATATAATACAAGCTAAAGGCTACGTTTGGTGTGTTAGAAAAATAGAGACAAATGGGACACGCATTTTTACCTGAAAAACCCTTGTGAAAAAAAACCACAGACATTAACCGGCGATGATCACTATATGAGGAGTGATTACAAAACGCAGGAGATTACAATGAGGCGTCAACTCTCCCCGTACGGCATACAAGAGGTATATAAAGGGGTAAAAGGACTTAGAGTCCAAGTAGAAAACTAATCCGCTAATATAGCATATTTCAGATACTTTCATAATAGAAAATTCAGATCATATACGGATCACAAATCAACAATCTCCACCTTGAGACGAATTTCCTCTTGTAGCATAATAAAGAATCATCAATCACCAAATAACTCCACAATAAGATAAAAATCACCGTGCGCCAACTAGTCTCTAGGACTAAACTGTAACACCAACTAAGCTTAAGCAAAACTCAAACTTAGTAACAGGAACTGGCTTTGTCATCATATCAGCTGGATTATCATGAGTACTTATCTTGCGCACATTAACATCAGCTTGAGCAATAACACCTCGAATAAAGTGATACTCACATCAATGTGCTTTGTTCTCTCATGGAACATCTGATCCTTTGTAAGACATATAGCACTCTGACTATCACAAAATATAGTAGTGCATGAATTATCTCCACAAAACTCAGTGTACAAACCTCTCAACCAAATAGCTTCTTTACATGCTTCAAAAATAGCCATATATTCTGCTTCAGTGGTAGATAAGGTAGTAGTAGTTTGCAAACTTGCCTTCCAACTAACAGCACAACCACCAATAGTGAAAACATAACCTGTGATCCGTACAGCTCTAGACATGTACTCAATATCATAATCTGACTCAGGACATAAGGCAGAAGATAATCTGAAATGTGAAGCTAATAGAGTACTCACTGGTTTTGCATCATGCATATTAAAACGACGAAAGACTTTCTCGATATAACATTTTTGACTAAGGTATAACTTGTCAGATTGCCTATCTCTAATAATCTTCATGCCAAGAATTTTCTTTACTACACCTAGGTCCTTTATCTCAAATTCATTACTCAATTGTGCTTTCAGTTTTACTATTTCTGAGTTATCTTTTGCAGCAATCAACATATCATCAACATAGAGAAGCAAATAAATAGTTGAACCATTAAAAGTCTTTAAATAAACACATCTATCATAATCAGATCGCTTAAAATCATGAGAGAGTATAAAGGAGTCAAATCTCTTGTACCATTGCCTAGGAGATTGCTTCAAACCATAAAAAGATTTCTTTAATCTACAAACAAGATGTTTTTTTTTCAGGAATAACAAAACCCTCAGGTCGGTCCATATAAATGTCTTCTTCCAACTCCCCATGTAAGAAAACAGTTTTAACATCTAATTGCTCAAGTTCATAATTATGCATAGCAACAATACTGAGTAAAGTGCGAATAGAACTATGCTTCACAACTGGGGAAAAGACATCATTAAAATTAATACCTGGAATCTGACTATAACCTTCAGCAACCAATCTTGCTTTATACCATGCTGATTTAGTAGGAGAAATATCTTTCTTTCTTTTGAAAATCCACTTGCAACGAATAGGCTTCTTCTCTTTTGGCAATTTCACTAATTCCCAAGTATCATTCTTTTCAAGTGACTCCATCTCATCATTGTCGTAGGGGCAGCACAATGGCCCCCATGACCTGGCGAACAGTGAAGCGCGCACGACCCAGCTGCTCGAGTCGCCCCAAGGGTCCCAACAAGGGCCCAGGGGTCCGGAGGTTCCCGGAGGGCCCCCAGGCCGGAAGCTCCCGGAGGGTTCCGAAGGCCCCAACGTCCGGAGGGTCCCGGAGGGTTTCCGAAGGGTCCACTTAACCCTGAGATGTTTGGAGGATCCCGAGGGCCCGAAGGGTCCCGAGGGGTCCGGATGTCCGAGGGGCCCGGAGGAGTCACTGTATCGTTGGACCAGGCGCGCCAGCAGGGTGGACCAAGCCCAGGACGGTCCACCACGAGCCGAGAGCTAGTCCTAGGGTTAGGAAAGGTCCCTGCAGCCCCTACTAACATAGGGTCCTGTAGGGGGTAAGCTTGTAATCTCATGTACCTCATAGAAAGGCTATAAATAGCCACCTCCCCCCCCCATTGAAGGGGGAGAGTAATTGTATTGTTGGATTTTATTTGAAATATAAGTTCATCTACTTCCTAACAACCAGTCCCCTCTTTTGAGGACCCTTCGTGTACCGGGGGGGCCCTTCTCTACTGTATTGTCTTTTAGCTACGACAGTTGGCGTCGTCCTTGGGGACCGACAGGAAAGCGGCAAAGCACTAACCCAATACCCCAGCATGGCCCCCCGAACGAGGGCCAGGCCCAAGGCTTCGGCAGCCGAAGCGGCCGCGATGGCCGCGGCGCCGACCACCCCAAGGGCCAAGAGAAGCTGAGCCTCATCGGCAAGCCCCCGCCCAAGCCTCGGAGGAGGAAGCAAATAAGTCGACGCACGGGGGCGCAAGCCAAGGATCATACGAAACACTCCAACAGGAACTGGCGGTCCTCCGCCGAGAGTTGGCAGACCTCCGACAGCCACCGGAGACAACCCTCGCGGCCCCGCTCCGACAATTGCCACAAAACGGAGCAGAACCCACCCCTACAACCCTCCCAACCCCGCTCCGACAAGTGCCGCAGAACGGAGAGGAACCCACCCCCGCGACCCACACCCCAGTGCTCTAGGGCGACCCAAACTCCCCATTGAGCGTCGCCCTAGAGACGGCCAGATGGCCACCAGGCTTCAAGATGCCAGAGGTCACGCGCCGAAGGTCCACGGACCCTCGTAATTCGCCCTTCGTGTACGAGACCGCCGTCGGCGTACCAAGGAGTCGACACCATGAAGGCGAAGAGCGTCACCCTCGCGCTCAAAGGCATCGCATTGACCTGGTTCTTCACCATCCCCCCTCGCTCCGTGTACGCGTGGGAGCAACTCTGGGATCTCCTCCGCAACAACTTCCAGGGGAACTACACGGAGCCAAAGGACGCGGGACACATGTTCGCGGTGAAGCAGACGCCAAATGAATCCCTCCGCAGCTTCTTCAGGAAGTTTGCGGAGGTCAAGTGCCAAATAAAAGGCGTCAACGAAACCACCGTCATAAACGCAGCTACATGTGGGCTTCAGAACAAGCCCCTGTCGGAGAGGCTGGCCTGCAAGCTCGTCCGCACGGTGACAGAGCTCTTCGACAAAATGGAAGAGTATGCCCGGGCGGAGGAAGACAGCGTTCGAAGAGGAGCGCCCACAACTTCTACCCCAAGTGTACCCGCTTCAAAAGAAGCGCTCAATACTACCCCGGCCGGGGCACCCGCCAAGCCGCCAAGCAACGACTATCGGCAGAAAGGTCGGGGAGTCTACCATGTGGACGGTGCGCCCTGACCGAAGGGGAAGACGCGAGGTCGCTGAGGGCGAGCATGCCAAGGACACAGGCGAAATCAAAGCCGCCAACGATAACGCGCCCAGAGGACCCGCGCCGTTTTGTGACCTCCACTGCGAAGGAATGCACACCACCAACAAATGCCGCACCATCGCCGCTATGCAGGACTACATGCGCCGAGAGCAACCAACTGAGCCCGACAACAAGAGGGGAACCGACAATCGGCTCCCCGCACCACCGCCAAGACCCCACATAGAAGGAGGCCAGGCAGAGCATCATCAGAGGGTCATCAGCATGATCACCGAAGGATCCTCACAAGGCATGCCCTCGAAAAGACAGCGGCATGCATATGTCCGGCAAATCCACCCGCGGGCAGCGTGCCGTGTCGGTCCGCCTCGCTACTCCGAGATACCCATATCCTTCAGGCCCGAGAATGCCCGCGGGGTGTATTTTCCACACCAGGATCCCCTCGTCATTTCCACCAACATTGCGGATTTCGAGGTGAGGCGCATCCTCGTCGACGGAGGAAGTTCGGCGGACCTCCTGTTCGTGGACACCTTCGACAAGATGATGATCCCTCGGGACCGCCTAACTCCTCCGAGCATACCCCTGCTAGGCTTCGAAGGAAAGCCCGTGATGGCCTTAGGCCAGATCAACCTGGCTGTCACATTCAGCGACAACTTCACATCTTGAACCGAGGTCGTCACGTTCGATGTGGTCCAAATGGCTTATCAGTACAATGCAATCCTCAGCCGGGCCACGCTCAACACCTTCGGCGTGATAGCTCACCACAATTATCTGTGCATGAAGCTCCCAGCCCCGGAGGGCATCGTCACGGTTCGCAGAGATCAAGACCTCGCAAGACATATAGAACTCGAGGTTCTATCTCCAACCCGACACGTCCACGCCGTTGGGCCGGACATAGATCAAGCAGCGCCGCCATCGGCAAGGTGGGCACCAAAGCACAAACTGCAGGGCCAACTCCGAAGAATCCCTCTAAAGGACAGCTCACCAGAAAAGACGGTGGCCCTCGGGTCAGACCTCCAGACAGAGGCATATGACGCAATCCTCGAGGTGCTTCGCAACAATGAGGACGCCTTCGCTTGGGGGCCGAAAGACCTCCCCGGTATAGCGAGGGGAACAATCGAGCACCGGCTAGCCCTCCAAAGCAATGCGACGCCCAAGAAACAAAAGCTGCGGCGCATGTCGGCCGACTGCCTACAAGCCGCCAAGAAAGAGATTGTAAAGCTGCTAAAAGGGGGGGGTCATCCGCGAGATCAAGTACTCGAAATGGCTAGCCAACCCCGTCCTCGTCAAGAAGGAGATGAGTAAATGGCGCATGTGTGTCGACTTCACCGACCTCAACAAAGCATGCCACAAGGATGATTTTCCCCTACCCCGCATCGATCAACTAGTGGACGCCACCTCGGGCTACAAGCTCATGAGCTTCCTCGACGCCTACTCCGACTACCACCAAGTGCACATGGTGGAAGAGGACAAACCAAAAACCGCGTTCATCACCCCACCCCATCACGGTCCTCACATCCTACCCGCTAGCATTGATGCTACGAAACAAAGATGCCTCGGGGCGGATAGGCAAATGGGCGACGGAGCTAGCACCCTTTGATGTCACTTTCGCTGCAAGAGTGGCCATCAAATCGCAGTCCCTCGCGGACTTCGTGGCTGAGTGGACACCGCGTGCAGAAGAAAACACCACCGCAATCGAGACACCATGGATAATGTACACAGACGGGTTGTGGTGCGCCGCAGGGGCCGGCGCCGCGGCCATCTTGGTTTCCCCAGACGGACAAACTGCATCGCATGCAGCCCGCCTCGATTTTCCGACAACAAACAACGCCTCACAGTACGAAGCACTGCTACTTGGCCTCCGCAAGGCGAAAGCCCTAGGAGCGAAGCGCATCCTCATCAAGAGCGACTCCCATCTTGTAGCAGGTCATTTTGACAAGACGTTCGTGGTGAGGTGCCACGAGATGACCCACTACCTAGCCACGATGCGCGAAGCGGCGAGTTATTTCCTTGGTATTACAGTCCAAGCAATCCCCAGGTGTAGCAACGAGGCAGCAGATAAGTTGGCAAAGATGGCAAGTGCCGGCGAGGGCCTCCATGAAGTCTTCTCTGAAGTGCTCACGAGCTGTCATGGCGGCTACGAAGCACAAGGGGCTACGCCCGAAGCACAAGGGGCTGCGTCTGAAGCACAAGGGGTGGCACGCCTAGTGCTTTCTCTAGCAACGGCGGACCCGACGCCCGCGGAGGATTGGCGGGACATCATTATCAGGTACCTCGCCGGTGAAGAACCGAAGGACCCGGCCGAAGGGAAGCGCCTTCGTTGCCGAGCAAGGAACTACTACATGGTCTCCGGAGAGCTGTACAAGGGGGGCGTCTGTGCCCCCTTCCTGCGCTGCGTATCACAGAAGAAAGGCCAGTCCCTCCTCAAAGACATCCACGAGGGCCTGTGCGGCGCGCATCAAGCGCCCCGGGGCCTCGTAGGGAAGACATTCCGCCAAGGTTTTTTTATCGCGGCGCTCGAACCGTAAGACCTCGTCCGGTATTTGTCGAAGTGCGATGGGCGACCACAACCCGAAGGCACCAGCTGCCCGCTTTGCCCTGCGCCACGGCCCGCCGCCGCGGTGGGGATTGGATATCATTGGACTGTACCCTGCGGCCAAGAGTAACCTCCGGTTCGCGTTCGTCGCCATCGAATACTTCTCCAGATGGGTCGAAGCGGAGCCAGTCACCAAGATCACTACCGCAGCCGCCCAGTGGTTCGCCTGGAAGAGCATTATATGCCGGTACGGCGTGCCGCGGGACATCGTCACCGACAATGAACACAATTCGACTCCGAGCCCTTCCGAAAGTTTTGCAAAGACCTGGGCATAACAATATGCTTCGCATCTGTTGGGCACCCAGAGTCCAACTGGGCCGTCGAACGAGCCAATGGCAACCTTCTCGATGGGCTGAAGAAATGCCTCGTAAGCCTTCCTAAAGGACTATGGCCGGAAGAGCTTCAAAAAGCTCTATGGTCACTACGCACATCGCCTACCAGGGCCACATGCTTCTCCCCGTTCAAGCTTCTCTTCGTGGATGAGGCCATGACGCCTTGCGTGTTCTTCTTGGCTCTCTGGGAGCCTGACCAGGGCGAACTGGCGGGATGAGAGGTCTCCCTCGACCTCCTCGAGGAGCAACGCGTGCAAGCCATCTCAACCATGCAAAGGTATAGCGAAGGGGTCGCCCGGGCATACAATAGAAAGGTCAGAACCCGCCACATCGCCCTGGGCGATCTAATCCTGAAGCGAGCCACAAACCAAGCTGTAATTGGCAAGTTGGAGTCCAAGTGGGAAGGGCTATACGTTGTTACCGGCGCAACGAGGGCAGGTACCTTCCGCATCGCAACGCCGGAGGGACACCAGCTGGGCCACACCTGGAATATAAAGACCCTCCGGAAGTTCTACCCTTAGCAATTTTGTAAAACCGGATACGCCCGGAGAACCGCCCCATCGCCATCAATCGGCAAGGGCATGTACAAACGTTTTGTCAAAACCGGCTGCGCCCGGAGGATCGCCCCGCCACCTTTGGTCGGCCAGGACTTGTACGAAACTCATCTATCCCGCGGCGTTTTGCCCTGTTATTTTGAGCAACCAAGTGCATAAACGAAACCACCGCGCATGGCCCTTGGCCCCGGTGCACACCGATGCCCTCCGCAAGCACGAGTGTATAAATGAAGCCATCGCGCATGGCCCTTGGCCCCGGTGCACACCGATGCCCTCCGCAGGTATGAGTGTATAAACGAAGCCACCGCATATGGCCCTTGGCCCCGGTGCACACCGATGCCCTCCGCAAGCACGAGTGTATAAACGAAGCCACCGCGCATGGCCCTTGGCCCCGGTGCACACCGATGCCCTCCGCAGGCACGAGTGTATAAACGAAGCCACCGCGCATGGCTCTTGTCCCCGGTGCACACCGATGCCCTTCGTAGGCACGAGTGTATAAACGAAGCCACCGCGCATGGCCCTTGTCCCCGGTGCACACCGATGCCTTCAGAAACGCGAGTGTATCGCAAACCACCGCGCATGGCCCTTGGCCCCAATGCACACCGATGCCCTCCGCAGGCACGAGTGTATAAACGAAGCCACCACGCATGGCCCTTAGCCCCAATGCACACCGATGCCCTCCGCAGGCACGAGTGTATAAACAAAGCCACCGCGCATAGCCCTTGGCCCCGGTGCACACCGATACCCTTCGTAGACACGAGTGTATAAACGAAGCCACCGCGCATGACTCTTGGCCTTGGTGCACACCCATGCCCTCCGCAGGCATGGGTGTATAAATAGAGCGACCATGTAAGGCCCCGGGCCCCGTAAACGCGTATAATCAAATCTCCAGGCGTACGGCCCCGTGGAACTAAGGTCCGCGGTGGCAACCCACACCAGTACACATAGCAAAGACAACGCGCAAGGCTGAACCCAGCTGGCGCGGTCCGAGGACCAGGCCAGGCCGGGGGGACGACACGAGACTTCGCCTCCCCCTCGCAACAATGTTAGGACTCCCCGGAGCCCTATCTAGAAGAGTATAGGGGACGGCGCGAGGCTTTGCCTCCCCCTCGCAAAAATGTTAGGGCTCCCTGGAGCCCTATCTAGAAGAGTATGGGGGACGGCGCGAGGTTTCGCCTCCCCCTCGCAAAAATGTTAGGGCTCCTCGGAGCCCTATCTAGAAGAGTATGGGGGACGGCGAGGCTTCGCCTCTCCCTCGCAAAAATGTTAGGGTTCCTAGGAGCTCTATCTAAAAGAGTATGGGGGACGGCGCGAGGCTTCGTCTCCCCCTCGCAAAAATGTTAGGGTTCCTAGGAGCTCTATCTAAAAGAGTATGGGGGACGGCGCGAGGCTTCGTCTCCCCCTCGCAAAAATGTTAGGGCTCCCCGGAGCCCTATCTAAAAAGTATGGGGGGCGTGAGGCTCGCCTCCCCTCAAAAAATGTTAGGGCTCCCGGAGCCCTATCTAAAAAGTATGGGGGCGGCCAGGCCGCCTACCCCTCGCAAGTGTTAGGGCTCCCCGGAGCCCTACCTAAAAAAGTATGGGGGACGGCGCGATGCTTCGCCTCCCCCTCGCAAAACAAAGGGGGGCAACGAGTGTAACACAACAAGTACATTCTTCACCACAATAGAAAATACACGCCGTACAAGGCCAAGTACCGTGGCCCACACAACAAAGACACGTTAACAGTACAGACTGCCCCGCAGCGAGGCCCACCCACGACCACACTAACCACCTACGGGCGCGAAATCGTCTGCCTCGCGCTCTCTTTGTTCCTGTAACACTCATTCGAGAAGCTCCTCGTCAGACGGGTGTGTGGCCATCAACTCCAAGTACTCCCTCTCCGTGGCACAATCTTCTGACGCGTCGGAAGAGCTCGACGAAATCGTGGGGGCAGCGCGAGTCGGAGAAGGCCCCTCGGCCGCAGTCCCAAACCCGCGACTCAACCAGAAAGACCGTATCACCTCCTGCGCGTGCAGTGCTTTCTCTTCGCGCAAGCGGAAAAACCTTTTCATCGGCCCCTCCGGGTTCGCCCTCTTCCAGCGTTGCCACTTGGCACCATGGCACACGATACCGCAGTAGCAAACCTTTAAGGGCCACTTGCGGACCAATGTCCGCTCATCCTTCGTACCGCGCGAAGGGGCAAAGGACTTGGAGCGCCACCTTCGTGGACAGGGGCCTCGTCCGGCAGTACGGCGAAACAACATACCCCCTGAGCAAAATAGACACTAACATGAAACAAGCCCACGCAGCAGCAAAGGAGACCTTCTCGATTTCTATTCATTAGCAAAATGATGGTTACAAGTCATACTGTCACTAGTCACGTCCTAGCTCGCGCAGCGAGGCCGGAGCAGGAAACAAAAAAGAGACCCTGGACTAGGACAAACAAAATGATTCTTCATGAAAAGAGGCGGAGGGTCACACCTTGCCTCCAGTACCGGCCCTCTGCTCCACTGCACCCGCGCCATCCGCAAGACCCCTCCCCTTCTGCTTCTGAGCCAAGGACGCCCGAAGCGACTCCATTGTAGCGTCCCGTCCAGACGAAGCCCAGAAGTCCTTGGCAAGGGCATTGCTGGCCCGCCGCACCTGCTTTTGGCCCAAAGCGATCTCCATAGTAGAAGCAACAGGCACCGTACCAGTGCTGAGCTCGTCAACATGGCCACACCCAGCCTGTTGCAGAGAAACAAAGGCCACTGTCCACGCCGCTTTCGCGCAGTGATTACCATAGGTGCGAGCGGCTGGGAGAAAAACTTCCCCGGCACGGCAGAGGCGTTCTAGGGTGGCATCAAGCGGTCGACAAGTATGCCTCGGGGAGAACGCGGCGCCAAGCTCAGACATAGCGCCCTCCATGCGTTCCAGCGCCCCCCAGCTAGCCTGCGCCGCAGCGGACGAAACAGACCGCTCCGTCGCAACCTCTGCCTCGAGCATGGAGCGGGCGTTGCGCAAAGATTCCACCTCCTCCTGCAGGGTGTGATGCTCCTCTTCTAGCTAGGCAACCCTCGCTTCCAGCCCCTTCGCCTTCTCGGCAATAGTCGAACGCGACGTGGATAGCTGGGTGTTCCAAGCGAATTCTAGGTCGATCCGCTGCTGGATATTCGCATAGCCGCTCTGGATGTCCCTCTCGAGCGAGCGCGAGAGAATGATCGTCTGCCAAGGGAAAATACGGTCAACGATGCATCTACAAAGAAGGGGCATGCTCACCCGGACCTACCTTCATCGCGTTCGCCTCAAGGCTCCGGAACATCTTCTCCGTGCTCCATTTCACAAAGAGCTCAGACACGCAGGGCAGGGTGGTGAAGCGAGACACTTCTTCACAGACAGAAGCAGCCCCCGGGCTGATCCTGAAATCGGAGGAGAGAAGTGGCCCCAAATTCGCAACACCCGCGGCTGCAAAGGTCGCAGCGTCCACCCCGCCCCGCTCGGAGCCCAAGCCACCGTCAGCCACCCCGACGTTGTCACCATCCCGGGGATCCCCCACGGGCGCCGCACCCATAGAGGCAGCATCGACGCCGGGCTCCCCCTCGATGACCCACGCTGCATGACAACCAAGTCAGCCAACTGCTAACAATTGGACGAGGGCGAGCACGGAACAAAGGCTCACCTATCGGGGCAGGGAGATCGGTACGGTCCTCCACCACGATATCCTTAATACCCTCACCATAAACCTGCGAAGGTGTCCCACCGGACACCTCTTCGAGGGCCATACTTGTGATCCCAAATGAGCTAGCCACTGCCTCCGCAGTGCCAGCCGGCGTGGTAACTGCCAGAGACTCTGCGGACAAGCTTGCCGCGCTGCTCGTTACCCTCGGGCCCTCGGGCTCCCGCGATGCCTTCTTCAAAGATGGCCCGGCCGCGTCCCCTACGGCGAGGCCAGGTTTACCCGCTCCTGCGGCTCCAAGAGCGCGCAAGGGTACCGTGCTGATGGGACCAAGACTTTCCAACTCCTCCGGACCATGAACCCGTTTCTTCTTTCCGGCGTCGGGATCTGGCCGCTCCAGCAAGCAAATGGTTGGATCCTAGTACGCGCGGTTCAAGCGACACTCGTGCACCGCATTCACTCGCTTCGCGTGCTCCTTCCCCGTGTAGGGTCCGAGAAGCTGCTCTGCAACACGCTCAGCCTCGGCAATGGGCAAGACTGCGCAGGGGCAAAAAGCATAAAACAAATAAATTAATTAAAAAAAAAGGAAAGCCGGAGAGCACCTGGGCGGTCCCGAAATTCCAGGAGGGGCATCCCATCCCTCACCTCGCCGAGCCCCACCTCACAGCCCTACGCTAGTGGCCACAGCCGAAACGCACATAACTCCTCAACGAAGTCCCGCGTAGACATCCTCCGCGCCGCGCTGATCAGTACTCGTAGCAGCGCGTCCTCCCGAGAGGAAAGATCGATGGCTGGCATAGGGATAAGTTGAATAGGCCCTCCGGTTGAGCGAAGCCCTGCCTCGGCAGAACACTTGTGGTAGAACCAACGCCGGGTCCAGTCGGTATCCCACCTATTCCGGGCGGTAGGTAGGTAATGAAGAAGGCCTTATTCGATCGAAGTTGACGCTCCCGAAGTTCAGCGTCTCCCCCGTGTCCTTCTTCTTCTTCAGCTGGCACCGCCCGTCATGGAGATATGCGAACAGCCATGCCTCGCTGCTGGTTAACCCCGCGAAGTGGAGCACCCACTCGAAAACGCCAAGCTTTACGATCGAGTTGGGCGTCAAGCGGGCGAGCCCACCCCGTCTGGTGAAGGACACAGTAAAGCGTGCAACGCAGGCGATTTAAGACCGCATCGAGATACGCCATGAACACGATCGTCTCCTCCTCCCGGGGATCGGGAGCAACCTCCGTCCCGGGGGCACGAACGTCATCCAGGTTCGCAATCTTCCCCTCTTTTTTCAGGGCCTGTAGGACATGGGCCGTCACCAGCGAGTGGCCTAGCTCGTCGGTGTAGGACACGCTGCCACCTCCATCCTTGATCCGCTTCATCATCATGAAAGCACAAGGCAAGGCGCTAGGAGCAACAAGGGGGCGGGACAAACGAAGGGTCGACACACGCGAGTATGGAGCAACTCGGGCCCAAGGCCACCTATTTGTAGACAGGAGCATGAACAGTTCTGTAACATCCCAAATGTATAATCAGGGTTTGTTTCAAATGTAATTAAATGTGTAGAAATTAAAACTTTTTCTCACATGTAATTATTGTCCAAGATTTGTGTAATCTAAAAACACAAAGTCCTTGTTGACCAAAAGTCAAGTCCTTTTTCCGTTTGTCACCACTCTTGTGCCAAACATTTGGAAAATAATTTTCCTTGGTCCTAAAGTTGATGTGGGACCCCTCTGAAAAATATCGCAAGTTGTAAAACTTGTTTGATAAATTTTGGAGGTAAAACAATCCTTTGAACAACCTTAATGAATTTCACGAGAAAATGCATTGCATAAAAACCTCTGGAAAATTTATGTGAGGTTAATCTTACCATCGACAAGCTCGGTTTGAATTTCATAAATTTTGGAGTTGTTTGGCTATCCCAAACAATTACGCAAAGTCTCATTGTTTAAAGGTTCAAATTCAAAAACCTCAGACTGTTCCTTGGGCTAGCAGCTTGGCAAATGGTCAAAACCCAACCATTTTCACACCTCGGCTGACCTCCTTTCCACCTTGATGAGGTCGCGGCTGTTGGATTTACATCCAACCGCCACGACCTCCCCTCAAAGAAGCGCAGACGTGTCCTCCCCCCCACATGAGGTCACGGCCTGGATCAACGATCCATGGCCATGACCTCTCCTCGCTCAAACCACCAGACCTCCTTTGCACTCACTTGAGGTCGTGGCCGTTGGATTTAATCCAAAGGCCACGACCTCCTCTGCAAACCACCACTGCGAGGACCTCCCACCTTGTTGAGGTCGTAGCCGTTGGATCAGATCCAACGGCCCACAACCTCCCCTCAAAATCTAGCGCATCTGACCTCCCCATCTCATGTTGTGCACCGTTGGATTAAAATCCACGGTCACGACCTCCTCCTTGCCTCGTGCGCATCAGACCTCCCCGCGCACGTGAGGTCGTAGCCCTTAGATCTAAATCTAAAGGCCATGACCTCCCTTGTGCGTTCGCAAGCTCAGACTTCCTATTTGTTATGTGCCCTTGGATTTAAATCCCAAGGCCATGACCTCCCCTCATTTTCTCAAGTCGCGTGCGATTAAGTCCTCCCGGGAGGTCCGCGACTGTTGGATTGAGATCACGCATATGGACCTCTGTCCCTTTTTCCACGTCTTGGCGTTCGCATTATGGAGATCGAGGGCCACGACCTCCCGTTCAGATCATGTGGTGGGACCTCCTCCCGATCACTTAAAACATAACGGTTCAAAATGAACATCCGATGGCGAGGACCTCCTCATTCACTTAATCCAACGGTGAGCTTGAGGTCTGTTCTTCTCCTAGCTTGGGCTCGTGTTCGAGCCATGGCGATGGGCAAAGTCGAGCTGGTCACATCCAACGGCTCGCCTCGCAAGCATTAAATCGTGTCGCCCTTTCCGCCCCTAGACCACACCTGTCTTAACCTACTCTGTCCCATTCGTCTTGTCCAAGTCCGGGACCTCCCATGGACCTCCCCATGGGCTAAGCTCACCATGAGCTTAACCCATGTCTTGAGACCTCTGTGCCATCGGTATAAGGTTCCCTCGAGCCCCCTTTGGCTTCTTTTACACACTTGGAGCTTGCCATGCCGGTGCTTGGTGAGCTCCTACCTCACTAACCTCCTCTCGGTGGTCTGCCATTGTTGAAGTCCTTGGAGCTTCTCAGTGGCACAAGAGTTCCAGTGGCTCCCTTTTCAACCCTTGCTCACTTTGTGCTCCCAAAACCTCTTGGAAGTTAACCCTAACTTAATTTGTTTGGGCATTTTTCAGAGGTGGCCAAAGTGGATCTTGAAGTTGGAGCTTTGGCCGTGGAACACCTTTCTTCCCCGGCACCGGTCCTTCCTTCCTCGACCTCCTCAGCTCCTCTGGACCTCCAGGTAACCTCCTGTTAGTCCCTAGAGCTGGGCACCTGCATGTATGAAGTTGCGGAGCTTTATATTTTCATATTTGTCTTTTGGCCGTGCGGGTCATCTTTGTCCTCTCCGGCTCGCCGGCGTTCAAGGCCGTCGCCACCATCGAGAGTGAGCCCATGGTGTGCGCAATACTATTGCGCACACGGTGATGTCCTGGGTTGTCGCCGGCGAGGTCTGTATCGCCGGCAATGACCACGTCCTTGAGCTCGGGATCTTTGTCGGACAAAACGGCTATTGTTGTCGTTTTTAGGACAAAGATCCGCCGCGTTAAATGCGCTAATCATTGCTCAAATCTCGCTAATCATTGGCGTGTCTTAACTGCCTTTAATCCCGCCCCGCGCGCGCATTTAAGACCTCTCGCGCGCGGACCTCCTTGTGTCCTGCGCGCATTAACTCCCTGTCCGAGCGCGTGCGCGAGCGCAAGGGCGCTGGGTCTGGGACGTCCCAGACCTCCTCCGAGGAAATCTGGCACGTCCAAGACCTCCCCTTGCGCAATCGTGGCCGTCCAGACCTCCCCTGGAGGTCTGTGACGTTAAGACCTCCGCTTGGACCTCCTCGAGGTCATCTCTGCCGTTATGACCTCCCCGCGTTGATCTGAGCCGCTTATGTCTTCCCTGTGTTGATTGCGGCCGTTGAGGACCTCCTTTAGTGTTGTGGCCCGTTGGATGTGCCATCAACGGCCACGACCTCCTCTCTCACCGCGCGTCTGTATTGCTAGGAGGTCCATGACCTCTGGACCTTCATTGCAAGCGTAGCGCAGACTGGGAGGTCTGAGCCGTTAGATCTCAGATCTGTGGCTCACGTCCTCCCATGTCTTTATGGTTTTAGAAATTCGGTGAACTGTTATTTTAAGAACGAAAAAGGTATGAACTTTAAAATTGCATAACTAATTCAATTTAAATCCAAATAGGGTGATTCAAATTGTGTTAGCTCTGGCTTGACCTGGGCTCCAATCTAAAAATGGTTATGAGCCCAGTTCGGCTCCAGAACATGGTTTTACAAATAGATTTCAAAACTAGCTTTAAATGTTATACTAGAAATTCCTTTAACTTGTAAAATGCATAATTATTGATCTGTAGATTATTTTTGAGTGAATCCAACTTTGTTGGTTTCCTCTGTTAATGCTCTAAATGTTAGAATAGGATTTAGGCATGTCACTGTTTTCAGAAAACTTTCTTGTGCATTATAATTTTGTTCAAGTTCTTGTTTTTGAAAAATTATAGAAAGTGCAATATAGCTCTAAATGAGGTGAACTCAATTGTGTTATTCACCTCATGAGGTGCTGATTTTACAGTAAAAATCTCAGTATCACCACCTTTCTAGAAAATGTTGCCTCATAATTAAATTAGTGAATAGTGGCAGTTTGGTATTTTTAGGGCTGAGCAGATTTGTTTTGCTCATAACTTTTGCATTGAGAATCCAAATCCATTGGTTCTTGTTGCTAAATTCCCTAAAAATCATCCTCTTGCTGCTGTAGAAATTTCAGAGCATTTGGAGTTGGTTTGCTGTGCTGTCTTGTGGTTTTCGTCGTTCTTATCGTTTATTTTCGCATTTTCGTTAGGTGCCGACGAGTACTTTGAACCCGTGAGTGACCCTCAGCAATATATTGAGCAAAATCAGCAAGGCAAGCAGTTTGATCATATCCATTTATTGTCCATTACTTTAAAGCTTAATACTTTGTTTCACTTATATGTATGCATGCTACATTGTGTTAAAATGTCGCTAGTAATCCTATAGATGCATATTCTGTAGGTAAATGTTCATTCTCTACTACTAAGCCTAGGATTACCTTGCTGCGATTTAGAGTTATTTGGATGGACTCTTATCGCTTAGTAGTTTACGTTGATAATGCTTAGCAATGCTTAGATAACGGTAGAAATGGGCGGTTGTCGACATTATGTCGATGACCTTGATCACACTAAAATCTTTATTCCATTTTGTCCTTCTTGTGGCTTGTTACTTTGTAAACAAATAAAACCAAAATGAAAACAAAACTGTTATTGACTTGGGCACAATGGATGTTGGTGTGATATTTTGGGTGTGATCGGAATGGTGCCTAAGTCCCCAAGGACCGAGTTACTTGTGTCACTAAGCCAAGCGCTCTTGTGTGCTAACCACACGAGGGGATATGGGACCTCTCTTGACTAAGTACTTTGGGAGGTGTTAATTATGAGTTGGTCGGTGGGTGGTTTTAAATGTGTATGTGTGGTGTGGGAGAGGAGCATTAGCGCACCAGGTTAGGGTGCCTAGTGTGTCCTTATCCTCATGGGTTATGACTCTTAATTAGCATCATCCATTGGAAATGTCTCGTAGGACTTAGCCGTCTTAAGCATACCAAAGGAAGTGTGCTAAATCATGTGGCGAAAAGGCGGTCGACGTGTGGGTACATTGGTACACCCTGCGAGGTTAAAACTATTGAATAGCCTCGCCCTAGGTTATGGACATGCTTGGTAAGGTCGTGCAAGAACTAGACTACAACATTTAAATTAAAACTTGATGGGTTGGTATGAATGGATGTTCATGCTATTGTGGTGGCTAATGGGTTAGCCACTTCCAGGATTGTTGATGTTATCTATCAATTGTTACTTGTCTCGTTGTTTCTTGCAAATGAAAAATGAATTGCAACATTGCTTTGGAATCTATTTAAATATTGCAAATGAAAAATTACTTTATGCTAAAATAAGTCCAAAGCCTCATCCACTTAAATAAAGCTTGCATGTAGTTAAACTATAGTTCTGTTATATTACACGTCAGTCTTGCGAGTACATTTTTGTACTCATTTGCTTTGCTTAATAACTTTGTTGCAGAGGAGGTAGGGTCCAAAGGGCTCTACTTTTGCGAGATGTGCATGGGTTGGGAAAGCGACTAGTTTGGCGGTCCGATCAGTTGCCTTGTGGGTGAAGGCACACTGGCTGGCTTTCGTTATGGCCATCTTTATGGCCCTTTTTCTTCCGCTGTGTATCTTGGTAGACTTGTTGTTATTTGGCCGGTCGGCCTCTCTTTTGTAATAACTATCCCTTATTTATACTAACCACGGTTTGTTGCTTGTTACATTCTATGTGTTTGAATGGAATTGATGCATTCTTTTGTAATGAGTTGTGTGTACTGCATTCTTGGGGAGTACATATATCTCGAGGCACGGTTTATTTAGTTGATAATACTAGGGTCAATTGGATGACCAAGTATTATGAGCCTAATAAATCGGGGTCTCACAAGTTCCGCCAAGCATAGAAACCGAGCCCAAGGCCAAACAGAAGGTGACACGTGGCAACAAACAGGCATTATGACACGCGAGAACCAAGGCACCGCATTAAAACACGCACCGACCACGCCCCCCGGCGTGAAGCGCCGCCTTAAAACACGCGCCAAGTAGGAAAACGGCGCGACAAACGAAGCAACCCAACAACGGAGCAATTTATGATGCGCAAAACCCAACAAAAGCGCACACTGCAATGACCATTCGCTCGACGGTCAGCGACGAGCGACGTGGGACGCACAAATAACGCTTCACCAGGCTGAAGGGAACGGTGTACCTGTACCCTCCGGGGAGAGACGCAGTTTCAGCCATGACGAAGCAAGACCTCGACCGCGGTATGATTGTAGCTAGTTCATCTGCATCTACAACTGCAAACTTGCTTCTCCAACTACAAGCTAAGTTTGCTATCAAGGATCTTGGGGATCTTCACTATTTTTTTTGGCATTGAGGTGAAGAAATCGCCAGGGGGATTATTCTGTCTCAACAAAAATACATTGGCAATTTACTTAAGCGGACCAATATGGTAAACTGTAAACCTGTAACAACGCCAATGTCAGCCACAGAAAAGCTTGCCAAGGATAGTGGACAATTACTCTCTGCAGATGAAAGCACAAGATATAGAACTCTTGTTGGTGCCCTTCAATACCTAACACTCACACGACCTGACATTGCCTTTTCTGTCAATCGTGTTTGTCAATTTCTACATTCACCTACAACAGAACACTTCTCAGCAGTTAAGAGGATAATTCATTATCTCAAGGCCACCGCTAGCATAGGGTTGGCCGAGCACAAGTCCGCATCGATGTTGCTTAGCAACTTCTCGGATGCAGATTGGGCCGGCTATAGTGATGATAGAAGGTCAACCGGCAGGTTTGCAGTCTTTTTTGGTTCGAACCTGATTTCATAGAGTTCCAGAAAACAGGCAACAGTGGCAAGATCCAGCACAGAGTCCGAATACAAGGCCTTAGCAAATGGCATAGCAGAAACAATTTGGGTTCAGTCACTTCTTGGAGAACTTAGTATTTTCCAATCAAGACCATCAGTTCTTTGGTGTGATAACTTAGGTGTGACCTACTTATCAGTGAACCCAATATTTCATGCCCGTACAAAGCATATAGAAGTTGACTTCCACTTTGTACGAGAGCGTGTGGCAGCTAAGGCTCTAGAGATTCGATTCATCTCATCAAGGATCAAACTGCAGATGTGTTTACAAAACCACTGGCAAAGACACCCTTCACTGCTATACGGAGCAATCTCAACCTTGTGGCTACCGGTTAAGATTGAGGGGGAATGTTGAAATAGTTAATTTGTCTATACATAGGAACCAATCACCAGTGATTCCCGGTGATTGATAGTGATTGGTGTTATGTAATCCAGCGCCATTAATGGTTCCTGTAATGCCGGCTGTGTATAGATATAATACAAGCTACAGGCCACGATTGGTATGTGCCGAACCAATTCTTCTCCTTCTGTATTCTTGTACATTTACAGGATTCAGCAAACATAAGAGATTAGCATATTTACCGTTTAGGGTCTGCCATTTCTGTACTGGATTTTTCAAAGCAGCATCGGCACCATGAAGCAGTAATAACAGGATAAGAAATATATGAGGATGTCTTACTCCCATTTGGTAGGGAGGAGAACCCTGCAATAGAGAGAACAATTATGTGAGGTCTACATATACACATGGAAGAGTTACACTTGAGAAGAGAAATGCATAATGCACAACCATTAGTACGTTTTGCAACAATTATGAAACATGGAAGAATACAGAGAGTGGTAACCTAAAATCAACTTTTACTAGGCAGATACAAAATAATAAAAGAAGGGTAGCAGCATTCACAATTGAGGGGGGAAATGCCATAGAAGTATAAATAAAGCACAAATAATTAAATGATCACAGTTGTCAAGGGGGGATATAACCTCACATAAAACTTGAGCAATTCAATTTCATCAGGGCATTAGCCTTCTGCTTTCTTCAACAACAAAAAAAACAAAATTGAAGAAACAGTTAAAGGGAAAATTAATTTCAGGCACAATCTAAGATTTAAAGAAACATGCTAAGGAAAAGAAAATTTACTACCTCGCATGAGACTAGAAGAATTCTTGAGACAAGATGTTCTCCGGCCCCACAAAGGCAGGAGAGGAGGCAAAAGGGCAATATCCTGTCGGGAATAACAAAAAAATACTCCTAAAATTAGAGTCCTCGAGGATGGCCACCTGTTCGCAAGCTTAATTTAGAAAGCTAGTTTGCAGAAGGAATTTACTTTGCCCCTTATTTTCCTGCAGAACATGGAGGACAAAGATTAACTTCTCTGTAATAAATACTTTCAGTGGTTTCTTTTGGGGTAATTACGACGTCTCAGAGAAAGTTACACACTATTTCTATTTCTTAACTGCTCGACTGCTGTCTAAATTATGTATGCAATGCAGATTTCAGGACCTAGTTAAGACCCAATGAACAGACAATCAAAACCGGCATAGAGAAATTTTCTCCTGGTAAATTCATCAGACAAGTAACGGCTGAGCTGAGCTTACCTCAACATCTTCCTCATCAACGAATCTTTTGTAACCACCCTCACAATGATACACATCTTCCTCATCAGCTGCCAGCCCCATGGCTGATGTCCCTGTCCCCGTCATAACGGCCTGGATGGCTTCCCTGTCCCGTCGTGACAGCCTGGATCGTCGCCTTGCCGTTGCCTGAATCACGACCCTGCTGCCGCCATCCTTGTCACTTCCACCCTACCACTGCTGTCCCTGCTGCGCTCAACCAAATCTCCTCCGGAGACAACCTTCGTGATTGCGGCCCTGTCCTTATCGCCGTCATGCCGCCCCTGGACCTGCAGCTTGCCCCCATCCATCCACAGAGAAATCGAGACAGTACAGACATCCAACAATAGTGAGATGTCAATATGTCACTTTTCCAAATCGGCATACAAAGCCTTCTTCCTGGGATCGCTGAGGTCGCCGTGTGCGGAGGCTATATGGAAAGCATGGGCACCTCTGAAGTGTAAATTCTTTATGTGGTTAACAATCCGTCGTCCGTCGTCGCTGTTGGGCTGCAGATCGTCTCGAGCGTTGGGGTCTCCAAAGGAGTTTGTGTCTTCTGTTGCTCTTCCCAAGAGTCTATTGACCGCCTCCTGCCCCTGGTCAGGTATGCGGTCACTTCTCTCAAGTCTGGTCGCGTCTTCTTTCTCTTGTCGGACTGCGTTACACCATTCCGGTGGGCCAACCCACCCTGAAAGAGTACTGAATTTCCGCTCATAGTTCGGTACCAAGGCAAAGGAGAAAGGCGAATGCTTGATTCGTACATCATTCTTGTCTTGGATGATATGGAAAGAGCGGGCGTAAATCTTTCGCGTGTTCTAAAAAAAACCTTTTCAAAGTGCATCGTGCTATTTTACGCCCTCCAATTTTATGCAACCAAACATAATTTTCCCCTCACTTTCCTTAGTTTACTCACTTCTCTATTGAACCCAACAAATTTAGTATATAACAGTTAAAAGGGCGGGGAAAAACTAAAGTCATGGCATTTCCTTCTCAATATAATAATTTCTAGAAATTTTCCGGGAACCACTGCAGCACACCTGTAAAAAGCTATAAATGCCTAAGATAATCAAACAAGCCAACTGTGAGAAGAAGCTAATAAAGGATAAATTTTATTCTCCTTATACAGATACAATATTACAAATAAGATTCACAATTGGAGTTCATATCTAGGGGAAAAGTTTCAATTTCAATGCATATGATTCAGATCCATTGAAAGCGCCATCACATTTGCAGCTCTTAGCATTGACCATTTACATCCCATTGAGCGTAATCACAATCTTGCGAGGAGTAGCATAGTCTCGATGTTCACAGAGCCATATACCCTGAAGAAAAAAAAACGGAATGCCCAAAGATTAGATCCCAACTCCCAAAGATAGCCCAGGTTGATGACCAAGTTTTAGGCTTTTAGCGTCTGCTAATATTGACGGTGTGTTATGGTTAGTACTCCCACCACAACATGCTGCATAGACTTAAAAGTAAAGTTTGAATTCAGGTCTAACATAGGTGGACAACTTTATACACACTAGTCCCTACAATTTTACCATATTCTTTATCTGAAAACCAGAAATCTAATGGATTATCAATCAAGCCCATCTAGAAAATAGAGCCTTAAATACTGAGAGTAGAGGCAACTAAGATGATTATGATATACTAAGATGGTCCATCTTTTTTGTATGACAAAGGATGATCAATTGTTAAGAGAGTATTTTCTTGCACCTGCCAAGTCCCCATATTGAGATGTCCATGGGTGATAGGAATCCTGAAGCAATAAGCACAATGTTACTAATATTTTGGAGACACTAGAAGTTATTGGGAGAGGCGAAGGCCGAAGGGGGACACATACGTCAGGGCACAACCAAACATTGATGATTTAATGTGTGCTGGCATGTCATCAGGTCCTGCAATCAGAACCTAACTATTAGGGAGTGATTTAATCGTATAAATATGGTCTTTGCCTGACCAACAGCCACAAAAATGATGAAAAAAAAGAGGCCACGTCCAATAAATGGAATTTTAGAACAGAAGCTGCAATGTTTACTACCGCTAAGTTTATTCAACAATATAATAATACCGGTATAGAACAAGGAAGAGTTTTTTAAAAAAAAGGAATTTACTAATAGTAAGAAGTATAGGAAATATTCATGTGTCCTCAAAAGAAACAAGCCTCCAAATACTCCTAAAGGATGGTTGAATTAAAAAAACAAAACAATTTCAATGAGGTTGAATTATCATGTTACAGAACATCTCTAGTCCACTAATTTCCTTAGTGAAAACTGAAAACACCATCTCAAGATGAACATTGTGCTTCATGTTATAAACAAAGATTCAGCATTGATGCATCAATGAGCCAAAGGTCCTACAGGAAGTCAGGAACCGCTCACACAGTTGTATGATTATTTTCCCATCTCTGTAGAAATATTTTGCAAATACAAAATTGAGGTTAAAGACTGGATCACTAGATTATAGAGATCTCATGAAACATTATGCATTTTATAATATTAAAAGTTACAGAAGTATACAGAATGCTATAATTAAATAAGAACGTGGTAACAAGGAAAACCAAAGACCGGCCATACAAGTTTCAAACAACTAACCTTCTATGGTGTGCCTCCATGGGGCAGATGGACCCTGATCATGATTAAATATAGATTAAGAGACCATTATAATCGGATCTCCTTGAACAGATACAAACAAGAACATCACGACATTCACCTCTGGGACAATTCGACTAAGGAATGTTTCAGTGTCAGCCTGGACATCTGAGTCATAGTTCTCATTAATAGTCAGCGAAGCGCTTGTGTGCTGCACTGTAGAACATAACCATTTTACTATTACTAATAACATCGAAAACTGCATTCTGAAATGTACCCATCAGAGACAACACACTGAGATCATTAGTCTAAAATTAAACTAACTAGCGGAATTTCCCGCTCAATTGTGCGGCTAAATATTGTAACATATTGTATTTGCTATATAACTCTATCGCCTTTCAAAAATATACTTGTATTTGGCATACAGTTGTAATAGTTGTAAAATATATGCATGATCAATTTGCACCATTATAATCTAGTCCCACCAAAATAAATGGTGTAGATCTTCTCTTTCTCTCAATTAATGAGAGAATATCTTATCTATAGATGATTAATCTACACCATTATAATCTGGTCCGACCGAAATAAGTGGTGTAGATCTTCTCTTTTTCTCTCAATTGATGAGATAATTTCTAGGATTTTTTGCTTTTTCTGATTTAAGGATTATTGTGGGATTTTCTAGACCTCCATAGCAAAAGAGGTACCTTGAATATCACTAGTTGTTTGTAGATATATAGATTACACTATAAAGTTCTATTAGCACATTTTTCTCTTCTAATCTGAAATACCATGTAAATACATAAATAAATGAATAGCCAAATATAATTTTTGCATCAAACTTGCACTTATGTACATGAATATATTTCTATGTACATGAATATATTTCCCTTCCTACAACTGATTGACTGAATGGGTAAGAACAGCAAGTCGCCAACGAACTTTAAATTTTGTGCACTCACAATTTTTGCATGCCCTAGGTTTAGAAACCATTCAAAACCTTTAATATCTAACTCTTAAGTTTGACTTACTAACATTTTATATGCAGCAGTCAAGAATCTTTAAAAAATCTTCGAACTCTGCTCAATAAACCAAATTTCCATGACAACCTGCTTGCAAAACAGAACTGCCAAAAAATGCAAACTACATCGTGACACCATCTTCACCATTCAACAGCGCCATGAATCTTACTGATACTTTATCAGTGTCACTGATTCTCACCAAATCCTATTACCCCCACACAACCATGTAACTCCATATCATACTAGTCATTGATCAAATCGACTTGCCATGCACCAGATCGATCTGCATGTTCCAGCTAGATACTTGATCGGCAAACCCAAATAAGCTATACCATTTTCGAAACCAGAACAACGCAGAAAAACACAAATTGCGTCAAGTAAGTCGTATACATACAGAACAGATGCGCCAGGCCGCACTTGAACTCGGAGAGGTCATTTTTTATCTCGCTCACAATCTGCAACAACCAAACAGCAAGACGAACACCACCCTCACGGCATCACCGCACCGAACAGGCAACTCGAAGCTGTACGGATGAGAGGGAGCGTGGAGAGGCGGAGGCACCTTGGGGGTGATGAGGTGGCAGCCCCGGCGCTGCGGCGGGATGACGACCGTCCTCTGGGCCCAGCGGGCGGCCAAGGAGCCGGGCGCCGAGGGCGCGGAGGAGGCGAGCTCACACCGGACGGCGGCGCGGCGGGTCCGCGCGGAGGCTGCGGTGGAGAGGGGGGAGAAGATGACCGGCGCCGGCGCGGTTGCTGCCGCTTGCATGGTTGGATTCGGCGGCGGTGACGGCGGCGTTGGGGGGTTCGGGAAGCGAGTGTGTGGTGGCTTGCCACGTGCTGACGCGGTTGTTTCTTGTTCTCACTTTTGTGTGGGTGAGAGTTTTTTTCCCCCTTTTTTATATATATTTTCCAGGAATGAATTGCAGTTTGGTTTATACTTTGTACGACTTTTTGTCATTTTAAATTTAGTTGCTACGTGGTACTATCTAGTTCTAGATATATTCTAGAAATTTATATGTAATGTAAAATTTATATGAAATTCTTGCATTCTAAACGATGCATGGGTAAGTAAAGTCTTCACAAAAAAAAATTTGCGAGAAAGACTTCACATTTGATTTCACTATTAAGGTATTTTTTGCAGCTGCACTGCAAGATGATTGCTTTGATTTCTTCGGAGAATTTTTGCACTCACATATTCACAGTTGCAAGGCCAGCTATTTGGTAAATATACGAGATCGTATCGACAAATTCAAAAGGGTTTACTGAAAACACTTTCAAACAACAACAAATTGATGTACTATCACGTATCACTGGTTGCTCGATGAAAACCAACTTACTATTTTTTTTAAGTAAATTTCACTTTAGATCATGTAATTTTATCGTGTTTTACTTTGCATCATTCTTAGTAAATCTTTTCACTTTGTATCACTTCTTCCTACTTTTTGTTTCACTTTGCACCAGAGGAACATCCTGTCATCGAGAGGAAAATATGGAAGGCGTGCGGAGAGCTTGCCGGTAGCGAGGCATGACCGGCATAGTGTTAGCAACCCGAAAAAGAGATAGAGAGAGTCATTTTGCTATCGTCGCCGTTGCTATGGCCACCGTCGGCGATGCTTCGGTTATTCTTGTAACACCCCGACCCACCATCTAGACCCAGAATGCTACCACTACAACATAACCAACACGAATTTTGCGCAGCTAATTTTAACAACTAAACAAATTACAGCAAAAGTAGTTATCTAGAGAGTATGGTTCGCATCAGAGTCTATATGTGACGTGGATGTGCTATTCCCCCTTCCCGAGACGTGCCATCCTCGACGTTCACCTAAACACCAAAAATAAGTAAGAGTGAGTCCGAAGACTCAGTAAGCACATAATATAAATGATAAACACTGTCATACAAACATAAACCTAATCATTTCATTATTTCCATCATTATCTCTCCATTAGTGCAATGCATCATTATTCTACATGCACCATTATGTGTATGCTCATATGCATCTCATCAGCTGATACCGGTATCGCGGGGTGTTCGCCCGTCAATGACACACTCTTCCCCTATCTTCGTTAGAATGGGGTTCTTACATTGTAGGACTTTATCTAGTCCCTACAGATGTAAGACTTCGTTTTGAGCACACCGGATTAGTCATGTATCTTTCTCACCGGTCTCACCGGAATAGTTACATGACTTTCTCACCAACCTAGCTCATGCATTCTTGCCATGATGCAAATGCACATATCCATTGTCATTAACATGATTCATCATTGTCATCATTAACAAGGTAGCCTCATTGCTCACCTTGTCCCATCATTATTGCCATCAACATATAAACATCATCCTATCATGAAAACATCATATATTTCATAACATTTACATGTTATCGCTCTACCATGCAATTGCCTGTTAGCCAAGCGAAGCGGAGTAACGTGCGGACGACGCCGTTCTAGAACCTCCATCTGAACAGGCATTCAATCAGACTCAACACAGGTAGCAATACATGTACACATATGTACGTCATTGATCCTACGCGCAAAACGACACGAACAAATCCCTCTCACCGGGCACTAATCCGCTGGCCCGGTGCCCAAAATATTAATATGTTAGGGTTCGTGTCGTCTAACCTTGCGAATAAAATTTATGTGTGCACCCCTAATTTCTTCCCTCTGTCTTTCCTTTTTCTTTTCTCTCCTCTTTCTTCCTTATCCCTTTCGGCTGGCTTCCCTTTCCCTATTCTTCTACATCTATCCCCATTTCTTCACTTCAACGGCACCGCTTGCCTCCCCTCCAGCCTCCAGCTCTCCCGCCTCATTGCGTCTCGGCCTCCAACAGCCCAAGACGCCAAGACCCAAAGACCGCCTTGCCCAACCATGACCTGTGCGACGCTCAGCCTAATGCTCTCCAGTAGAGGTCTGAAGCTCCCTGCGCCGGCGTCGCCCGGCTGCTCGACCACGGGTTAGGTCAGAATGACCTCAAGTTAGTGAACAGTATTAGTATGCATTTCATATCATATTTGTCATTATAGAGCATTTGCATAAGTTGTCACTTTCTAAAACCTCAAATCAAAACCCTAATTTCAAACTTGTTTTGAAACTTCTAAGGAAGATACAAGACATTACTTGTATTGGAGCCTGGGAAGTATTTTTATCAAATCCTAGATTATTTTTCACAAATTAAGGTAATTTTTGGTCAAATTTTTTGAAATCAGTTTGAACTTATGAAAAAACTATGTCCTTTTTAAACCTATGCGGTTTAGGATTTTAAAGTAAGTATTTTAAACCGTGAACAGTGGTTTTCAAAATTTATCTGGGACATATATCATCCTAGTAGCTTCTATGAAAAATTTCGTATTTTCATAAATTTATTTCATATTTATAAACCCCGGTCAAACTTTTAAAGTTTGATTTTGGGTCTAGTCAACCTTAGACCCAATCTTGCCTTTTGGACCAACCCGATCCACTTTCAAAATCCTCAGTTCAGCCTCAAGGTCACACGCGAACCGTTCGATTTCGAAACCAATGGACCAGATCAATTGGGCCGTTCGGATCGTCCGAACAACCCAGCAATCTGGACCGTCCATTTTCAATCGGACGCACCATCTTAATTGGTTAAAACCTAAACGCGCCTCGCCTCTGGACTGTTCGATTTCAATCGAACCATCCACGTTGTTTGGGCCGTTCGGACTGTCCGAACGCGCCATGCAATCTAGACCGTCCATTTTAAATCGGACCATCCGCATTTTTATCGGCCCGTGTCATTTTTCCAAGTGGGAAAACCCAACGTGCACGAGCCTTTGGATTCAAAATCAACCGCCAAGATCAATTGGGCCATTCGAACCGTCCGAACGCGCCTTGGTTTTGAGCCGTTAGATCTAGATCGGACCGTCCACGTTGAATGGGCCGTTCGGATCGTCCGAACATCCCTTCAATCTCAACCATTGAATTCAATTCCAACAGTGCCCCTTTTTATGCGTTTGAAAACCAAAGGCGCGCATCTTTTTCATGGCCATTGGATTTTGATCGTACGGTTAGTATGAGTTGGGTCGTTCGGACCATCCGAACGTCCCACTCAATCTGAGTCGTTCGTTTGCGATCGGACGATCAACATTCGTTTGAGCTCATCTTTTTGTTTCGCCGCTTGGACTGACAGTGCGGGCCCACAAGGCAGTGACTCACCTTCATCTTCTCCACGCCATTTCGCTAGCTCCGAGCACATCGACGTTGAGGAGGCGTTGCGTCGCGTTTTCGCAGCATGCAACTGCCACTTGGCACCATTTTGCTGCCATTGTTGCCACGCACAAGTATTCCTTGTTCTCTCCAGCGAGGAAGCTATAAAAACCCTCATTTTCCTTCTCGGCCAAATTGATGCCGCGCTGAGATCTTCCTCATTTCGACGGTGTATCCTCTCTTTCTTGTGCCTTTGTTCATTTCTCATGATGCCTTGTCCATCCTGTTAATGGAAGCTTTTAGCATTGTGTATAGATCGGGAACGCGAGGTTGCTGTTTGTACGCCCGGAGCACGTACCGAATGTCAATTTCGTTTCAATCTTGCATTTGATGAGTTTCTTCTAATTTTATTCGTGTCACATCGTGTCATATGATCTAAGGAGTAAAACCCCTTGATTAATTTCATCTTTGGTCAAACATGTTGGTTGAATTTTTAAAATCTCTTATTTCGGCCAATTTTGCCCCCTTTCGTCTCCAACTCCGACAGGGTAAGCCAGTTCTCAATTCCTTCCATTATGAGCTCCTTACGGACCTAAATGACCTAACTCGATCACTCACTCATTGATTCCTTGCTTAGATCATCTTGTCACCGTGGGCTTCTTTTTGTCATTTTCGGTCTTTCTCATCACCAGCGAGCTCTAGAGCTTCTCCGACCATCCTCTCAACTCAGGTAGTTTCCTACTAGCTACTAGTAGTTTAAGTAGGCATTAGTTCACTCAAGGTGCTTTAAAATCGGCAAAGCTCTCTGCCTCCGTTGATCTGTTGTCAGACAACCTGACAAATCTGTGGCAGAGCCTTTAGCTGCTAGTCCCTGTCAGTTAGTGCTAATGACTATTAAACTGGTTTAATCTTTTACTAAGAATAGTTTAAAAAATAAGTATTTTGTTAGCTTGCACATTGATAACTTTGCTCATGCATCTTTTCAGCAATTGGTTCTCTGGTATTTTCTTGCTGTTTATTTGATATTGTTCTTTTAGGTTCTGACTTAACCGACGTGAGTGAATACCCTGCTGAACAAACTGAGTGTGAACAAGTGGTTTATTACCAAGGCAAGTATCCTCTTGCACCATGTTGCTCCCAGTTTTAATACTTTAGTATTTTGAAATACAGTGATAACTGTGTGCATGCTATTTTGAAGTACCAATACTTTGTGAGTTAGTTATTTATCCCAATCTTTGTGGCTTATCCTGAATCAAATTCATACACTTATGCTTAAGCAAGAAATCTGGTGCTAGTGTTTTGGTCTTTAGATTTTGCTTAGCCATGCAGTTAGTAGGTCAGAAGTTGGGGTTGAAAAGAATAAATTGTCAATTCTGGGGAAAACACTAATTCTTGTTTGTGTTAAAATCTTATTTACCTGATCAGTTTCTTGAACTGAAGTTTAAAAGTTGTCTTTCTGAAACATTTTTAGATCTGGACAAGTGGTTGTTAGTGAGGGTGCCTTCGTGCACGAGATTTGGGAAATGTGGTAGTCTTGTCCGGATCGTTAAGGACTGAACTTTGACATGTCAATTCAAGTACATTACGTACTTCCACACGTAGTGTATGGGCGCTGCTTAGTTAAGTAAGGGGCTGATGTTATTGAGTTGAGGAACTAGTGGAGTGCGGATATTTGTGAAGTTAACGTGTTCGTATGGCTCCGATTTCAATTTTATATGTGCAGGTGAGCACAATTTTATTTTCAGTTCATTGAATCGGCATTCCCGACACAACATGTGTGCCCTGGTTAGCAAGCTCTATCAGTAGCTTGTACTAAGCCGGATTAGCCACACATGGGTGATTCAACTCAACAATGTCAACTTGTTGAAAAATACCGAGTCTTGGTTTACCTGGCCGGCATATCTAAGGAAGTGTGCTATTATCCGGAGGTTTACGGGCTGACCAAGTCATGTGGGTAAAGATGTACACCCCTATAAGGTTGAAACTATTCGAATAGCCGTGTCCACGGTTACGGACAACACTTATTTTGATGGACACTAGAGTATAGATTTTGAGTTAAATTGTTGTCTTTGGGTATACTTGGTTTGGCATGAAGGGTTATTCATGCATGTTAGTTAGTCAAAGTGGACAGCCACTTTGATATTGTTCTGTCGTTGTTTAATTTCTCAATTACTTGTTGTTTTAGTTCAAACTTGTTTATGAAACTGCCTTAGCAAAACCTAGCAAGTGTAGGGTTAAGATTTGTTGTTTATGCAAAACTAATGCCACTACAACCATTTCTGTTGTCAGCCTTATGCATATGAAAATTCTAATCCTTTGGTTAGGTTCTACTCAATACTTCTTTTAGTAGTTTTGTGTAAGTCTTGCGAGTACCTTTTTTACTCAGGTGCTTTAACCACTTGTTGCAGGTGAGGACGGTTATGTGTACGACACATTTGTTAGCGCCGATCAAGGCGACGCTGTAACATCCTAATTTTCTGAGCCTTTTTGAAAATTTTCTAAATAAAAAGAACCATTTGGTTTTGTTGAAGTTCTAAAGCTTAACTTAAGATTTTGGAATTAAAAGCATTTAAAATGACTAAATCGAACTTCAATTAATTCGAGTTTGATTCGTTTTGGGTTTGTTGGAGTTCTCTGGTGTTGGTTTTCCCTTCTCTATTTGCTCTGTGTCTCCCTCGGCCCACCTCTTTCTTCTTTTAGCCCTCTTTTCCGTTTGGACCTCTCTTTTGGTTTAGACCTCCCCTTTTGGTTTAAACCTCCCTGTTGGTCTAAGACCTCCTTGTCGGTTTAGACCTCCTTGTGGTTTAGACCTCCTTGTCGGTTTAGACCTCCTTGTGGTTTAGACCTCCTTGTGGGTTTAGACCTCCCTGTCGATTTAGACCTCCTTCGTGGTTTAGACCTTTCCCTTTCGTTTGGACCTCCGGGTTATCCTGGCGACCTCCAGGTGGAGACCTGCCATGACCACCCTCCTGGTCTTTTTGCAAAGACCATCCTCCTGGTCCGCGACCTCCCCTTGGTCACGTGACATCCTTTGGGTTGTGATCTCTCTCTGTGGCCGCGATCTCCTCCTTTTGTCGTTTTGCCGCGACCTCCCTCTGTGGCCGCGACCTCCTCCTTTTGTCGTTTTGCCGTGACCTCTCTCTGTGGCCGCGACCTCCCTCTGTGGCCGCGACCTCCTCCTTTTGTTGTTTTGCCGTGACCTTCCTTTGTGCCGCGACCTCCCCTTGGGCCGTGACCTCTCTTTGTGTCAAGACCTCCCCGTTGGCCTTTTTGCAAAGACCACCCCCTGTGTCATGACCTCCCCGTAGGTCACGACCTCCCCGTTGGTCTCGACCACCCCTTTGGTTGGAACACCCTTCTGAGTTTTGACAGGCCCCACCTGTCAACTCTATTCACCTTCTCCTTCCTCCTGTTATGTCAATTCTGACGCAAAGGACCTTGTGCATTTAATGCCGTTGTGTCCCATTAAATGATGTCACATTTTTGCAGTACCCGTTCCTTCTCTCGTCTACTCCTCGACCAGCTCCCATCATCTCCTTCACCTACCTTTGAACATGTGCCTTTGAACACGTGTGTTTTTGTATCCCAGTGGCTCCCCTTGTTTCTCCAGGCTATAAAAGCCTGAGTAACCCTCTTTTATCCCTTTTGTCTCACCAAGCTCTCTTGCTCCTTGTTCTCACCGTGCTTGAAGCCTTGTTGCCAGGAGCTTGCTGGAGCTGCGCCGCATTCGACCTCTTCACCGTTGAAGAGATCACCGGAGCGCCCGCGCCATTCGCCATCCCTCTCCCTTCTCTCTCTTTGCTCTCTCTGTGTCAGGGTAAGTTCTTTCGTACCCTGTTTTCTTTTGCTCTCACGACTATGATACGTGGATTGAATTTCTCTCACAACCACGTTGCATAGTCGTAATCTCTTCAGGACCTCCCTCCTAGGACCTCCTCGTTGGATCTCCTCCTGAGAGTTCGTTTCTATTCCAATGTTTCTCTTTTGGCTCTTATTTGGTAGTTGTGGTTTTAATTTGAATTCGTTGTATTTATTTAGTTCTTTGCGCACGTGTAGATTCCGACTTCACCGAAGAGTTTGTGGACCCGGCGACCTATACTGAAGAACTTCAACTCTTCAACGAAGGTAAGTCGTAGACCTTTGATCATATTGAACCCAGTTTACAAAATTACTTTGTTTTATATCAACATGCATGGCTATTTGTATAAAAATGGTTTGGGGCTTAGATAAACACCTACTTGACATTTTTATGACTCCTTGAATCACTGTGTTTGACATGTTGTCATGTACCTTTGGACCACCATAGGTTGGGTGATCTTAGTTGGACCTCTTTGAGATACCAACATGGGTGCGTATTATTGCTTAGACCCGCTTTAATTATACGATGTCTCTCGATCATCATGACTCATGATAATAAAGTTGATTTAATGATACATGGAATTGCGGTGCGATACCTCCGATGTGCAACGGTGGTGCAAAATCACAGTTGTGTCATTTGTGGTGCGATACTGCTTTGAATAAAAATTTGTTGTGCCATGACCAAGGTGGTCATTTAGCCGGGTTGAACCCTAAAATGCTTTTCGCTCAGGCGAGTGGTCGGTGGCAAAGGCGGGATGCGCGAAGCACAGTACGGGAAGCACTTGGGTGCGAGAAGCACTTAGGTGCACGATGCACTTGGGATGTGGTAGTCTCACCTGAGCAACAACTAAGGACTTAACATTGTAAACCATTGATCCGGCCATACCATGCAACCACAAGTTCATTTATGGGGTGGACCTAGCCAACTAATTAGCGATGTTTTGATTTGGTTCTGTTGTGGTTGTTGAATTGGTGCAAGAGGGGGGCAGGAATGGCAAAACCTTAGCGGGCAGAACCAGATCAGAACAGAGCTTTGTAAAGATCTTGTCACGTGCTCTAGACTGCTTACCAAAGGTTGTGAGTAGGGGCATCGACGGATGTCCAACCAACTAGATAATTCGTGTCTTGTGGGTAAAGCTGTACAACCTCTGTAGAGGGTAAAACTATTCGAATAGTCGCGTCCTCAGTTATGGACATGCCTGGTGATTTCACGCAAGAGGTAGACTTTCGCAAAACTTGTTGAGTGGTCTGGCTCATGACCAGGGTGGTCATGAGTGGTCTGGTTCACGACCAGGGTGGTCGTGGGTGGTTTGGGCCGTGACTAGGGTGGTCACGGGAGGTCTGGGACGTGGCCAGGGTGGTCACGAGCTGTTTTCAAAGAACTTGTCTACTTATGTATTATTCTTTTAACTTTTGCTTTGCAATCTACTTAACGTATCTCAAGTCAATATTGCTTTCTATAAAGTAACCATAAAGACCTCCTTGTCAAGACTTGTATGAATAATATTTGCATACATTTCCCCTACAGCTTGCTGAGTACATTTAAAGTACTCATGGCTTACACCCTCTGATTAATCAGCAGCTGAAGACCTCCCAAGGAGCTCCGACCTCTTCGCAGAGGAGGTCTTCGAAGACTAGGTGTGCTAGGATGTCCTCCACTCAATTGCCTGTGGGCAGGTCGTGTGGCCTCCACATGTTCTATTGCTTTTCCGCTGTTTGTAGCCATGCGTGGCACCTCTGTAAACAAGCTTGACCATAAAGTATTTCGTTGTTTATTTATCTGCTTCATCTTTATTTTGTTATATGGCTGTGATGACATCTTTGTTGAGCTGTGCGGACTAGCGACTGATCGTGGGACTAGTCCAGTTTGCACAGGAGGTCCTGAGGGTTGTTACCCGAGGCATGACAGATACTACCGAATGACGCTATTTCTACCTCCACTCAGTTGCCTGAGGGTGTTAGGGCACACTTGGTGGTTCTTTTGTTGTTTATACTGATGTTTCCGCTGCAAACTTTTATCTCTAGTTGACTGTTGTTTATAGTTGTAACTTATGTTCTGACCGCAGGTCTTATAAAGTTTTGTTGTATATTTATGGCCTTTGTATGATATGGTACAATGTTGTTTAGGGTATATGTATAATAGTCTTTGATCTTGGGAACTATTGTAAGACATATACCTGGGAACCTGAGATTGTGTTAATTCTCTATAAAAATTATACTTCGGGTATAATCGTTTATTTGAGAATTAATTCAATATCGGGGGTCCTCACATAGGCTCGACTCATCCGACGTCGACGTGCCACTCGAGCTCCTCCTCTATCCCCTACGCACGTAGTGGGGTGCTTTGCGCCGCCCTCGGCCTTGCTTCTGCCGTCACCTCGCCTGTGCGTCGGCCCGTCGTCGCCGCCGCCTCCTCCAAGCTCTAACTAGGGAAGATCTAGTCTCACCCCCCCCTCTATTTTATGCGTCCTACTATTGAGCCCTACTTGCTCGATTGTGATGGGTAAAATGGAGGGATGGGGTAACCTACTGGGTTTGCTGGCTTTGAAGTGGGAAGGGGCGATGACGATGGTTCTTGGTGGCCGTGACTTTGCTCCCCAGTGGTGCTTCCCTGGTGGGAGCTTCTTCTCTTGGGGTGGTGGGTGGCTACTCTGTTGGTGCTTTCCTCTGGTGGCTTGGTCTTATCCCCTCTCTCTCTCTCTCTCTCAAGGCTTGGTGAAAATGAGGTTTTACCTCATGGTCAAAAGCTTGCGGGTTAAAAAAAGTGGCATTACAATTCTTTTCCACTCTCGACCTATTTCCTTACTCCATCTACCTCCCCTCTCTGCATCCCGTGCCTCACCGACGCCTTCCACATCGCTGTTCAGCGTCGGCAAGCACCGAACGAGACCAAATTCTTACCCTGACGCAAAGTGAGAAGAGGTTGTGCAAAGTAAAAAGATTTGCTAAGGGTGATATAAAGTGAAACTATTGTAAGATTGTATGGTCTAAAGTGAAATTTACTCTCTTTTTTAATTTGGATGGGTGCATGACAGTTCATTTTTTTTAGTTCTGTATTTACATTTCACAATAATTTTACTCTTGTGAAAGTTGAAAGTGCCCCTTCTTGTCGGGAACATATCCCATGCACATGAGCTCTTTTGTGCACATATGCACATAGCGAATCCCGTCCGTTCATCAGGAAATCGACGGCGATCGGCGTGGCGGGCCACCAGCGTGCGGCGAAGGCGGCGTCGTTTTTGCGTTTTGCCCCCTGCGGCCGTGCCCAATCCCGTGGTCGCCTCGCCCCCAATCCCCCCAATCCGCGATCCCCAATCCACCTCTGGCGATGGAGGCGACTGTGGCGTCGCGCCGGTCGATCACGCCGGTCGACTAGCCAGCGCCGCTCCGCCTCCCCCCCTTGTGCTCTCCCTCCCTCCGCCTCACTCCATCCCTCCGCCTCACTCCGTTCCCTCCGCCTTTAGGGTTGGGGGCGACCGTGGTGGCGCCGGGTGACTAGCCCGTGAGGGAACGCTCCTCCTCCCCCCTTGTGCGACCGTGGGCGTTGGCGCACCATGGAGAAGCACAAATCTCGCCCGGAGACGCACTCCGAGTGGTCCACGTCAGGCCCTAGCGGTGGGCTTCCTCTCGTCCCATGCCCGAAGTGCCACGCGACGATGATATGGGCTGTGTCCGGGAGCTCCAAGAACCAAGGAAAGGAATACTACAAGTGCCCTAGAAACGACGGGGTAAGAATCGACCTTTGTCTTGATTTTGATGTTAAACCTAATCTACAGTTTGATGTTCAAGTTGGGTGGTATGTTTTGGTCCAGCCATATTCCAAAGAATGCGACACATTCATGTGAAAGGATCAATACAAGAGGCTGTTGAGTGGGATGCATCCGGTTGAACATGAGAGAAGAGATAACCATGTTTTGGAACAGTTAGCTGCCATCCAAACCTCATTGGACCAGATGAATGACCAGATTACCAAGTCAATCCAAAAGTCCAGTGCTGCAGATGAGAAGTTAAAAGTAATTGTTGTTGCATTTATTTTCTTCCTGGTAGGAATCTACATTGGAAAGATAGGGAATTGAGCTTGTAATTTAGTTATGCATTAGTCCTTTGTAATGTAAGATGTAGTACTGCATGTAATGGACTAATGCACTGGTAATTTAGGTAATCTGAGCATTACACGCACTGGTAATTTAGGTAATCTGAGCAGTTTGAATGTAAGATGCAGTAAGATGCATCCAGTTTGAATGTGGTGGTTGTATACCTGATACTGTTTGAATGCTCAGACCAACTGCACTGCTATTGTACTTGACATGTTGTATATGTTGTAATGGACTAATGCATCTTACAACTGATATGGTTTGAATGTCCAGTCCAGTTTGAATTTGAATATGGTTGTAATGACCAGTCCAGTAAGATGCATCCAGTTTGAATATGGTTTGAATGTCCAGTCCAGTTTGAATTTGAATATGGTTGTAATGTCCAGTCCAGTAAGATGCATCCAGTTTGAATGTGGTGGTTGTATACCTGAACTTTAGAATGATGCTTATGCTGCTGATTGCACTTTAGAAATGAGCTCCAGATTGCACTTTATGTCATTGCACTATCTTCGAAGAGGATCGTGAGCATAAGGGCTGTCCAGATTGCACTTTAGAATTGTAATCTGAGCTCCAATTCTGGAAGAGCTCCAATACTGGAAGAGGACTATGAGCATAAATACTGGAAGAGCTCCAACTGAAGAAGTTCCTCTGATATATCTCATAATCCTTTTCACTGCATTCCAGTGAGCATCAGTGGGATTCTGAAGAAACTAACAGACCTTATTGATAGCGAACGAGATGTCAGGTCTTGTCAGAGTCAAGTATTGTAACGCACCAACTGTGCTTCTATACTGAAACGTTTCCTTTTCAGATAATACAGTGCTTTGAATTCTGGAGAGTTAATCTAAGGTAACCATTGGTGTAGAAACTGACTTGCAGTTGCTCATATTAGCTTATCTCAGTAAATCACTAACACACTTTTGCTGAGTTAGTAACATTCCTTTATCATTATAGGATGCCTCAATAACAAGAAAATAACTCAGCCTTCCAAGATCTTTAATAGCAAAATCTGCTGAGAGCTGCTGGATCAATTTACCTGCTAGCTCATCACACGAGCTTGCATTATAATGTCATCTACGTATAAGAGCATATAGATGGTTATTCCACCAGTATTAAAGATGAATAATGATGTGTCTGCCTTAGATGACTGAAACCCAAGTTCATGTAACTTCTGACTCAATCTTGCATGCATGCCCTCGGCGCCAGTTTCAACCCGTATAGCGCTTTGTCAAGTTTACATGTGCTACAGTATCAGGTTTTGATTCCTTTGCCGCACTAGTAGCACATGTAACATTCAAGCAGTTATATTCAAGCATATAACAACTAGATCTTACCAGCAGATTCCTTTGCCGCACCAGCAGCACATGTAACATTCAAGCAGTTATATTTCAGCAGCAATACAAACATTCAAGCAGATTCATTTGCCGCACCAGTAGCACATGTAACATTCAAGCAGTTATATTCCAAAGAAGAATACAAACCAACCAAAGAGTAATCAAAACTCGACATCAGAGTAATCAAAACTCGACATCAGAACATGCCTTGATAATTCAGAAAAACAATACTTGCTCCAAAACAGCATTGCACACATACACAAGTCATAAGTCCATACAACATACGAAATGCAACATGTCCAATTCTATTACAAGTCCATGCAACATATTACAAGTCCATAAGTCCAAACAACATATGAAATGCAACATGTCTAATTCTATTACAAGTCCATACAACATATGTGAAGCCACCTCCTTTGTAGCCACCTGCAAAGCAAATATGAATACCGTACATGTTAGACAATGAGTACTAGAAGCAAATAACAATGGAATGCTATACAGTGAGTACAAGTCATACCAGAATTCCGTATGGGCATGATTATTTTGCTTGCTTCCTTAAAGGGCAGTTGCGGCTGTCGTGGGTGCCGATCTCATTGCATGTCCTACACATGCGAGCAGCCTTTCCCTTAGACTTCTGCTTGTTCTCCCCAGGCCGATTTCTCTTGCATTTCCCTCTAGTGAGGTTGTCTGTTGGCGGCAATATATCGATCTGTTCAGGGATGGCACACCCAAGATACGCTTCAACCTCCTCCACTCTACTTTGCTGGTGGACAGGAATTTCCTGGTTTATCTCATGCATAAACTTTTTAAGTTTCCCTCTAGCATTCTGCATGTAAGGAAGTGAAGGTCTAGCTCGATGTATCAAATCTTCCAAGTCCTTTCGCATCTCAACTGCCAACTTATGAATTTCTTCCTCCGTGGGATCTTTGGGCTTCTCCTCAAGAACATTGTCATTCTCATCAAATACAACCTCCCTCTTGCAGTTAGCAGTCCATCTTTTTAAAACATAATAACTAGGAAGCTCATTCAGCATTGCACCTCGTAAAACAAGGATAATGTGGCGGCAAGGAATTCCATGAGTGCCAAACAACATGCAGGAGCACTGTGCAATCATGGTGTTAGTGTCACATGTAACTTTTCTAACATTCTTGCCATCCTCATTCACCGCTGTTACTTTAAGGTCGTATACTTGTGCTGTGCTCTCAACAACACAGTTGTCCCTGGCAGCAATAACCTCCTTCTGAAACTTTGCGAACACCTTATGTGTGAAAACTTCGCTCCCATGCAACTCTATTGGCCATGGTGTCTTCAATTGAGGCTTCGTGTGAAAGGTGGCATTGTCCTCTCTTAGCTCATTTTCTCTTTGTTCGTCGACCGCAGTATCGAAGCGAATCCAGAACTCAACCAAAGCATGTTTGTAACCTATAAATCGATTGAAAAAAGAATTGTCACTCTCAGACCTTGAAGTTGTTCTAAGGATTCCTGCCAGAGGTATATCCATAAAATAAGCCGGTACCCAAGATGCCCTAATAATGTAACGACCAGCCAACCACTCATTATCTTCCAAATGGAACTCAAATCATATTAGCCCATCGCGACTCGAATTCTTCCGAGTTTCGAGGATACACACATGAATTGACACGACGTAAAAGATTGGTTATCCTCAACCGCCTAATCTTTGTAGGAGTTTGTTCAATATGTGCCACATGCATAATCATGCGTTGTATTAGGAATACATCTTGAATTGCCTTCTTCATGGCAGCATCTTCATCGCTTATTATAAGCCTAGGTGCAAGACCTCCCATACATCTTAAGAACGCATAGAACAACCATTTAAACGTTTCAATCGTCGATCGGCAAACAATGCGACCCGAATAGAACACATCCCCATGGTTATTCACTCCCATGAATGGTCCAAATATCATGTCATATTGGTTTGTATTATATGTTGTATCAAATGAGAGCAACTCCCCAAAATGAACATAATTCTTCTCTTTGGTTGCATCCGCCTGTAACACATGGACCAACCTACCCTTAGTCAATGACATAGTCAAAATAAAATGCTGGCGTTGTTCTCATTCCTTCTAGCTAGATTATCAAGGAACATCTGAGCATCTGAGGACTTTATACTCTCTCTCAAAGTGCGGTGATAATTTTGCAAATCCCTCCTTGTGCATTCAACATTCTGAAACCCACCCTCACTAACATGAAGATATCTAAATGCCCCAGATGTCCCAATGCTAGCTTGATGGCATGCGAACAATGTCATCTTAGCCTTCTCATTTACTTGTCTATTAGAACGTATCAAGTGTTGCTTACTAGGTGAGACAAAACCATGGTTATGCACTTCCACAAATGTCTCTAATCTGAAATTATTGTCCTGAGTCCGTTTGATACCAAACATGGCCTCACACCCACACCTAGTCAATTTAGACTCATATGACCTCTTCGTTTTGACCTCCAACTTGTTCTTACCTTTTTCTTCCTTCCAACCACGTCTGGCACAATAGTACCGCCTCCATTGCACAGCACCGTTCACGATCGTTCACGCCTAATACGAACGGAGAAGCCAAAGAACATGCGATATGCTTTGTAAAACCTCGTACGCATCCTCATCTTCAAAAATCATCCCCACGATATGCGTCAGGTTGTCATTAACTACTGGTGTGGACGACGAACCCTGCAGCGGTTTGGATGAGTAAGCATGACATCGATATTACTCATTCAAATTTAAAAATTTGTAATCACCATACACTCACACAGAACGGAATGCTCGCCGCCTTCTGTGGTGTTTTACACAAACTACTCGCAACGAGAGAGTGAGCATCGCCCATTTCAGGACATGGCAACGCTGGTGGGCGTACGGAGCTACTCACATCTTCCGTAGAATCCATGCGGCACTTGGACTGCTGCGATAGTTGTCCAAACAAGGAATCAGACAAAAGATTAGCTTGTATTTACAGGAGCATGCACAAAAATCACAATAAATCTGCTCAAAACAAGAATTAGTACTTCAATCACACACACTATTCAATCCATTTCAGGGTGGGCAAAAACCTGATAAGGTTTCATCATCCAGCCTCTACAACATCGAAGTAGAGAAAGGGGGAGAGGGAGAGAGGGATGAGCGTGTGGTGAGTCCGGACCTTGTCTTGATGTCCCCGATGCGGTTGAAGATGATGGCGCGGTGGCCGCCCTCGACGTTAGAGAAGGCATTCGTTCGTCGCAGCGTACCACGAGACGACGAAGGCGGCTTGGCGGCGAGCGAGCAGAGAGGCCGACGAGGGCGGCGGCGGCAGGGAGGCGCGATGAGCGGCGCGGCTACGACTACCGTTTCTGGCGCGGATTCCATGGCCGAACGATTTCGCGTCGTGCCCAAATCGCGCGGTTTTTTTTTGCAAAAAACAACGCTCGCCCACGCTCGCACGCGAAGCGACGCTCGCCCACGCTCGATCGCCGTCGATTTCCTGATGAACGGACGAGATTCGCTATGTGCATATATGCACAAAAGAGCTCATGTGTATGGGATATGTTCCCTTTCTTGTCAGCGCTTTCGGTATTCGGTATTCGCAAGCAACGAATCGGTGGGAAACCCTGTGACTGGCCGAAACCCACACACAAATGCAGGCGCTCCTGCTTTCCCCGGCGGCGGCGCCACCGCGGTCGCTCCTCCCAACGCTAAGGACGCGGCCGCTATCCCCCGGAGCCACCGCTGTCGTCGCGCCGGTTTCGTGCGTCTCCGCTCCCCGCCACGCGGCCGCCTTCGGCGGTGCCTCCTCCGCCGCAGCCGGCCGAGGCTCTTTGTGGCACCTCGCCGCGGCGGCGTCCGATCCTACTGACTCCACGCCTTCCCCCGCCGAGGTGGAGATCGACCGCGCCAAGCTCGCCCAGGTGCCACTCACTTACTCCGCTGATCTATTGAGCTCCAGTAGTGATACTAGTAGGATTTCTGGTGCCCAGCCAAGAAAAGTGCGGCTCTTGGTCTAGTACTCTTGGGGAATTTAGGTTCTTGGAACCTCTTGTGCGCGCGCTCATTTTCCCGATTGCTGCAAGGATAATGTGAGAGTAGTGTTTATCAAGAATATGTAGACAAAATTGGACTATGCCATGGTTTCTTGTTCTGCTGCTGTTGGGCTTGCTTGGGCAAATCTGTCCTGCAGGCTTGTATTAGGGAATGGAGCAGGACCTGAAGGCGTGTGTTAGAGGATGGATTTGTCTCTTCCCATGCTTCGCACACTCACCGATTTAAAACACTTGAATTGAACATTGTATTGAGACTTAAGAACCAGACTTCATGTTCCTCTTTGGTGCCACATTGTTGTGTAGTCCGTCAGGAGTTTCATACACCACATTTTGTTGTATCAAATCTCACATATTTAACGAGGCGAGTAGGTGACATTAAAATGATATGTCAAACTTTGATATCATTCATCCATAATTCCTGAAGTTATTGTGACTTTTCAATTCCATGTTTGACGTGTTCTTTTTGGTATTCTACTCTTAGTATAATCTGTGGTTAGAAGTTAAAACTGTAAACTATGTGCTTTCTCTATATTTTCAGGCTGTTTTGCCATATGGTTGACATGATCCACTGCCACTCTTGCTTCTCTACATGCTATTTACTCAGCTGTCTCGACTCTCAAAACTCTATGATTCTCAAGTATTAGCCTTTCTCTGTTTCCTTTTTTGCAGGTTAGCAGAAGACTAGAGAAAACAGCACGGTATTTTAAGAGTTTGGGTACCCTGGGATTCTGGTCTCAGTTGGTGTGCACGACTGTTTCGGCTGGAATTTTGTCATTCTCTGCGGTTGCTACAGGGAATGCAACAGCTCCCTTTACATTCTTTGCAACTGCAGTTGGTATTGTTGCGGCCTTTTTCTCCGTATTCTGGTCATTTGGTTATATCCGTCTTTCTGAAAGGCTTAGGAGAACAGCAAGCGAACCTGCGAAGGTACTCTTATCGCCTAAAATTGTAGCACCGCACTATCATTTTCATTGTGGAAATTGGAAAAGTGTTTCTCCTATGCACCCAGCCAGGGATCAGCTAACCGGAGGTGGGGTAGAATCCCGGCTCCCCTCCGGTACCGGTAACCGGCCTGGTTACCGGTAACCGGGCCGGTTACCGGTAAAATTCATTTAAATTCAATTGAAATTCATTCAAAAATTGAAAAAAAAAACGCTGGGATTTCCCCTCCCGGTCACCCTCTGATACCGGTAACCGGCCCGGTTACCGGCGGGATTTGGATCCCTGCACCAAGCCACCCATACCTTTGCCTATAATATTGGCATCACCTTGCTTGCCTGTCTAAAAATAATCTTGATATTATACACCCAGCAAACTGATTTGACGGTATCATACTATTATGGTATGCGCTAGGTGCCTGCTATTCGACATGTTTTGAACTAACTTAGTAATATTTGGTACTGTTTTGCATGGCAGTCATGATAAACTGGTTTAAATATGTTTTTTTAGCCAAAACTAAAAATCAGTGGCTCCTTTTCCAGGCTCCTCCACGTGCCGATGTGATTAAAAATCTGAGAAACGGTATCGTGCTTAATGTTCTTGGAATGGGTGCTGCAGTTCTTGGGATGCAGGCAACTGTAGGTGCTCTGGTAGCAAAAGCTCTCACTACCTCCGCAGTACCCTACTACCAGGGTATACCCCCTGGCCAGAGTCCTGTTCTTGCTTTAGATGTTTTTCTTGTTCAGGTATGGCATGGTAATTTTTTTTTCCCCTTTTGATCGCTCACACTAAGACTACCTTCCAAGTGTTTTCATTGCTCCCAACCTGCAAAGTAATCTGTTAGAGTTCATAATGCAAAGTTTACTGTACGAAATTCGAAACAAAATGTGCTAACTTCAAAAATACTGAAACATCCTAGGTCAGGAGTCAGGACTGAGGAGAATTGAATCATCAAAAATACTGAAACATCCATCATAGGGGGACATTTTCCACTATAGTCACTGTCTGCTTCAAATCCTAAAAACAAATGTTAGATTCTTTTCGAACTTCACCCTTTTTTAGACCTTTCCGAACTTCATCTGACCGAATAGGACCATTCATGTATTCTGAATTTATGATCTGTTGGTCAGATTAATTTTACTAGGAAGGAATACGAGCCTAGTTATTTGCTTTTTGCTACTCCACTATGGAAAATCCATTCCTGATTTTTTTTCTTCCATGCTAACAACGCTGTCACAAGAGCATCAATCATTTAATCGTCATTGTTTCTCGTCGTGCACAGGCTTCAGCCAATACGATCCTCTCTCATTTTCTTGGACTGTCGAGCTCGCTGGAACTACTGCGGTCTGTAACCCTTCCTCAAACTGAAGCTGCCCCTGTACCCCGACCGGCATGATCTATAGGCAATAGCATGTCCAGACCCTGTGTTCCTTGGCTCCAGATTTTCTTCTTTGTTTTGGATTGTATTCTGGTGCAACGTTTTGTGTATGCATGGATCTTTTCTTTTGGTGACAAGTTCTGATCTAGCTGCATTCATTTTGCTTTTTAATCTGACAAACAAATTCAGATTGCATATATATCATATCCTTAAGGCCTTGTTTGGTCCGCTGAATTGTTCCCAAATCCTACGGATATTGTACTGTTCCTTGTGAAATTCCTGCATTCCAAAATGGAGCCTAAACCTTTGTTGTTGAAAGTATATGAACAGTGCCTGAGAAACAAGAGCAAGCCCTCTGATGTGAACTGTGAAGTACTTCTGGTCTGACTGAGCATCTAAATATGGTGTGAAGTGCTTCTGGTCAAACTGAGCATCTAAGTAATTGTCTAAATATGGTTCAAGTACAAAACATGTATAATTTGACAAAAACTGATGTACAAGGCAATCTAGAAATGAACTTACATTTCTTCTTTTGCATCTGTGTATTATCGTTTTTTACATTCAACTCTGGGTAATGTTGACATTACATCCGTAATACAGCAAGTCACTCTCACTCTCTACCAGAAACATATGCAACCCGTATATGTACAAGATGAACGAAGATGAGTCGTCAAAAATGAGGAGAAAAGATGAACAAAACAAGACATGTCTTTCCTATCTATATAGGTATTGAAGAAAGAGAAAATCCAGAATGCGCCTTAGTCTCTGAGATAAGAATGTATAACCCTGAAACAGAAGGTGCACCAAGCTGTATCAACAGGGGTATCCAATCAAAGAACTTGTCAAACTTGCTGTTCTCATAATCCAAAGCGGCTTGATTAGTAAATTAAGATTATCAATCTGCATGCTGAAAACTTGAAATCCCCTGAGTTCAATTCCATCAGCTGTCAAACCCTTGCTGTTCTCATGATCCGAAGCGGCTTGATTAGCGAATCAAGATTATCAGCCTGCACATTAAAATCCCCGGAGTCCAATTCCATCATCTGTATGTCGTCCGTAGCATCTACGTCTGCAACATCTTCATCGGCATCAGCATCAAGGCTGATGAAGTCAACAAAGTCCCCAACACAGAAAACATGTTGCGGTTTCTGTCGCTCTCCTTCGTCTTTCCTTGTCTCACTGTCATGGCCAATGCTGGTGTCAAAATACCGGCCCCAACTACTGTTTTGGAGGATGTCTGGTCTGCTGCTCTTGGATTTGTTTTTCTTCTTGGGGTGGTGAAGTTTGCATCTAGATTGTTGTGGGCACTCTCCTGTCGCCTCAAAGACGGGGCACACATGGCTGTGCTTTTTATGACACTGCTCGTAACAGATTATTTCAAGACCATGAAAAGATTAGTGATCTAGGTTCAACATAAAAAAGTTTGTGGAAGCCCCAAAGTTCAAAAGGTGAACAAACTCTGTTTTAATGCAAACTAAGTGCACTGCAAGCTTATCTAGCATAAACAAGTTCCAACAGGGGAAAATTACTAACAAAATCTTCATCATCTAATTATCTATCAACAGTTCAACATTAAACCACACTAGACAAGCCTCGTTGACGGGACTAAAAATATGCATGTCCTCCTAGATTCCAATAAAAAGCTCCTTCGGTCTCATGAAGTGAATTATATCTACCAAGAATTTTGGATTGAAGAATTGTTATTTGATTGATGAAAAAAAATGAGAACATCCTATCCTACTGGACTTAATAGTTTTATATGCTTCTGAGTTCTGACAGATACATTTGCATAATATTTCACTTTTGATCTTTTTGTTAAGTTTATCAGCTGACCAAGACAATGCTGAACTCCACCTTTAGCTATAGTGAAAAAAAGATGAACAAGCATGCATCTACGTTATTTTCCAATTCAAGGTTAAGGTGTGCAAGCGGAAACTTGATAAGATCAATAGATTTCTAGTAATATCATTAAGTACCTCATCACCATCTGCACAATATCCCTTTAAAAAGCCTTCACAAACAGGAGCATTGGAGTTCACTTTCACATGCCTATAGGGACAGGCTGTGTTGGTACAGAGTCCTGCCAGTGAGATGCCAAACATATATGTAATCAAGACAAGCTTGCAAAAAAGAGAGTAAAAATGATACAACGAGACTGAAATGAATCACCTCTCAGAAAATAAGAACAATCTGGCATTCTTTCCGGAAGAACCTGCAGGACAGACTCTTACAATGAAAAACAGGTCAAATGCAAGACCAGCAGTAGAATCAAGAGAAAATGTCTTACCTTGTGAGTCAGTTTACAACTAGTATTAGAACACAAGCCTTTAAGAAATTTAGTGCAAATAGTCACTTTAGCTCGGTCATGAATATAAGGACACTTGCCGCCAGGTTTTTTGCACTCGCCAAACCGAGTGAAGAATTGACAGTACTGTTGTTTCTTTGCTAGGCGTGATCTAACAGTGTGCAAGCTCCATCGAACTTTCTCACTCGCTAGCATGCGGATTACTTTCTTTGGATTTCTAACCAGTTGGTTACCTTTGTTAACACGCACATATCTGCTTTAAAATAAGACAATTAGAGAATGAGTTAAAATTAAACGATCTAAGAAGAAAATAATTTTTACTTATAAGATGGCATCATGCAAGCAATAGCATGGTCAAAACATACTCATTGCAAGTTGATGACCTCCTCAAATCTGAAGATGCCTGGTTGGTGTTTCTTAATTGATTGCCAGCAACACATACAGAGTATTGATCTGCAAAATTTGACCAACAGGAAGTGAAAATAGAACATATCTAATGAGCAAATGAAAGATCAGTACTACATATATTTTCTAAGAAAGGCAATTCAAGGTACATGAAAAGGTACACCCATTCGATGCACTGCCTACAAGCAATTACTAATTAATAAACCAAGGTGCTTAAACTAGGGCAACAAAGAGCAGGTCTCATGTGCTACACGTTGAAATGGAATCACTACTAAGCCAACTATTTTGGCTAACTAAGCACCAGCACAGTAAAATGCTCATCCAGCAAGTAACTCAGCATTAAACTTTTAACATGGAGAAGCGTGGAAGTTTTACAAGAAAAGCAATCGAGAAGTAGTCAAACTTATGTATCTCAAACGTATATTATTTTAGCAGTTCAACCATTCTTCGGTAGTGGCGACAAAAGATTGAACCATATATATTTCACAAGTTGACGCATTACCATATCTTCCCTTATCACGGGGAGACTGCCGCTTCCGCTTTTCTCTTTTCTTTCTCTCAACTTCAGCAACTGCCAGTGTAACTTCCTGCAATCCAGAATGCAATTTTTTTTGTTTGATCATGCAAAATTAATGCACCTTAGAAGCAATATACAGAGTAATGTGGTCATTATTTAAAAGTGCAGGTATAGCACGAGGACATTGATTATGAAGATCACTGTCTAAATAAGATTATTATTTAACAAGTGAAACTGTGTATTCAAAAGTTGGTTGCAGAACTGCCCTAATGATTGTGCAGACAATCTAGTCAAGTATACTCAGCACAATACAGGTAGCCATCAAGAATCAGCATTTCCATTAGAGATTAGCCAACAAACTTAGTGAGAAACATCTAGAGACAACAAGAGTTCCACCAGTAACATATAATAGATCCTTTCTAAAAGATTTCTCGTGGGCTTCCCAACATAATATAATGATCTGATGAATGGAGCTCCAGAACTGACTTGCATGGATTACTGAATATGAAAAATTAGGAACAAGAATATCATTGGAGTCGGTTACCTCGTTGACCTTTTGAGAATGTTTCTCAAAGGATCTTGACCATTTCAAACTTGATCGACCAACACTTAACACGCCAGATTTCCGTAGAGAGAATCCATCAGTTGAGACAGTATAAATCATCTCTCTCTTCCTTGTTTGCAATAATTTTCTGTCAAACGAAGAGGATCAAGACTTGCTATAAACAAATCAAAGGGAAAAAGTTCAGAACAGTCTGCTAACAGTTACCTGACTATTCGTAAGGAGCTTGTATTCAACAATGAAGTGTGACTGCTTCTAAAATCCTTGTAGTATATTTTTCTTTTCCATGGAAGTATACGTGGGAAGGCCTTCATATGACTAGTTCCCACAAATCCTTTCCTCTGTGGTTGTTTCCCACTGAGTGTCCACACGTGAGAGAAACTTCCCACATTATTTTTTGTCTGAAGAGCTGCATTTAGAAAAGTTTATGCAAATGATAGTTTAAGGAATTAGCATTGCTTTATTATTCCGGTATCAGGTTGTAGAGTACTACTAGTATTGTATGCCCTCAAAAGGCACAGGTGAAGATGCAAAAGCAACGAATACAACAAAATAGTTTATAAAGAAATGTTAGCTACATAAAAATAAGCAAAAGGAAATGATGAAATCCAAAAGCAAAATGCAAGGTAATCATTTAAGAAGCTTAAGGAGAATTGTGCTCATGTCTAGAGCTTCATGAGGTGAAGAGTAGGATATCAAAGGAAAGGCTTATTATAACCAGAATTTCCTAGCTTGGTGAATAAACTCACTCAGATTTAGTCATGATTCTCAATCTTGGATTTAGTTGAAGTTCCCTATGCTGATAAAGTTCAGGTTCGTTGAACTTCAAAAAAATCCATTACTGTGTAGGTTTCTAAACAAAATTCCAGTGCACTAAGAAATATTAGGCTGATAATTAAATGACAATATTTAGAGGGAAAACAGCAGAAGGAACAAATAATTTGTACAATATATTACCTTTATGTGGTCTGTCCTTTACCCCAGTGATACTATTCTTCGAGGATGCAATCATTAGACCTTTATTCTCACCTGAATTTAAACTCTCAGTAGGTGTCGTATCTTTTGTATTCTGACCATCAGAAGGTGAGGAAGTCAAAATAATCTGATTTTTCCTTTTCTTGAAATATAAATCAGATGTTGTGGATGGCTGCAGTGATAGAACCTTATCCATGGAACTGTTAATCGAGTCACCAGGGTGCTGCATCTGTGCAGCAACCAGTTTATTTGACTTGGGTCTAACATAAACCACTTTACTAGCATCACAGGGTTCAGATTTTTGTGCACTTTTGATGCTTGGGTTATCCGCACCTGAGTTTAGCTGCCCAATAGAGTCTTCTTTTTCGGATTCAGGAACATGCTGCTTCTGCAAAGTTTGAGACAACTGCTCCGGAAGGTTCGTGGTGCAACTGATGGATTTGGTGTTTAGTGGTAACGGAGGAGTTTTGGGTCTTTCAACAGAAATGTTAGAATGTGCTACAAAATCATTTGTATCAACTTTCCTGACAAAATTCATGCTTCTCCTCATCACAGGCTTATTCAACTTATTTTGAGTATCCAGACTAGAAGAAGAATGAGGATGATTTCCAGTGGCTAGATTTCTAATGAGGGCATTACCCTTGCGTATATAAGAGTTTTGAGTTTTACCACTCTTCTTCAGTGGTAGTTTAGGGAGTAATCCTGAAGGATGTAAAACATGCAAAGATGAAGTAGAAGATGCCATGTTGCCACGATGCCATGTCCTGTGCCTTGCATTCTGACTTAGGCGAGGGGCCTCTCGGGATGAACTGGGCAAATTCACCTGTTTAGGAGCTACCTTGGGGAGAATGGAGTTTGTAAAATCCATCTGAGATTTTACTGCAGAGTTTACTACTGAGTCCAATACTGCTCTCCTGCTATCCTCCTTAGGTGCTAATAACTTGTCAGGCGAACTAATAGAAGGTAGAGTAGATTTGCATGGTTGATGCTCCTTTTTAGCTTCTGACACGATGGCTTCGATCCAAGAAGACAACAAATCCTGCTTTGTGCTTGACTCAACCCCAGGATCCTCGGTATTACTGTAATAGGTGTGATCTGGATCAACAGATACCTCAGAAGAAGCTAGCTCTGCATCCATAACGTCGGTAGATTCTAAAGTTGAGAGAACAGGTCCGTTCGGGTTATCCACAGGAATATCTACCATTTGATAATCATATCGATCTAAAACATTTATTGAACTAATAGAGTGCAAACCTGAGAGAAGAATCCCACTATGATTCTCAACATTCCCACTGCTCTCTTTGGGTGCCAATAAATCTGACTGAGGCATATCGCTACCACATAGCCTAACACTGTGATCCTGACTAAAGAAAGCATGAACACTTCCACACTGGTCCATATCTTGTGTAACATCGTGATCCTGACTAACAAAAGTATCATCATCCACACTCTGGTTCAAACCTAGCCTATCCTTCCTAACAAAAGCATCATCAATCAAAAGTTGCCCAGACATTGCAATATTGTTGACTGCTGGCGGTAAAGTCAGCCAATTCTGAACACCTGCGCTGATTAAGTCATCACCAGCTACACCTTTTCTTTTGCCAAGTCTATCGAATTCTGTCACTGTGGCAACATCTAATCCTTGCTGTCCTTCCACCAGCTCATGATTTTCCTCAAGCTGTCGCTCACTTTCTGCGCTACTGAAATAGATATTACTGCCAAGTGTCAAAGCTGTAGGAACAGATTGCTCACTATTACCAGATACAGATGAAGATTCCCGGGAAGGTGCCAAGGTAAAATCATTATCAGGAGACAGATAGGCTCTATCAAGATGCATCAGTTCTGCTGCCTGAGATGTAGCATTCCTTCCTACACCATTATGCAAAATAATATCACTGGTTGAATCATCCATAGGATCATCATCTAATGGCGGCACATTTGTGCTATCTACATTTCTGGAAGATGGAAGATTGAAAATATATTTATCCTCGACTTCCATGGGTGCATCTCTTTCAATTAAAGCAGTTCTGTCATTGAGGAGAAGATCTTCCATGCGGTTATCCTCAGTTCCACCAGCTTCATCAAATTCTGGAGTATTCGCAGAACTATCTGTAGTGCCAGCGTGTCTTTCATTTGATCCCACCAGACTCTTACCAACTTCCCTCCCAACAAACTTACTCGTGATAACTTCTGCTGTATTGGGAGCTTCCAAGTGGTGTGATATTTCAGTAGTGTTAGTTTCACATGATTCTACGGGCATTTGGCTCTCTTTCTTCTGGGTATCCTCATTCACACTAAGTTTTGTTGCATTAGAAGCCTTCGCATGGTGTGTCACAGAAGTATTAGCTTCACTTGATTCCGTGGGCATTCTGCCCTCTTTCTCCTGGATACCCTCATTGACACAGACTTCCACAGTATTAAGAATTCCCCAAGAGTTAACAGACACAAAATCCTTTTCACTTGGATGGGTGAACATGTTACCTTCTTCCTCCCGGGCATCCTGACTCACACCGACTTTTTCTGTTGTCCTAGGAGTCCCCCCAGAGTCACCTAAAGAAGCAATACTCTTCTCACCTGAACCAATCAGAATTATACCATCTTTTTTCTGAGCACCCTCTCTCACACTAACGCTAACTTCAGTTGTACTAGGACCTCCAATGAAATTGTTCACAAGGAGAACACCCTCTTCATTTGTACCAATTATGATTTTACTGTCTTCCCTCCTGGAATCCTCACTACCACTAACTTCTGTTGTATCATGATTTACCTTAATTCTATCCACGTAAGCAGCATTATTTTCACTCACATCCTTAGAAACTTTGCTCTCTTCCATGCTGGAATCTTCACATCCATCAAAAATTCTCATAGAATTACTAGCAATTGCAACATTCATTTTACCTGAAAGAGACAAGATTTTACCCTCCTGCTTCTGAGAATTATCATTCTCAGACACAAAAGCGGCATTCCTAACACCTGAATCCACTGAGATCCTATCCTCTTCTTTCCCAGGATGCTCACTCCCACTTGTATCAAGCACTTTGGCAGATTCAATGGCTGAAGCAGCATTTTCATCACCTGGATCCATGGATGTTCTATCCTCTTCCTTTCCAGGATGCTCACTCCCACTAACATTTGTTGGATCAAGATTTATCGTAGATTCAATGGCTGAAGCAGCATTCCTTTTACTTGGATTTGTCAAGTTATTATTTTCTTCCTTCTGGATGTCCACACCATTACCAGCTCCAGTTGTATCACTGGTGCTAACCAAATTGTGTGCAGAGACATCATCCTTTTCAAAAGATGATGTTGTGATCTCACCCTCTTCTTTCTCACAAGCATTTGCATTACCATCAATATTATCCCTCTTTTCTGAGAAGATAGAACTACTAATTTGTTTATCTTTGCCGCCAATCTTCCTAACAATCTTCTTGATAACTATCTTCTTCACTTTCTTCACACCAGCCCCACGACAAGCAGTTGAGCCCACACTTTTACTAGTGGAACCCACATTCTTTTGAACCTTATCGGGCTTCCTGGTAACCTTCTTAACAGACCCTTCCTTTTCCTTGGACTCTGGTGAAGGCTTCACAAGAATAGAGGCCAACGCCTTCTCATTCTTCTTTCCAGCAATCTTCTTCATTCCTGTATTACTATCAACATCATTACCACCAGCACTCTTCCCCTTACAATCCACAGAAATCACGCTGGCCAATTCCTTCGAAGCAGACCCAGCATTGTTCGACTTGCATGGCGAAATGTGCACCTCCTTTGGCAGCTGCCGTGGAGAAGACGGCACATACACCGCGGAGTTCTCCTCTATCCGCTGCCACACAGACACTCTAGTAGGGGCGCTCTTCTGTGTGGTGCGCCTTGGATACCCAGCACCCGTTGCGTGTGGCGAGCAAGGCAGTGTCATCTGCGAAGGCATCTGCATCTTCCTGTTACCCTTGCTGTCGCTGTGCATCGAGAAGGCCTCGTGGCTGATGTAACCCGGATGGGTGGTGGTCCTATCTACAAAATCGTCATCCGGGGTGTAGTTGGGGTGGGGGTGCTGCCTCGGGCGGCGGGGAGGAGGGCCGGAGCTGGAGGTGCTCTCGAGGTCGCCGCAGTCGTGCATGGCGCAGCGTTGCCTCTTCCGTGAGCCGGGCGGCGACAGCCGGAGCTGGTGGGCGGCGGCGTAGCGGCGCCTCTCGTCCTCAGCCTCCTCCCACGGGAGCTGCTGCTGCTGTGGATGGTGGTGGTGGTGGTAGTGACTGGCGACGCGGCGGATTTCGTCGACTGGGCGGAAGTCGTCGTCGCCGTGGCGCTGGTGGTTGTGGTAGCGGTGGTGGGAAGCGGGGTTTTGGTATGGCGGCGAGGAGTATGCATCGGGAGGCGCGCGGAGAGGTAGAGCGTAGTGGGGGGAGTCGTGGCGGTGCTGCGGCGGCAGGGGAGGGGGCGGGGGCGGGGGCGGGGGCGGGGGCAGCTGGTGGTGGTAGACGCGTGGATGGTGGTGGTGGTGGTCGGAGGGGAGGTGGTGGTACGGATCGGGGAGGGGCTCGTAGGAATCGTACTCGTACCTGGAGCGCACGGGAACAGCGCCGTCGCCGCTTCCCCCGGCGAAGTGGTGGTGCTGGTCGGGGTAGTGGTGGCCGCGGCGGTGGTGGGGGTGGTCGAAGGGAGGAGGCGGATCCATGGCGCCGATGCACGGGGCGCGAGGCGCCGGACGAATTGCCGAGGAGACGGAAAGGGTGAGTTGGGGCTTCGTGCTTGGGAAATTGCGATATTTGGGGGCGACGACTAGGCGGGCGGGCTGTTCTAGGGTTGCAGCGCAGAGGCGTGGGAATCGGGGGGTGGGGTTCGTGGGCTGCTTTGCTTGCCCAGCCAGCAACGGCGGCTGAGCGAAACACGTTCGATGTTTGACAGTTTGAGACCGATGGGAGCTTTAAGTTCGAAAATGTTTTAAATTCCTCTGAGGTAAATGACGGGAATTAACGGTAACTAACGATAAATAATAAGAATTAACGATAATTAACGGTGAAGGCGGCTACGATAATTAACGGTGAAGGCGGCTAGGTCAAAGCAACGGCGATGCGGGAGTAGAAAAGCTAGGGCGACGGAGGCGCAGGAGGAGGACAGAGCTGACGACGGGTGGAGACTGAAGAGGAGCCGAGTAGGGAACGATTGGAATCGTGTTGGGAGGGTGAAATGACTTTATATATGTTGTATGAGGTGGATAATTATACCTAAGTTTCAAGCACAAACTTGTAACCCGGCCCCGCAGAAACCTTCAAAGCCATGAGAAGTTGTCCTGGGCCGGTTTTCTTCTTTCGGTATTCCCACGTTGAAGGCGGCTTCCGACTTTTCCAAAAGTGGCTATTGAAAGCTGCTCATTTGGAACGGTTTCCGGTTTTTGCTAGTGAAAAGCCAAAGTCGAAACCACCCCAAACAGACCCTTGATCTGTGGCTTAGGCCGATGGTGCCTCGTGGCCCGTGGGGTGGATGGGATTTTTCACTGTTTGGCTGGAATTTTTTGTACGAGCACTAGGATGGTTCCTTTTTTGGTACGAGCACAAATTGCTATGTCTGTTTGTGAATATTTGCATCGTTGACTTTTCACGATCTTCAAGGTTAAACTTAGACAGTTAAATTCATTTATAAAATGTTGTGAAAGTATAGTATTATGAAAGTATTTCTTATGAAAATCTGCCAGTATCGTTTTAATATAATCAATCTAAATATGTAGGAAAATATTATTGATTGACGATTACGAAGTTTGACTGGTCCAAGTCAAAAGTGGCAGGTATTCGCGAATCTTTTTTAATTTGACCCTGTAGTGCTATGTTAATTACAAAAATAACACCGTTGACACCGAAATTGTAAATATGGCCCCCTGCCAAGCGCGGAAGTCTGGGAAGCTGACGTGTGTCACATTCCACGCTAGGGGAACGTGGAAAGCCACTGGGTTGCGTAGAATGTCAGGTAGGCGCGGGAACCAGGCTTTTGGGCACGGAAGAGTCATGGCCACATCCCGCACTACCTCGGTGCAGGAAGTCCCAATCAATGCTTTAATGCAATGCATGCACAGCAAAGATGCAATTGCCTTGCAATTAATGCCTTTAATGCATGTGCATTGCAAAAGCTTGACAGCGGTGCACTTCACGCGCTTTCCTGCCGTGGAAGGCAGTCGACCGCTTTCCGCGCTCCAGAGGCGCGGAACCAGGCCGGGCTCGCCATCTTCCATGTCGTGACGCTTGGTTCCGCGCCTGCCCGCCTCCCGTGTTGGCCTATTGCTTTCCGCGTTCCCCTAGTGCGGAATGTGAAACGCGTCAGCTTCTCGGACTTTCGCGCTCTACAGGGGGCCATATTTACAATTTCGATGTCAACAGTAGTATTTTTATAATTAACGTGGCACTACGGGGCCAAATTTAAAAAAACAGTATTCGCAAACGGGGATAGCAGGAATATCATAATTGCAGGTCATACAAGCAGAGAAATAAGATATTAGAATATTGGGTGATCCAATCTTGCATGTACTTTAGTAGTGTCAACAAGGCAACGTGAGTGGTGAGACATATGGCTAGGGTTTTCTCCGGTCACCTTTGGAAGTGATTCATCGAGATAGCATGTTGCATTTTTCTTTTCTCGGCCATTTTGATGTGTACGATCCATACTCTGGACATTGTCCATCCAATCTTTTAATTGTACGATAGTAAACGAACCAAGAGTGTGGTAGGCTGGTGGAGCGGTGATGATAAACAGTTATGTTGGAGGTGACTTATCAACGATCAAGTCGCCGATCTTACGAAATAAAATAAGAAAAATCGCTGAGAATTCTTGGAAGAGAATAGAGTTGCTTTTTATTGCAATGAACTGGTTTTTACAGGGATGCCTTTGGCAAGGCAACAGACTTTCCCTAATTACACTGAGCATATTGCTTAGAGAAATTGAGTTGTCAATAGTGATATTGAATCACTTGTCCTCTCATTCATCTTGTTTGTTGTGCTCCAGTTGTTCTCTTGTAATGTTATTCGTCGTCCACCCTTAAATATTAGCGAAGAGGCATTACTTATTTCTAGAGGAGACACCTTATGGAAATGACGCGTCTGGTTAGGGAGGCAGTTATTGTCAGTGCAAGAACACTTGATCACCGGTTGATGTCAGTGGGAGACGAACATGGGCGAAAACCGTGTAGTAGTTATTATCAGTGACTTAGGATTGAAAAAGCATCGTGTGGTTTGTCAGTGGAAGAGTTAGGGAAAAGTGGGGAGATGGATCGAGGCCATCCACTGCCTTAGCATCAGAGGTCTGACTTCTTGGCACGTTGTGAAAGATTTCTCCATGCGCCGAATAAGTCCTCTGAAGTTTGGTACATTGGTCGGGACGATTCGACCATGGATTCTTCGAAACGTAAGTCCTGAAAAATTCTGACCAGTCAGGTTTATTTTAGTTCATTATTTTGTAACCTTAAATTCTCTCTTTCCCTTCTCTTTTTTTTACAAGCCTTTCCCCTGAAGATGTTAGGGAGCGAATCAAGATGATCTGTGCCGGGAAACCCGGTGAAAAGGTTGATGTCCCCCGGATCTTGGCTACTATCTCTCCAAAAGAGAGGATAGAAAGGCCAGGTATGTACAATGAAAATTTTACATAAATTCATACCTTTAGATTTTCTGGTATTATGAAGTCTTCACCTCCCTTTCTTCTGTTTTCATAGTGCCTCTGGTACTCCCAATCACCTCTGATTAGGGTACTCCTCAGGAGGAAACTCCTAAGAAAGGGATGGTCGAGCCAGCCCCTGAGCAGATGGAAGTGTCGATGACTACTTCTACTGTTTAGAAATCCTTGGCGGCTCTGACCCCGTCTAAGGAGGCAGAGGTTGAAGAAGAGTCCCAGCAAGCTCTGCCCACTAATGGGGCCAAAGTGGTCGAAGAGAAGGGAGCAAGTCTGCTTCCTTCTTTCTTTAGTGATCGCATGGAGAGGAATTTTTCCTTAGTTAGGAGGTCTCCTCATCCCAATAACATCCCTAACCGATCTCGAGTTTTCGATAATAAAAGACTCAAGGAGGCTTGGTGGGGAAATATCTCAGATTGTCAATCAAAGACAGATTCTGGGATTATTTACTCCAACTATGCAGACAAAGCGGTCTAGGTAAATACCTACGATTACTCTTATGACATTTTTGTGGAGTTTATCTGAAATTTAAAGAAGTTTATTGTTTTTGCTTTTTGTAGCATATGGTGGAGGACACTACTGTGGTCAGAGAGTTAACCCAGCGAATAACTTCTTTTGAAAAAAAAATTTTCCAATTGAAAAGTAAGTACTTCTTCTTGACTTCTTCTTCCCTTGTTGTTATTTTGTTCCTTATTGTTTCTTAACTCTCCTCTTATCATAATTGATAGAATTTGAGATATTTGAAAAAGAGGCCAAGGCTAAGGGAGTCGTCATAACCACACTTGAGGAGAGGTGCAAAGTCAAAGATTGGTCGATTAAAGACTAGTCGACCAAATTTAATGAGACCTCCCTCAAGCATAAGGAAACCATTGAAGCTTTCGAGAAGAAGACTCAAGGTAACTGGTCGTAAACCCAACCATTTTACTATGTATTTTTAGTTCATTTCTTTAAAAAAAATGGTATACTCGTGCAGAGCAAGCTCAAATCTAAAAAGAACAGACAAAGCTCTTGAGTTTGAGTAAAATAAGGAGAAGGGGCTCGAGAGGAATTTTCAAGAGAAGATCTTAGCCTTTAACAAGATGCTTTCCGACATGGGGGCGGAAGCATTTTTGTCGTCTTCAAGGGAGACAACTGAGAAGGCGAACTATCCTGGTCAACAGCTCGAGACTCTCCAAGGCCTGCTCGCGACCTCTCAGAAAAACCACGCGAAGACCATGAGAGATGTTGTTGCGGATGGAGTTAGCTTTTGCTTTGGCAAAGCTTAAAACCCCCGACCCCTCTCTCAATCTCCAAGCACTTGAAGCAGACTTCAACTGCTCGAAGAAGGATGCAACCAAGATCTTCGAGGGGGTAGAACCCTTCGGAAACAAGGTTGCAGAGGAGATGAAGGTTAGATCTCCGTCTCACATCGACTAGTCAAGTGGCTCCGAGGAGTAAATAAATGTAGTAAAAAATATTAATGTAAAAAACTTAACTTTTATCATCAATAAAGCTTGTTGAGTACTCGTATATTTTCTAGCCCCCGACTGCTTGTGTAGTAGAAAAACTTACTAAGGAAGCAGTAGACCAATAAAAAGAGCATATATTGCGACCAACATACAAAGTATGTGCTGATTATGTTGTAAAAATGATCTAGTTAGCACTATGAAACCAGTTTGGTCGGTTTCGACTAGTTTTAGATCTATTTCTATAATTGAAATACCATATAGTATATTGTATGGTCGAAAGATGTCATAATACTTGTGTTTATGATATGAATGATTAGAAATTATGCAAAAATGTATGCAAAAAATGATAAGTGTTTTTATTTATATACATTATCCAAATTGGTCGTAAAAGTGCCAAGAACCAAAGACATGATTAATACTTCGCGAAACATATTCGTTCTGAAGTTTCGACTGGAAGCAAAGATCGTAGGAAAAGGGTCATCGCTAGAAACTCCTTCCAGTGGGCAGTACCACATTTAGAGAGGAGAGATTTCGACTAGAAGGTTTTCTGTGTCTCGGCTAGTTTCAAAACAACAGAATAGCAGAATGTTGAAGTGAAGAAAGAAAGTCTTTAAGTCCTTAAGCATGTAAGTAATTATATCTAGTTGTCTGTGTTATGTTCCTTTTACTTGTTTTTTCAGTAAGAAAAGAGTGTGTGGTCATTCGTAAGAACCATCTCTGTGACGGTCACGATAAGGACCCTCATGGCGTTTGACAAATATGTCAAAGCCAAAAAGTAAAAGATATTCTTTAGAAGGATGTTGGAGAGTAATGGAACTTCTGTGATCATCTTAAACAACAATAGTGTGTGACCAGGTAATGGATAATCAAAATAAAAACAACATCACTCATCGAAAAGGAAAGAAATAATGCAACTTTAATGAAATTGTAAATGAAAAGAACATTTATATATAGAACTTATGTAATTGATCAATATTACAAGAACTAGACAGAACACGCCCATTTGACAAGGCAAGTCGTACCGAACCTGGTCTGGTTACTTCGACCACAGTATATGGACCTTTCCATTTAGATAAAAGCTTGTTGCAATTTGTCTTGCCCTGAATTTTCCTAAGAACCAGATCACCTACGGCTAGACTACAAGGTTGCACCTTACGACTGTTGTACCTTCTCATGGCTTGTTGATAAACTACCGATCGTATTAAGACTTTGTTTCGTCTTTCTTCAAGGAAATTGATATCGTTGATTCGTAGTTATGTTTGATTGTTTTTGCTATAACAATCGGTTTGAGCAGAGCCAATTTTTAGTTCTGAGGGGGAGCATGGCTTTAGCACCGTAAACCATAAAAAAGGAGTATCACCGGTCGCACGACTGGTCGTGGTCCGAACAACCCATAATATAGAGGGAAGTTCCTGAACCCAAGTTCATGACCGTTTTATTAACTGGTTGAATGCTCGGTGTTTTATTCCTTGTATTAATATGCCATTAGCTCACTCGACTGCCCTGTTACTTTGTGGGTGAGACACGAAAGCGTAATGTATCTTGATACCTAGATCCTCGCAGAATTCCTAAAAATTCCCGCTCAAGAACTAGGTACCGTTATATGTGATTATACGACTGGGTATACCAAATCATGTGATCATATTTTTTGTGATAAACTTCTTGGCAGCTTTAGTTGTTATTTTAACAACCAGCTCAGCTTCTATCCATTTTGTGAATGTATCAATCATAACAAAGGAATTTGAAACCTCCAGGTGCTTTTGGGAAAGGTCCTAGAATGTCTAGCCCCCAAGTTGCAAAAGGCTAAGAAAGAGGTATTGTTTCCAAAACTTATGCCGGCTGATGTACTTGTCGACTATAAAACTGACATTGTACACACTTTGTCACAAGATTTTTAGCATTATGGATGGCAATTGGCCAGTAGTACCCTTGTCTAAAGCCTTTACCGATCAGAGTTCTATAAGAATGATGCGTTCCACATACTCCTCCATGTATGGCAGATAGTAATTTCATACCATCCGTTTGAGATATGCATCTCATCAACATTCCGTGAGCTCCGCGTTTGTAAAAGGGTATGATTAGAGTGTATGATTTGGCTTTTCGAGCTGTACGATCAACATCTACATCATCTTCAGGAAGTGTGCCATGATGAAGATAATTGTAGATTGATGTCATCCAATTACTACTGGGATCGATCTGTACGACCTCCAGTGGAGCATATTTATCTTCGGAATGCTCAACCACCGAGAGTGTATCGAGTTGCTCGAGAAAAACTCCGGACGGGACAGGTGATCTTGAGGAAACTATCGGTGCCAACTGGTCTGCCATAAAGCTGTCCTTTCTAGGAATATGTTGGATCTAGAAACCGAAGAAGTGTCTTTCAAGTTTTCGTACTTCTGCTAGATAAGATGACATCTTGGGACTTGAGCATTAACACTCTTTTCCAACTTGATTCGCTACTAGTTGAGAATCGTCTTTCATTAGTAATCTGTGAATCCCGAGGGCTTTGGTCGCCGAGTCCCGCCAAAACCTCAGACAGCCACATTATTTGTAGCAGGAAAGTTTAACTGAATAGCATACTTAATGTGTTCTCTAGTAGGAGATACCAGGACAACTCCTGCCCCAGAGCCTTTGATCATCAAGGAATCGTCAAAATACATCGTCCACTCTTCGTGGTGTTCGTTCTCGGGCCCTTGGGTGGGTTCATGGTTCGTCCATTCATCAATGAATTCTGCTAGAACCTGGAACTTAATTGTTGTTCGTGAAATGAAATAGAGATCGAAGGCCCCAAGTTCGACCGCCTATTTTGGTATTCGTCCTGATGATTCTCTGTTTTGGAGAACTTGACCAAGAGGATATCCAGTAGGTGTGACCACTTTGTGGGCCTGAAAGTAATATCATAGTTTCCTTGAAGCCGTAATGAGACCGTATAGCAACTTTTTTATCTCTTAATATCGTTCCTTTGGTCTATGTAAAATTTCGCTTACGTAATATACTGGTCATTGGATATTGTCACGTTCAATGACCAGCACAGCACTGACTGCTTGTGGTGTCGTAGCCAGGTATATTAGCAATATTTCTCCCGATCTTGGAGATACTAAGATCAGGGTATTCGTAAGGTACCTTTTGAGCTCTTCAAAGGCATTGTTTGCATCTTTAGTCCATTCGAATTTTTCTTGTTTCTGAAAAAGTTTAAAGAAAGGTAATCTTTTTGCACCCAATCGTGCTATGAATGACTTAGCGCTACCATGCAGCCGGTTAGTTTTTGGAATTTTTTTTATTTGTGGTCGGAGGACGCATCTGTTCGATGGCCGCTATTTTTTCTAGGTTCACTTCAATTCCTCTAGCCGAAACTAGGTATCCAAGAAGTTTTCTAGAAAAACTTCTAAACACACACTTCTCAGGATTTAACTTAAGGTTATGTCTTCTTAAGTTATTGAAAGTTTATTGTGGGTCAGAGATATGATCTCCAACATTGATGCTCTTTACGACCAGGTCATCAACATAGGCTGGCTTCAAAGTTTTGACCTATCTGCAGACTAAAGGCTTTTTTTGCATTAGCCTCTCAAAAGTAGCACCAGCATTTTGAGACCAAATAACATCTTGACATAATAATAAATGTCATATGGTGTGATGAAGGAAGTTTTTTCTTCATTATGTTTACTCATATTAATCTGGTGGTACCCTGAATATGCATCTAAAAAGCTTAATAACCCACACCCAGAATTAGAGTATACAAGCTGATTGATACATGGAAGGGAAAAGTCATCCTTCGTACAAACTTTATTAAGATCTGTGAAATCGATACAGATTCTCCATTTCCCGTTACTTTTTCTAACCATTACAGGATTGGCGAGCCACTCTGGGTGGTCGACCTCATAAATAAATCTAGCCTTGAGAACCTTGCCAATCTCTGACTGGATTGCCTCCTTCCGATCTGGTGCAAAGCGCCTTAGCTTTTGCTTGACTGGTTTTGTGTCAGACCGGAGAGCTAGCCTGTGCTCGATCACCTCCTTAGGGACTCCGAGCATATCAGATGTCTGCCAGGCGAATATATCCGAATTGGCTCGGATCAAGGAGATGAGCAACTCTTCCTATTTAGGATCAAGTCCTGCCCCAACCAGTATCTTTTGGAAGGTTGCGCTAGCATTTTCGAGTCTCAACAACGCTTTAACGCTTTCCAAATAATCGTCCTTGTTGAGTGAAACTTTCTTGATCTGGTCGGAGGGCTTTGGGGCCACCTTTGGTCTTGAGCGCTTGACTTGTGTGGATGGCGGATTAGTATTTCTAGTCGAAAGTTCATCGACCAGTTCAAGAGATTTATGATCGCATGCATATACCATCTTTCTATCCCCTCAAACCGTAATGACCCCTTTTGGTCCTGGCATTTTTAAACTCTGATAGTCGTAATGCGTAGCTATCATGAACTTCACTAATGTCAGACGATCAAGAATCCCATTGTATGCAGTTTCACAGTCTACCACATCAAATAAAATCCTTTCTGCTCAGAAGTTATATGGTCTTTCAAATGTAACTGATAGGAAAAGTTGACCTATCGGTTTAGCAGTTGACGCTAAAACTATACCATGGACGACATACTTTACAAGTTTTACCTTAGACTTGGGAATTTGCATTTCTTATAAAGCTCACGTAAATAAAATATTGAGAGAACTATCACCATCTACTAAAACTCGATTGTCTTTGTAATTATTTATAGAAGGTTCTACGACAATAGAAAACCTACCTGGTCGAGTTGAGGGGATGGGGTAGTCTTCCCAACTGAAGGAGATGACTATCTCTGACTATCTAGATGGCTTGACAATGATCAGAGATTCGGTGAGGTTCACTTCCCGCTCTATGGCCTTTAGATGGCACCTGGACTCGTATAAGGAGGACCCATCAAAGATCATGTCGACGGTGTGTTGTGGCTCCTAATACTCCATCTCTTCATCGCCACCCTTGTCTTTCTTGGAGCTTGGCTCTCTAGGCCCCTGTATGGAAGGAAGAGGACTTTTACCTGAATATCAGTCTTCTAACTTCTTCTGCCAGGCTCGGCAAGTGCGCAAATCATGCCCTGCCATCTGATGAAGCAGACACCACTTCTTGTTCTTTTATACTCATCGGTCGGAGCTTTCGCCTTGATGCGACTGAAATAGTTATTCTTGCCCCTGGTGAACTTCTCAGGAATGGCAATGACCTCTATATTACTAGGTTTGCAATTCTTTTAACATTTAAGAGTACTCTGGTGTTTCGTTTCTTGCTTATCCAGGCCGGGTTGAGAAATTTTTTCTTTCCGATCAATGGCCTTGTTCCATTCAACCGCCTCACTAGCGGCTGCGTACCTATCATCCATGTTGAATAGCTCGATGGTCATTCATCGAGGATCCATCGTGATGTCCTCTGTAAACCGACGATTCCTTAACCCTGCTTTGAAAGCCTGAATAACAGAGGAATCTGCGACCTCAGGAATGGAATTACGAATCTGGCTGAACCTTTTGATGTACTGCCAAGAGTTTCTTTAGGTTCCTACCAGATCCGATGGAGATTGTCTTCCTTTTCGGGACAATCGTAAGTCCCCTGAAAGTTTACGATCAAGAGGTCGCAGAGTTGCTCCCAGGTGTAAATTGATCCGACCGGTTGATTAAGCAACCAAGACCGGGCAGATCCCTCGAGTACCGTGGGCAAGTAATTTATCAACACATTTTCATCACCACCAGTAGCTCTGATGGCAGTAGTGTAGATCTGGAGGAATTCTAATGGGTTTTGGGTTACATTGAATTTCTCCAGGTTTGCTGGTTAGAACTTGTTTGGCCAGCGTACTACTTGAAGTCACGCCGAGAATGCTTAACAACTCGTAGTTGAGTCATAGCGGTTTCTTGAGAAAGGAGCTGAATTGTAGTTAGTTGGGGACCGATTCCTCTGGTTGGCATATAGAGTATCTGGTGCCCCAACTCGGTCATGGATGTTCGTATGACGTCTTCGACCAACTGCCTGGTTTAGGTGATGTGGAAGATCACCTGAGCCAAGCAACCGCTCCTCTTGACGAGGGGGAGGAGTGGCTTCATGGAAGAGATTTTTTCCCTCGTGAATCCCTTGTCGTAATCTCCGAGGAGGTTTAGATGTTGGACGGTTTCCAGTTCGACCATGCTGATTTCTGCTGAGAGTGGAACGCTCGGACGAAGTCAAAGTATGACTCTGTAAGTTCCTTTGTTCCATGTACATCTTTGTACGTTGTATGGTCTGCGGAAGGATATCCGACACCTACCCTGCAATCTTAACATACCCCAGAGTCTCTGTCAGAGCAGGGTCCGGGTTATTTAAAATATTATGAATTCGTTACAGGTTCTGGATTGTTACCGATGGTCTTGAAGAATTCTTGTTGGCAGAAAATGTTCGATGACTTGAATTCCCCTCCGACCCCCTTGTTCACCCCATTCGACCTATTATACGCAGTGGGGTAGAAACAAGTGAATTAGCCGATTGGTGTCCGCCAGTTCCATTGCCTCCACCATCTCGGGTTGATGCTCGAATGTCTGCACCATTTCCACCAACGGGCTGGCGGGTTACGTTGTGAAGGATCGTGCACGGCATCTCGATCAGTATTACCGATTGCATTAACCTCATGCCTCCAAAAGCAATCTCCCGATGAGCTCCCATCGTAACTCAGGGAGAACCTTTCACTGCTTCAACAAGGATCATCCATGACGAAGAACGGTTTGAGATTACCACTTCCGGTGGGTTTTGTGGTGGACTCTGCCTGATCCGGTGGATTTTCGATCGTATGTTGAGCTTTATCATCTTCACCTGGCTTTCCGCCTGTGGCAATTTCATTGACATCGCTACTAGGTGTTAGTCGGCCCCTGGAATACCTAGGAGTCGTCGGCTAACATTGGTTGTCCATGACTATATTGAGAGTAACTTGACCCTCTAATTGCAGTGCTGAGCTTTTATCACCGTTTTTGCCAGTCGAAAAAACCGAGCTTGTAGAGGCGTTCGGACATTCCGAATTAGTCAGAAAGACTGATTCCTTTGGGAGTGCCACTGATGGGGACGGTGAATCTTCTTCCATCTGATCGATCTCACTGGTCTCAGCGAGCGAAGAGCCTGCGATGGAAGAGGATGACGACGGCATCGCGTCATGTTCTATGGCGCGGATGCATGTGTCCATGTCGAGGTCAGCATAGTCCGCCAAATCGAACCAGTTCTCCTAATCCCTTGTCCCTGCCATGATCGCATAGGCGACAACGAAATAGAAGGATGGTAAATGAGGATTGCTGAGCGAAAAAATCTTCAAGAACTCAGCGCCCTCCTTCTAGCACCAGCTGTCGACGATCAAGTCGTCGATCTTACGAAATGAAATAAGGAAAATTGCTGAGAATTCTTGGAGGAGAATATGGTTGCTTTTTATTGCAATGAATTGGTTTTTACAAGGATGCCTTTGGCAAGTCAACAGACTAGCCCTAATTACACTGAGCATATTGCTTGGAGAAATTGAGTTGTCAATAGTGATATTGAATCACTTGTCATCTCCTTCTTCTTGTTTGTTGTGCTTCAGTTGTTCTTTTGTAATGTTGTTCGTCGTCCACTCTTAAATATTAGCGAAGAGGCGTCAGTTATTTCTGCAGGAGACACCTTATGGAAATGACGCGTCTGGTCGGGGAGACAGTTGTTGTCAATGGAAGAACCCCTGATCACCGGTTGATGTCAGTGGGAGACGAACATAGGCAAAAAAAAATAGTGTAGTAGTTATTGGCAGTGACTTAGGGCTGAAAAGCATCGTGTGGTTTGGAGCAGATAAGACACATATCTCATTCATCACACAGAAGGAATATACTTGGAATCGGGTCTAATTACCAATGCAAAGATTCTCCGAGCAGTTATCTGGACGGATAATATATACAGTGCCCTCCGACCAGGGTACTCGTAGAGCAACCCCTCGGATTCTCACGACCATAGGGGTCTCTAACCACTGGAGTTACGACCACAAGGGTCATGTTGTCTTTAATTAAATGTTAAAGCAGTATTTAGGAATTTAATTCTCATCATGACTCCATCAAGAAGATGTTCTTCCACAGTCTCCATTGCAGCATAGCCTAGATCTAGTACGACGGGCCAATTCGTCCCCAAATTTCTCATATCTTCTTCTTTCCCCAATTCTTTCCTAACTATCTTCAATTCTTCCCCGACTTCCTTCTATTCTAGTGGAATCATTGTTGTTAACAAACCAAATTTGGGCATGAATTGGGATTGCTAAAAGGAAGTTGAGAGAATGATGGGCGTTTTCTTTGTAAAGGATTCTCTAGTGGACTAGTGGCCACGACGGCACCATCTCAAGGTTTCTGTGGACATGCATGTCTCCTTCGTTGGGTCCCCTTGGGTGTGCTACTTTGGAAGAGAGATGGAAAAGAGATGGGAGAGGAGAAGAGTGGAGATGGAAGAAGAGATGACAACATTGACATGTGGGTCATGGATTTTACAAAGACATTGACGAGGATTAAAACCTCTATGTATTACTTTAATACATAATAAAAGACCATACATTTTCATGGTCGAAACCCCTAAGGCTAACGAACTCACTGGCCGTGAGGAATCCAGAGGTTACATAATGGGTAACCTGGTCGGACAAGGTACTGTGTCTAGTCTCTGACCAGGTAGCTGTTCGGAAAAGCTATGAACTGGTATATGGATTTAATTCCGAATATATTCTTTACCGTGTGATGAATGGAACACGTGTTGCATATTCCATACCACACGACGTTACATAATCCTAAGACACTGACAACAACCATGGTGCGGTTAAGTGTCTCACAGTCACTTAACCGTAGAGTAGTTGATACTTTATCAACCATCGTCTCGCTCCAACCAGTCGCAACGCTTTGCAAAGGACGTCTTCTCCAGGAGTAACCGCCACCTCTTCGGAAGTTATTTAAGGATGGAGCAAAGACGAGGAGAGATCGGATCATCCCGCATCACATTAGAGCAACGCAATCAGTCTTAGACTCAAGCTTTAAGTCCGATTAATTAGCATAGCAAGGATCATATTCAGTGTAATAGGATCAGTCCCCAATCGGGTCGTAGACACCCCCTGTAAACATCCAGTTCATATCTATAAAGAGCAACCTCATTCTCTCCCAGGAGATCTGTGTCATTTTCCTCTATATTTTCGTAAGATCGACGACTCGATCATCGACAGTTGGCACCGCCCGTGGGAAAGAAGACGCAAGTTTCCTGAAGAACTCCTTTGCTCATCAAATCCTCGCCCATTCCTCAAAATCGCACATGCGGCTATGGCAGGAGTTTGGGACGAGGAGAACTGGTTCGACTTGGCGGACTCCACCAACCTCGACATGGAGGGATGCATCCGCGCCATGCAAGAAAATGGAATGTCATCATCCTCTTCCTCTGCCGGTTCGCACGTCGCCGACATTAGCGAAATCGACCAGATGGATGAGGATATACCACTACGACAAGTGGCGCTTTTAGAGGAACCAGCCATTCTGGCCAGTTTGGAATGTACAAAGACTTCTCAAAGCCTGGTCCTTTCGACCGGCAAAAAAAGTGATGAAAATTCAGCACCGCAACTCGAGAATCACTATACTCTCGATGAAATCATGGCTAAAAGATACTCATCTACGGCTTCTGGTGATTCCAGGAGCCAACCGACATCTAGTAACGGTGCCCCCACTGGTCGTGAGCCAAGTAGGGATAATAAGATTCAGCATACGATCGGCAATCCGCCGGATCAGGCTGAGCCCACCACGAAGACCTCAGGTGGTGCTCATCTCCGACCGTTCTCCATCGTGGAAACTCCTAGCAGAAGTATTGGAAGGCTCTCCATTAGTTACAATGGAAGCTCATCGGAAGATCGCTACTGGAGGCACGAGGTCAATGCGATCAGATATACAATTCAAGATGTCTTGCACGGTCCTACACACTCTGCCACGCCACCACGTGCTGGTAGAAATGATACGGGCCATTAAGCACCAAATGCCGAAGGTAACAAAACTAATAGATGTCCATCAGTTAATTCGCCTGGCTCTGCCCCACCAAGAATAGCTGATCGGACGGAACAAACCAGAAGGTTGGGGGAAGGTTCAGATCTTCGAACATCTACTACCAACATGAATCCTCCGAGACCTTGGGTATCGGTACAAAACCTACAATGTGTTAAGGATATTTTGAATAATTCTAACCCTGCTCTAGCAGAGACCCCAGGTTTTGTACAACTCGCAGGCCAAGTATAAGAGATTCTTCAGCAGACCATGCAACGAATAGAAGCATACCGGGAACAAAGGAATTCAGGAAGTCAAACCATGACTTCATCCCAATGTTTCACCCTCAGCAGAGGGCAACATGGTCATATTGGGAACAATCAATACCAAGGCCTCCTTGATGATTCCGACAAAGGAGTCACGAGGGGAGAAGGCTATTTCAAGAAGCCACTCCATCACCTCGTCAAGAGGAGCGATCGCTTGGCCTTGATGATCTTCGTCATCAACTAAACCAAGCAAGCGGTCGGAGGTGTCACATTAACGTCTACCACCGGATCAGGACATCGAAGATTCGGCAATCTAACCTCAGAAACCGATCTCTGACTGATTACAATCCGACACCTTTCCAAAGAAGGCGCCATGAATCGATTACAAGTTGTCGAGCCTTTTTTGCAGGGCTCCAGGCTGTATGATGGCCAAACAGGTTTTGACCGGCCAACCTGGATAAGTTCAATAGGACTTAGAACCCATTAGAATTTCTCCAAATTTATACCATCGTCATCAGAGCTGGTGGTGGTGATGAAAATATGATGGCAAACTATCTACCCACAGTACTCAAAGGGTCTGCCCGGTCGTAGTTACTTAACCTACTGATCGGATCGATCTACACTTGGGAACAACTTTACGACCTTCTGATTGCGAATTTTCAAGGCACGTACGACCGCCCTAGAAAGGAGGATGATCTTCACCAAATCCGGCAAGAATCCAATGAGACTCTCCGTCAGTACATCAAAAGATTCAGCCAAGTTTGTAATTCAATACCAGAGGATGCAGAATCTTCTGTCATCCAAGCTTTCAAAGCAGGTCTAAGGAATCGACGGTTCACGGAGGACATAGCCATGCACCTTCCAAAGACAACCGTTGAACTTTTCGACATGGCCGATAAATCCGCAGCTGCTAGCGAAGCGGTTGAATGGTATGAGGCCATTGATCGTAAGGATAAAATCCCCCAACCTGGCTTGGATAAACCAGAGAAGAAGAATAAGAAGGCTCTCAAGAAAAAGAAAAACTGTAGAATCGACGATAAGGAAGTCCTTGTGATTCCTGAAAAGTTTACAAAGGGTAAGAAAGACTATACCGGTCGAGGCAAAACAAAAGCTTCGACTCAAGGATACAAGAAAAACAAGAAGTCGTTCCACTTCACCAGCAGGCAGGGCATGACTTGACACCTGTCGAGTCTAGCAAAAGAAGCTGGAAGATTAGTATGTAGGTAAAGGTCCACTCCCCGCAATACAGGAATTCAGTGAGACAAGTTCCAAGAAGGACAAAGATGGCGATGAAAAAATGGAGTACCAGGAGCCTCAACATACGGTTAATATGATCTTTGGTGGGTCTTCTTCATATGAATCAAGACGTCATCTGAAGGCCATGGAGTGGGAGGTCAACCTTGTCGAGCCTCCGACCATCATCATGTTGGAAATATGCCCTAGAGGCAATCATAGAGATGATTACATTTCATTATGTTCATGACATTGGATAATGTGTTATCTTGTTCCTAGAATAATATTGTTAATATTTATTATCAAGTATGTGACTTGGTTGTGAAACTCTATATTCCTGCGATAATTATTCTTATACGATCCTCGGTCGTAAACATATGAGGACACATATGAATAGACTAGCATATGTATTGGTTGATGACTATGTTTCACGAGTCATAGATATAGAGATATCAAACCAATGATATGGACACATGTTAGAGAACATGATGTTGGATAAGACCCACCTTGAGGCACTATTGAGATTGTTATGAATCTATGTGTCATTAGTTGGTCTCAAGCAATGATGATGTATAATCCTTAGACACGAGATCGGCATGGTTTCCTACATGTGTAAGAGCACTCTTAGGGGTTGCCAAACGCTACACCGTGAATCGGGTAGTTATAAAGGTAGCTTTCGGGTATGCTCAAACATGGAGAGGAATGTATTTGGTGGGATATGGGATTTGCCCTCCTAACATAACAGAGAGATGTCTCTGGGCCCTCGTTGTAATCGGATAAAGAAAGTGCATGGCCATGCCACTAGTAGTCAAGTGTTCGACCACGTAAAGTTATATCGACACTCGATCGAGAAAGTATTGAATAGTCCATGGATGACACAACATCTCACCGAGTTCAACCGACATCGTGAGGCAAAGGAGTATACACGAGTAGGTCGCCAGTCGAGCGATTCTGATCGTCGTATGCAAATACGAGCTAGTCGAGGGCGGTCGAACGTAATCACTGTGGTGGTCGAATCAGTCGTAAGGAGTTCTGAATCGGTCGTGACCACATACGAACCGGTCAGATATCTGAGATAGGACACGGTCGTAAGTGATGAAGACCGGTCGAGATCATATTGCATTAAGGTTCGTCGATATAATTTGTGTGTATTCGGAATCGATATGCTTGCTAGGAGCCGCTTCGACTTGTGGTCGAAAACGGTTTCCGACTCACAACCGAACTACATATGAACCTCTGGTCACACACTTAACGGGTTGGAACAAACCAGTTGAATACGATTAAAGAACGTGTTTGGATAGGATCCGCCACGCAGCACTATATAAGGAGGTGCATGAGGTCATGGGAGGTATGCGTGAAACACCACCAAAACCCTAGCCGCCATCTTCTTGAGAGCTCCACCGTGCGACTTGGTCCGCACACCGGCGTTCGGTTGTTCCTTCCCGGACGTGTGGATACCGTAGAGGCGCTTAATACGATTGTTGCGCTTGAGGACGATCCGCGATCTTCACAAGGAACCGCAGACGTTCTTTGGAGGAGACGATCGACTACGACCACTACATCGACGCTCTTCGTTGGACCAGCCGCTCCAACCCTTCTTCCGCCTGCTGGCGTCTGTTGGTAACGATCTGTGATCATCTACTTGCTTGGCATCCTGGTTCGCGTGGTAGAATTTTTGTTTGTAGCTATCGTAGCCTACCCCGTGACCCAACACATCAAGCCATCAAGGTGGTCGGACACTGTAATCTCTTTCAGCAAAGAAGATTGCCCTATCCCTTCAACTTGACCAGGTAGGTTCTCTATTGTCGTTGAACCTATTATTAATAACTGTAAAGTTAATCGAGTCATAATAGATGGAGGTAGTTCTTTAAATATTTTATTTGCGGGAGTTTTAGAAGAAATGCAAGTTCCCAAATCAAAGGTGAAACCTGTGAAATATGCCTTCCATGGTATAGTTCATGGTTTTATCGCCAAACCGATAGGACAACTTTCCCTACTGGTTACGTTCGGAAAACCTGACAACTTTCGAGCAGAAAAGATTTCGTTTGATGTAGTGGATTTCGAATCCGCATACAATGGAATCCTTGGTCGTCCAGTTTTAGCAAAATTCTTGATGGCCACACACTACGGTTATCAGAGTTTGAAAATGCCAGGACCAAAGGGAGTCATCACGGTTCGAGGAGATCAGAAAGTGGCTTACGCATGTGATCCGAAATCCTTAGAGTTGCTCGATGAACTTCTGACCAGAGAGGTTAATCCATCTACCGTGCAGGTCAAGCACTCAAGGCCAAGATGACACCAAAGCCTTCTGACCGGACAAAGGAGGTACTACTCGACAAGGGCGTTTCTCCGGATAGCACCAAGTTGCCACCTGGGTCAGGAAACACTGACTCGTCTACCCGAAAGATACTAGTTGGGGCAAGACTCGACCCCAAATAGCAAGAGTCGCTCGTCTCCTTCCTCCGAGCAAATCAGGATGTATTCGCCTGGCAGGCTTCCGACATGCCCGGAGTCCCCCGGGAGGTGATCGAGCACAGGCTAGCTCTTCAGCCAGACGAAAAACCGATCAAGCAGAAGCTGCAACGTTTTGCACCTGATCAGAAGGAGGCAATCCAGTCGGAGATTGACGAGCTCCTCAAGGTTGAATTTATTCCTGAAGTCGCCCACCCTCAGTGGCTCGCCAATCCTGTAATGGTTAGGAAAAATAATGGGAAATGACGAATGTGTATTGACTTTACTAATCTTAATAAAGATTGTCCGAATGATGATTTTCCCCTTCCACGCATTGACCAACTTGTAGACTGAACTTCTGGGTGTGAGTTATTGAGTTTTTTAGATGCGTATTTAGGGTACCACCAGATTAATATGAGTAAAGAAGATGAAGAGAAAACTTCCTTCATCACTCCATACGGTACTTACTGCTATGTTAAGATGTCGTTTGGTCACAAAAATACCGGTGCGACTTTTCAAAGGTTGATGCAGAAAACCTTTAGTCCTCAGATAGGTCGAAATTTTGAAGCCTATGTTGATGATCTGGTCGTAAAGTGCATCAACATTGGCGATCACATTCCCGACCTACAAGAGACTTTCAACAACTTGGGAAGGCATAACCTCAAGTTGAATCCGCAAACGTGTGTGTTTAGAGTTTTCACTGGAAAACTGCTCGGTTTCCTAGTTTTAGCTAGAGGTATCGAAGCAAACCCAGCAAAAATATTGGCCATCGACCAGATGCGTCCTCTGACCATGAAGAAAGAAGCCCAGAAACTAACTGGCTGTATGGTAACGTTAAGTCGTTTCATAGCACGGTTAGGGGAAAAATGATTGCCTTTCTTTAAGCTTCTCCAGAAATATGGAAGTTTCAAGTGGACTAAGGAGGCAAACAATGCCTTTGAAAATCTTAAGAAGTACCTTACGAGTCCCCCGGTCTTAGTTTCTCCAAGATCGAGAGAAACATTGCTAATTTACGTGGCTGCAACGCCACAAACAGTTAGCGGTGTACTGGTCGTAGAGCGTGACAACGTCCAGTGACAAATGTATTACGTAAGAGAAGTCTTACATGGACCAAAGGAAATATAACCAAAGGTACAAAAGTTGCTCTATGGTCTCCTTATGGCTTCAAGGAAATTAAGACATTACTTTCAGGCCCATAAAGTAGTCGTACCAACTGGATATCCCCTTATTCAAGTCCTTGGAAACAGGGAATAATCAAGATGAATAGCAAAATGGGCGGTTGAGCTAGGGGCGTTCGACCGCCATTTCATCTCACGAACGGCAATCAAGTCCCAGGCAATAGCAGAATTCATTACCTAATTAACAAACTCTGAACCCACCCAAGGGTCCGAGTACGAACACCACGATGAGTGGGTAATGTACTTTGACGGTTCCTTGATGCTCAAAGGCTCCGGGGCTGGAGTTGCCTTGATATCTCCTACTGGCGAACACATCAAATACGCCATCCAGTTGAATTTTTCTGCTATAAACAATGTGGCAGAATATGAAGGTTTACTGGCAGGACTCCGAGCAGCTCGTTCGCTCGAGATTCGCGGATTACTAGTGAAAGGCGATTCTCAACTAGTAGCAAACCAAGTACGGAAAGAGTATCAATGCTCAAGTACCAAGATGTCATCTTATTTGGTGAAAGTACGGAAACTTGAAAAGCACTTCTTTGGTTTCTAAATCCAACATATTCCTAGAAAGGAAAACTTTCTGGTAGACCAGTTGGCACGGATGGCCTCCACGAGGTCAACCGTCCTGTTTGGAGTTTTTCTCGAGCAACTTGATTCGCCCTCGGTGGTCGAGCTTTCCGAGAACATACATCCTTCCTGACGAGGATATAATAATCCTCATTTTACCTTTTATCTATAATTTTTATTATAGGTAAATATGGCGTCATGTGAACCCTGAGTGTACCCCTTAATGTTATGAAGGAAGAACCAAATGGATGGTCGTAAGTTCTTCTACGACCACCCCCATAGTCGTAAGTTATGCTACGACTATCCCATAGTCGTAAGTCTTGCTACGACTACCTCATAATCATAGATTCCTCTACGACTAGGTCACCACGACCACCTTATAATCAAATGAACCTCTGAGACAAGTGGGTCTTATTGATTAAGGGATTCAAACATCATCATCTGTTGTTATTCTACGAGAATAATGGCACGTAATACCCCATTATCTACGGTATATAGTCGTTGAGCGACGTGGAGGAATTAATACACCGTAATTACTACCAACATGCTTGATTACAAGAGGTGATGAGGCGCCGCTTTACCTGGAGTAACTGCCGCTCCTTCACGTACTATAAAAGGCGGCAACTAGAGAAAGGGAGAGAGAATCGAGCCATCAGGAATACAAGCACTATCTGTAATAGTCTTAGTTTTTCCCCTGATTGTTCATTATACACTCAATACCATACACACACAGGAGTAGGGTTGTTATTCTCTCCGGAGAAGGCCCGAACCTGTATAAAAATTCCCGTGTCAATCTCTCTGCATGATTCTATTCTAGGAGACCCCCCGAATCAAACAATCTTTACGTAAGTTCGGTTCTAAAATACCGACACTTCCTTACAGGTCGTACAAACCGACCGTGAGAACATGGATGCTCCACAGGTCGTTGACGGTTGGCGCTGTCACGATCAAGGTAGAAATTGGATGACATCGATATATAATTATCTTCAGCATGACATAATTCCTCAAGATGATGTAGAGGCTGATCGTATAGCACGAAAAGCCAAATCATACACTCTGATTGAAAGTACCTTGTATAAACGAGGATCTCACGGAGTGTTGATGAGATGCATATCTCAAGCGGATGGCATTAAATTGCTAACCGACATTCATGAAGGACTCTGTGGAGCACATCATTCCTACAGAACACTGGTCGGTAAAGCCTTTAGACAAGGATATTATTGGCCAACTGCCCTTCATGATGCAAAAGAGCTCGTGACGAAGTGCGTACAATGTCAGTTTTATAACCAACAAGTACATCGGCCGACACAAGCTTTGCAAACGATTCCTCTTTCTTGGCCTTTTGCAACCTGGAGATTGGACATCCTGGAACCTTTCCCAAGAGCACCCGGGGGCTTCGAGTTCCTTTTCGTCATGATTGACATGTTTACAAAATGGATCGAAGCCGAGCCTGTTGTTAAAACAACAACTGCAGCTGCTAAGAGGTTTCTCACAAAAAATGTGATCACACGATTTGGTGTACCCAGTCGTATAATCACAGACAACGGTGCCCAATTCTTAAGCGATCAATTCCAAGAATTCTGCGAAGAACTTGGCATCAAAGTACATTTTGCTTCTGTTGCTCATCCGCAGAGCAATAGAGCAGTTGAGCGAGCCAATGGTATCGTTATGCAGGGGATCAAACACCGAGTATTCGACCAGTTAATCAAACAGTCAGGAGCTTAGGCCCAAGAACTCCCTTCTGTATTATGGGCCCGTTCGAACCACGACCAGTCGTGCGACCGGTGAAACACCTTTCTTTTTAGTTTATGGTGGTGAAGCCACACTTCCTCCAGAACTAAAACTTGGCTCTGCTCGAACTGATTGTTTCAATGAAAACGATCAGAATGAACGACGGCTTAATGACATCAATTTCCTTGAAGAACGACAAAACCAAGCCTTGATACGATCAGTGGTCTACCAACAAGCTATGCAAAGGTACTATAGTCGTAAGGTGCAACCTCACAGCCTTGTTATAGGTGATCTGGTTCTTAGAAAAATTCAGAACTAAGTAAATGACAATAAATTTTCTACTAAGTGGGAAGATCATTACAATGTGGTCGAAGTCACCCGACCATGTTTTGTACGACTAGCCATGCCTGATGGGCAAGTTTTGTCTAATTTTTGGAACATTGATCAATTGCGTAAGTTCTTTGTTTAAATTATTTTGTACATTCTTTAAATTCTTATCAGTTAAATAAAGATTAGTCTATCGTTGTTATTTACACTGGTTGGAGAAGACAATTTTCTCTCCGACATCCTTTACAAGGATCTCTGTTACTCTTTGGCAACGACTTCTAAGTCATGAGCTGTATGGGTCCTAGTCTTGATCATTCCCTGAATGATTCTCAAACGCGACCGCACACTTTTTCTCAAAGAAATATACGAGTAATCAGAGCATAATACAAAAAACTTCATGTAGTGACTCATATGCTCAAGATTGTGAAGACTATATTTTCTCATTCCAAGATTCTATTCTACTCTCGTTTGGCTACTGGTCAGGACACGGAAAGCCTCCTAGTCGAAGTCTCTCCTTTTCCGCACGTGGTCCTGCCCACTGGAAGGAGCCTCCTAGCTACGGTTCTTTTCCTACGATCCTCGCTGCCAGTCGGACTTAAGCCTGAGCACGTTTCGTGAAGTGTCTTTCTTGTATTCAGTTCTTAGCAGTTCTTCCGACCAATTTTAGATATTATACATAAATAAGATTACTTGTCATCCATTGCATACATTTTGCATAATTTCTTTACTCATCAACGCAAGTCTATTTCTTTCTACTATATACTATTTTGTTTGGTATTCCGATTATTACAAAACAGATCTATAACTAGTCGAAATCATGCACTAGTTCCAACCAAATTGATTACCTAGTATTACTACGATCAGTTTTTAATATCAACGGTATATGTCTTCAAAATAATGGTTGAGACATTAAAGTTCTCTCTCTTGGCTTACTGCTTATATAGTAAAGTTCTTCTACTATAAATCAGTCGGGGGCTAGCAAATATATGAGTACTTCAAAAGTCAAAAGGATAAACAAAAGACTTGTTGATGGCCAAAAGGTAAGTTTTATATATTTCATAATTCTTATATTTACAATGTCCTACCCCTAAATATCTCCAAACTAGTTGCTGCTTGACGGAGATCCGACCTCTATTTCCTCTACAATCTTGTTTCCGATAGGCTTTAATTCCTCGAGAAACCTGGTCGCCTCATCAGGCGGGCAGTTGAAATCTTCTTCAATAGCTTGGAGATTGGTAGAGGGGTCGGAAGTCTTTAGTTTCACCAAAGCAAAACTAACTCCGCTGGCCACAACTTCTTTCATTGTCCGGGCATAATTTTCTCTACTAGTTTTGAGTAGGCCATTGAGATCTTCTATGTAACATCCCAACTGTATAAACAGGGTTTGTTCAAATATAATTAAGGTGTAGAAATTAAAACTTTTTCTCACACCTTGAAAACCCCTAAACACTCATGTAATTCTTGTCCAAGAGTTGTGTAATCCAAAAACACAAAGCTCTTGTTGACCAAGAGTCAAACTCATTTTCCAATTATCTAAATCTTGTGCCAAACATTTGGAATATATTTTCCTTGGTCCCAAAACTGATGTGGGACCCCTCTGAAAAATATCCCAAGATGTAAAACTTGTTTGATAAATTTTGGAGGTAAAACAAATCCTTGAACAACATTCATAAATTTCCTGAGAAAAATGCATTGCATAATAACCTCTGAAAATTTTATGCAAGGTTAATCTCATTGTCAGCAAGCTCCAGTTAAAATTTCATCAAATTTGGAGTTCATTTGCTATCACAAATAATTACGCTAATTTTCAATTTGTTAAAAACTAAATTTAAAAGCCTACATTGTTCCTTGGGCTAGCCACTTTGCAAAGTCGGGTCCAAATTTCAACCGTGTTCTGCACCCAGCCAGACCTCCTCTCCATTTGATCAGTCGTGACTGCTGGATTAACATCCAACCGCCACGACCTCCTCCATGATCAACACCGCAAAGACCTCCTCGCCTCACTGTGTCATAGCCGTTGGATCAAAGATCCACGGTCATGACCTCCCACATGTGTTAAATCTCAAAAACCTCCACGGGTTGTCAAACCACTTGACATCCCACCTTGTTGAGGTCGTAGCCCTTGGATCCAAGATCCATGGCCATGACCTCCCTCACCGCTAAACTAAGCAAACCTCCCGCCTTGTTGAGGTCGAGGCCGTTGGATCGATCCAACGACCCACGACCTCCTGCGCTATCAAGCGCCCAACCTCCCTATCTCGTGTTGTGTACCGCTGGATTAAAATCCACGGTCACGACCTCCTCCTTTCCTCTGCGCATGATCGATCTCTCACAAGACGTGAGGTCGTGTTCTTAGATCTAAATCTAATGGCCATGACCTCCCTTGTGTGTTGCGCAAGCTCAAGACCTCCTTTGCGCCACGCCACGCGAGGCTCAGACCTCCTGCTTTGATAACCACCGTTGGATCAAAATCCAAAGGTCTTGACCTCCCCTCGCTTCACGCAAAGCCTCAGACCTCCCTTTTGTTGTGCGCCTTGGATTTAAATCCTAAGGCCATGACCTCCCCTCATGTTCTTAAGCTCATGCGGTTAAGACCTCACAGAGGTCCAAGACCGTTGGATGGAGATCCAACGCCTTGGACCTCCTGTCCCATTTTCCCACGCGGCGCTTACACATTAAGGAAATCGGAGGGCTACGACCTCCCCATCCTTGATCGTGTGGTGGGACCTTCTCCCACCATTTGGGCATAACGGTTCAAAATCGCATCGGAGGGCCAGACCTCCCGTGGCTTATCCAACGGTCAAAATGACCTCCCTGTTCTTCTCCTTCCTTGGTCACGCATGCGTGGCCCTCGAGCAAGTGAATTAATGCCCACCGGCCCATCCCTTTGTGTACTTATAACAACTCTTTGTTGACCCGCATTAAATGCGTGTCACCTTCCGCCTCCCCTGTCCACACAGCACTGTCACCATGTCGGCCTCGTGTCTTGTCCAACCCTTGAATCGAGCCATGGGCTAAGCTCACCATGAGCTTAACCCGGTCTATGACCTCTTTGCCCTAGCTATAAAACCTCCCCACGGTTTCCTTGGCTTCCTTTGCACACCATTATCCCTTGCTTGCACCCCCATGCTTATGAGCTCTAAACCACCAAAGCTCTCTTGGCGCCATTGTTGAGAAGCTTGAAGCTCCTCGGTGGACAAGGGTCCTGGAGTTTTTCCTCCTTTTCTCCTTGCTTCCATTTGTGCCTGCCCTCTGGGACCAAGTCCTAACTTGATATTGTTGGGCATTTGCAGAGGGGACAAAGTGGAGCTTGAGTCAAGCTTTGGCCGTGGAGCACCCTTCCTCCCAAGACCGGTCCTCCTTCCTCGACCTCCTCAAAGACCTTAGGACCTCCGTGTACTCCCGATAGTCCTTTAGCTGGCACCCAGATGTATGAGGTCGCGGAGTTTTTAAATTGGGCACACGCTGATGGATATCGCATGAGCTTCCTTTTGCATTTTGGATTTTCTTGGTGTGCTTGTCTTCGTTGTCCTCTCCGGCTCGTCGGCGTTCAAGGCCGTCGCCGCCGTTGAGAGGAGGTCCATTAGTGCGCATGGTTATTGCGGACCAATCGGCATTTCATTGATGTCGCCATGAGGTCTCAGATCGCCGGCGATGACCACGTCTTTGAACCCGGTCTTTGTCGGACAAAACGGCAGCGCCGTTGCCGTTTTTAGGACAAAGATTTGCCGAGTTAATGCGTTCATTAGTGCTCAAATCATTGAAATCATTGGCATGTCTTAACTGCATTTAATCCTCACCTTGCGCGTATTTAAGACCTCCTGCGCGCGGACCTCCTCGTTGTCCCGCGCGCATTTAAGCTCTTGTCCAAGCACGTGCGTGCGTCGCGAGCTCTGGGACGTCCATGACCTCCTCCGAGGAGATCTGGAACGTCCAAGACCTCCCCCTTGCGCTATCATGGCCGCCTGCACCTCCCCGGAGGTCTCGTGGACGTTAGGACCTCCCTTAGGACCTCCCCTAGGTTATCTCACTGTTCATGACCTCCCGGGTAGATCTTGACCGTCAAGGTCCTCCCTCAGACGATCCGAACCATCGAGGACCTCCCTTGGAACATCTGGACCGGCCGGGACCTCCCTGTGAGGTCTTGACGATGTAGATCTTCCTTGGGGAGATCTTGGTAGTTTAGATCTTCCTTTGGAAGATCTCAACCATTGAGGACCTCCTCGTTAGATCTCAGTCTGTCCGGGACCTCCCCCGTGTTGTGGTCCGTTGGATGTGCTATCAACGGCCACGACCTCCCTCACTCGCACAAGCCTTGCCGCTAGGAGGTCCATGACCTCTGGACCTCTTAAGCACGTGCGTCTTTGTTCACTGGGAGGTGCGAGCCGTTAGATCTAAGATCGTGGCTCACGTCCTCCCTTGTATTTCGGGTTTTAGAACTTCAAGTGAACTGTTATTTTAGCCAATGAAAAAGGTAATAACTTCAAAATTTCATATCTAATTCATTCTAAATCCAAATGAGATCATTCAAATTGTGTTAGCTCTTCTTGAACTTGACTTTAATCCTAAAATGATTGTAAGTTGAGTTCAGCTTCAGAGCAACAGTTTTGCCATTAGATTTTAAAACTCACTTTAAATATACACTCAAATTAATGCTTAACTTGTAAAATACATAACTAATGCTCTGTAAATTATTTTTGGGTGAGACCAACTTTGTTGGTTTCCTCCATTAATGAACTCACTGTGAACATTAGTTTTGAGCATGTTGCTGTTATGAAAATGAGGACTTGTGCATTATAATTTTGTTCAAGTTCTTGTTTTTGAAAATTTGTAGAGAGTGCATAATAGCTCCAAATGAGGTGAACTCAATTGTGTTATTCATCTCATGAGGTGCTGGTTTTACAGTAAAATTTCAGCTTCACTTCTGTTCTAGAAAATGTTGCCTCATAATTAAATTAGTGAATAGTGCGTTTGGTATTTTTAGGTCGAAAGGTATGATTTCATCATATCTTTTGCATTAAGAATCCAAATCAATTGGTTCTTGTTGCTAAATTCATGATAAATCATTGTCTTGCTGCTGTGAAATTTTCATAGCATTCGGAGAAGTTTCTCTGTTGCGTCTTTTTGGTTTTTAAATCGTTCTTATCGGTTCTTTATCGCTTTTAGGTTGAAGCCGACATTTGTGGCGATCCCGAGAGTGACCCTCTGCCACAACTTGGCCAGCAACAACAAGGCAAGCAGTTTGATCATTTCCATCGTTGTCCCATTACTTTAAAGCTTAATATATTGTTTTACTTCTATGTATGCATGCTACCTTGTGTTAAATGTCGCTAGTAATCCTATAGTTGCATAATCTGAGGAATTGTTTATCCTCTACTACCATGAGCCTAGGTTATTTCTTTGTGGTGGGAGCTCGTTGGATGAGCTCTTATCACTTAGTAGTTTCGATTTAAGTTGCTTAGCCATGCTTAGTTATCGGTAGTAATAGGCGATCATCGACTTAGTCGATGGTCTTGATCACTCAAAACCGATTATTACTCCTATATGTCCAAAGACTTGTGCTTTGGTTAATTTGTAAAATCAAAACTGAAAATAAAAGATTGAATTAGACTTGGGCATATTGGATGGATGGTGCGGTTTTTGGAATGTGGTGGTATGCCCGGGTCCCTAAGGACCGAGTACTTGGGTCACTAAGCCAAGCGCTTTTGCGTGCTAACCACACGAGGGGATATGGGACCTCTCTTGACTAAGTACTTTGGGAGGTGTTAATTATGAAATTGGTCGGTTGGTATGTTTTACAAGAAAATATGTGTGTGTGGTGTGGGAGGGAGCATTAGCGCACCGGTTAGGCTGCCTAATGTGTCCTTGTCCCCGTGGGATACTGGCTCGTAATTAGCATCGCCCATTGGAAATGTCTCAGAGGACTTAGCTGCTTGCAAGCATACCAAAGGTAGTGTGCTTAAAGGAAAGGCGATCGGCGTGTGGGTACATTGGTACACCCCTGCAGGGTTAAAACTATTCGAATAGCCTCGTCCTAGGTTATGGACATGCTTGGTAAGGTCGTTCAAGACTAGTCTCAACCATTTGCAGAGGAAGAAGGTGAGCTCCAAGAGCCTCTCTTCTGTGCTACGTGTTGCAGCTTCTTCGACGACTAGTTCGGCGGTCCGGTCAGATGCCTAGGGGTTTAGGCACACTGATTGGCTTTGTGTTATAGCCATCTTTATGGCACTTTTGCTTCCTCTGTTATTCTTAGTAGTTCTCGTTGTTATTTGGCTAGAAGGCCCCTCTTTTGTAATAACCTATTCCTTATTATTATTAACTTCTGGTTTGTTGCTTATGTACTATGTGTTGTATGGAATTGATACACTCTTTTGTTGTGAGGTATGTATCCGCATTCGGGAGTATACATCTCTCGAGACTGGGTTTATTTGGTTGATAATACTGGGGTCAATTGGATGACTAAGTATTATGAGCTTAATAAATCCGGGTGCTCACATTCTAGAAGTTGGCCTAAATAGTTCATTTTCTTTGTTGGATTTCTAAAGGTAGGCAGACTCGATCCTGATCCCATATCAAAGATCATTTTGTTAAGTGCATCGACTTTTTCGTCAAGGTTTTGCACAAGAGTTGTTCCCTTGTCTTGCTCAAATTCTAGAGCCTTCTTTGTTCTATTTAGTGCTTGAGTTTGCTCTGTACGAATAAAACAAATAGTCAATAAGTATGATTAGAAGAGATGATATGCTGGTCAAGTTTACGACCAATTACCTCCAATCTTCTTTTCAAGAGTTTCAACGACTCCCTTGTACCTGGTCGTCACGTCTGCGATCGACCGGTCTTTAGCTTGGCATTCTTCCTCAAGCTTGGTTATTCTGGCTTTATCAGCCACGACCTCTTCTTTTATTTTCTCCAAATCTATCAAATATGATAAGGGAGAATAATTAAACAAAACAACAAAGTATTGAAGAAGAAAAGTTAAGAAGAAAGTTCTTACGTTCCAATTCGAAGTGTTTTTTGCTCCAGGAGCTTTATTCGTTGGGTCAGTCCTCCGACCACAGCAAAATTCTCGACCATGTGCTAGCAAATAGCAATCTTCATTAAGTTTATTATAAACTTTTTAGTGGAGAAACTATGGAACTGGTCGTGGATACTTACCTGAATTGCCACATCATTATAATCGGCAAAAATTGTATCAGGACCTATCTTGGCTTGATGGTCCGATATTTTTCCCCAAACCTCATCAAGCTCCTTATCCTCGATAAATTGGGGGCAAAAAGGGAACTTGTTAGCTCGAGAAGGATTATCAACAGGGGTCGGAACCTGTTGAGTGTCTTCAGGGGCATCTACCTCTGCAGATGGAGTTAGAATCACCATTGGATCCTGGACGACCGTCGGCACTGACACTTGCTCGGGGGCTTTCTCGACCACTATGTCTTCAGGAGTTTTTTTTCCCTGAGAAGTGCTTTGGACAGGAACTTCCTCGGGTGTCTGTTCCTCAGCAACGTTTTGGTCGGAAACGACCGGAACACCAGAAGATCTATACAGAAAGAAGAAAGGAAAAAAAAAATCAAAACTTCAAATTGTCAAAGACTTTTAAAGGTATGTCATATGACTATTTCATTTATACGTACCTGGTCGATTTTTTAGTTTTAACCTTGAAACGCGGTGGAATAAATTTCGTACCGCTGGTTTTCCTTTTCATCTCAACCAATTTCACCGATTTTGAGCCGGCATGGTTGGTTAAACCCCTCACATCCTCTAACGTGAGGTCGGAAGCAATATTCTCAACCAACTGGTCGAGGGTAGCATCCCTGACCATCGGGTCAGAGGGTGTGGTTTCGTCGACCTCCAGATCAGTTGTTTCAATAACAACTATTAGGTCGTGAACGATCACTCTGGGGTCTACGACTTCCGCAGCCTTGCTCTGCGGACCCTCAATTTCTCCCACCTTAGTCAAAAAACAAGTTTGGTTACGTGATAAAAGTTTCTATCCAAGTACATATATCTTCTTTCAAATGCTCTTTTACCTCGAAAGAATCATCTTCTTCCATTGCCTCTGGGCAGGAATCGTTTGGAACCACTGTAGGATTACGATCCTCATCGGATTGTATGATTTTCAGCCCGACCGCCTACAAAATTAAGAGCAAGATCAATAAATTGATCGGAGGACACACAAACACACACACACACACACATATATATATATATATATATATATATATATAGATAGATATAGAAAAATGGCTTAGTACTACCGGGAGTACGTAGTCCCGGCTCCATCCACTGTCGATCAAACAAGCTCACGGGACGCTACTACCGGGTGCCGAAGGTAAGACCCGTATGCAAATATCGTTGTTCACCTCCGATTTTCTCGGATGGATAGACTCGGCGCTATTCGCTGCGATTTAGGGCGGAGAAGCGCTTAAAATTTGGAGCACCTCCACCCTGGGACTCTCATAGGCGCAAGATTCGAGCCGCCATCAAGCCACTGCGCCTCGCGCCCGGCCGCCACAAGCGATGACGACGATGTTTTGGCTGGCCTCCCGCTCCCGCTTCGAGCACCTCCACCTTGGGGCCTCAGCATGGCGCCCCACACCGCGCCCGGCCACCCTTAGCGGCTCCCGTCGGATCCCTGTGCAGCGCCCTCGTCGGGCTCGCCCACCTCCCGCCTCGGGCCCTCGCGACAGCTCCGACCTCGGGGTCCCTCGGCCCCCTTCACCTTTGGTCGAAGCCCCTTCTAAGATCAAGAACTCGCCTTGCGGCTCAGGCCTCGGGTCCTCGGCCCTCTTCGCCTCCGGCCCGATTGAATCTCATGCATCTTGGATTTTTGTACCTAGGGAATCTTTGCTATGTCTGGATTGGACGGATGGTGTTCCGAGTGATTTGGATGGAGCTTATCATCCCATTGAAAGGTTAGACATGAAAAATGTGTTCTTGAGTTCTTGAATACATCTGTGTTGCATAGCTTATCCATTCTGGTACTGAGGCCTTCTTACTCAGTATCAGAGGAAACTCGTTGGATAAGTTCTTGAAGCTTTAGGCATATCGACCGACCGATTTGTTCGTCTGTGAAACACTACAAGACTTTCTTTGGTGGTTCCTTTGAGGATCGAGGATCAAGTCGGGAGAGTAGAAATTATGAAAACTACTATTTCCTCCCTCATTCGCACCGCTTGAGTTTGCTTTACATGGGAACAAATGAGATGCGATTACTATTTCCATATGGTGCCTCACTTAAGAAATTAGACCTCCGGTTTACATTCCTTACCACAGAGGATCTTTGTCGACTAGTCGGTACGCCGAATCTTGAAGTTCTAGAGGTATTTCTTGGCAGATTATTTTACATGATTTTCATATTTCCTATTTGGAGGTTGGATAGTGAATATGCTATTTCAAATGTTTGTATTGATGTTCATTTTTCTTGTGAAAACAAATGTAAGGGACGTGATAGGATCGAGGATTAGAAGTTGTTGCACGACACTGCAAGAAATTGCGAGACTTAGAGTAGAGAGAGGAGATGATGACCGGGGAGGTCTTGAGGACGAACATGGTAGGATCACACAGTGGGATTGATGGTCGTAGCTCAAGGTCGCCTACGATTTGGAATCTTGGGCGGTACATGTCTCGACATTACAAATGCGACTCTAGAGGCCATCGATGCTCAAAGTAAATATTAACGATTTCCGACTTGTCTCGCTTGATAGAGAAGTGAATACAACCGACTTGCCCTTGACAACGGGGTTCGTGCTTTCTTCGAGAGGTTGCACCAAACTCCGGAGGTTTGCATTTTATGTGAGACACAGGGCTCTATCGGATGTTGGCCTTGGCTATGTTGGTGAATTTAGTAAGACCATCCGTTACATGTTGCTCTGAAATGTTGGGGAGTCGACCTTGGGATCTTGCAATTGTCAAGAGGATACCCAAGCTTGCGTAAACCGGAGCTAAGGAGTTGTTGCTTGATGAGCGTGCATTGGCCATTCTTTGCGTTCTGTTGAAGTCACCGAGATATCTATGGGTGCGAGGATACAAGGCATCTCCCATCGCATCGACCTCATGGCAGCAGACGCTCTTCGGAACATTGAATTTATTGCTCCAAAACAAGATTAGGGCCCAGAGGGTCAAGCCGATTTCGCACACTACTCTCTTCTTTGGGATGAGGACAGATTGCCCTCATCAAGAATTCCCATCTATCCATCGGTTTGAGTGTACATACATGTTTGATGCCAAAATGCAAAACTCACTTATACGGTAGGTATATTACGGTATAAGTGAGTTTTGCATTTTGGCATCATCTACCCAAATTAGTTTTTACTAATTTTTTGCTCGCACTGTAATTACCGGGTAATTTGTTGACCTTTGTGGGGTACTATCGCATATAATTGGTTGTCATTAAGTGTAGTTGTTAATTTGATTTCGTGTTATACTGCTTTGATATGTAGGGGAATAATCCGAAGACGAAGAATGTGCTATGCGATATTAGTAGTAGACTCCTTTGTGCTATGATCATACCCTTAATTATGTTCTACTTATGTCTGCTCATATATACTCCTTACTAGTAAGTATATACTCTTCGTGAAGAATCATACTACTAATTTTATTGAAGCATACTACTTTTTATGTTCTCCCGAAACAGATACTTCTTTGAGAAACATATATACTACTAATTTGGTTGACGCATACCGCATACTACCGGATACTTCTTCAACTAGTAGTATCGTTAGCACTTGATATCGGACATACTTCTTCTCTATTCAGAATATACTTCTTTTCTCTGTTGAGAACATACTTCTTTTGCATAGCTGAGATACTCTTCTTCGATCACCACACAATCTTTTCTAAAGGAAGATCAGTGATAACTAAGTATAGCATGTACTTTTTTAGTTCACTCATGTTATTCTTAGATACGATGTTATTGTGGTCCACCGATTGTTCATAACCCAATTAGTAAAAACTAATTTGGGTATATGATGCCAAATTTGTTATATTCCTTCTTGTGGCGAGATGCATCTTTGTGTTCTTGGTTAATTTGAGGTCCTCGAGTAATGGTAATCAGATTTTGCAATACAAATTTAAGTATACAATGTCTAATTATCAAACGGTGCACTCAGAAGTATATCGATAAAGAGCATGGACGTCGGTGATGTCCATTTAGAATTGAGACTAATGCATCAATCAAGAATGGAAAAGATATGTTCAATGATTGTATCTTGATAAAGAGCATGGACGCCGCTGATGTCCATTTAATCGAGACTAATGCATCGATCTAATTAGAATGGTTTTCATGTATCAAATTCTCCCCAATTTCTTACTAACCCATATATTGGAAAAGGGTATTTGGAATTTAAAAGAAAATGGTACATTGATCAAGAATTAACTCATCATATATAGGATTAACGTGCACTTGTGCATTCTATCATGAATCGGCAAAGTGAAGATCTCGATCACTTTTTTCTTGCAACAATGCATTTTCAGATTAGCCATCGCTATTGTTTCTTAAATATTTGATTTACCAATTGGAGCAAAGATAACACTTCTTTTTTTTGGGGTCAGGATACGCTACATCATTAATCTCAAGTTGCTTGCGCCCACACGGAGTAGAAAAGACGAAGAAGTGCACCTTGAGGAATGGACTCTCTACAACACTTTGCATTGCTCTTGGCTATGGCAAGATCCTTCTCATAAGTCTTGTGTCTTTTTTTGCACGGAAGGCATGGTTGTTTGTACAAGTGGATTTTCTTCCACCTTCTTGAATGATTGTAGTACTGTTTGTGTACCATTTTGTGATCGATGGTGCCCCTATATACCCCTTTTCAAATATTATATTGAATTATGTGTTCTTGATGTAACAATCGGCAATAGATAGATACTTCATTTGTTTAAGTACGGTGATATTCCTTCAATGTTGATGGAGTACCACATACTGAATTTGATAAGATACCATTTTTTAAAAGATGAATAAGATACCTATATACTCCTTTTTATTTAGGCATATACTTCTCGTTCTTGGTCTATGATTATCTAACGAAAGATGACGGTACCTTTAGTCCTTTACAATATATACTTCATGATCCTTTCGAATGCTTGGAAATTTTCAAAATCACTTCACTCGACCAAGCACATGCATCAGGATCCTAATATATGGGAAGTGGTTTCCGCATGCAGCATAATAAATAGTTCATTAGTTACAATAGTTGGCAACTAACAGAGGTATCTGCTACATCCATACCCATTTACGCTACTTAGATCACAAAGAAAATCAAGGGTCATATAGATCGAGTATATACTCTTGGGAGTACAAAGCAGGCGTCCTATATATATATATATATATATATATATATATATATATATATATATATATATATATATATATATATATATATATATATATATATATATTACAATTGATTATCTACCTTAAGTCTCGCTAGTCTCTCTTCAGCAGAGACCATAGCCAAGATGCCAGAAAATGCAACTTTCTCACCAGGCTCCCCGGCGCAGATCATTTTGATCTGCTTTCTGATTTCCTCAGGAGAAAGGGCTTCAAAAAAAAGACAAAAGAGATTCTAAGGTTTTACGATAATCTATTTTATAAATTATATTGGTCGGATCTTCTTCAACGACTTACCATCTCGTGAGTCCGTGATTGCTTCATCACGACCAGTGAACCAGAGCAGGGGTTGTGTTCGGAGTTTCAGAGGACTGATTCGGTGTTTAGTGAAATCTTTCACCACATGCTAGGAAGTCAAGCCCTAGATCCTCAAATCTTGAATTTCTCTATGTTTATTGGTCGAAAACGAGGCGACCAGTGAACTGCCCGGAGGTCAGGTGAGAACACCCGACATCCGGTAATAACTTCCTGACGCCTTCTTTGCAAAAAAGAAGGGTTGATGTCACCAGGCGATTGTACTCGACGATACCCAGTGGCAGGTGGACCCGACCTATAGTAGGCCTCGGTCTTACGAGGGAAATACTCCTCGGATTCCATCTGCTGCTGCAGATTTTTGTATCGGAGTGGTGATCGATCACCACTCTTGGAAGCTTGTTGATTGTCAATCATTTGAGGGACTCTTCTCCGGGCAGGAGAACGATGCGACTTGTTGTTGCGCCAATTTTTACGCGGTGAATTGTTCAAACGACTGGTAGTTGAGGAAGTTGTATTGCTACGACTTCCTGAATGATGTTTGCGAGGGGATTCCAGTCTTGCCATCGTACTCCAAAGCCTTTGTGTGATCTCTTCAACGAAGAGACCGTAGCCTGGTGCTCGAGCAAGCTCTGGAGTTGGATTCTCAAGCAAGTCGTTGATGTGTTGGAGTTCTTGATCTTCCTTTGACTGGTATTGAGCGCGCCCAGGCAGATTTTTCTGGGCGGCAATCTTCCTCCGTCGAGCTGTCTCAAAATCAGATTCTTGAGATTATCTCAATGAAGCGCGATTATGTCGAGAATCTCCTCACGCCATCGAGTGTTGGTCCCACATCCATCACCGCGGTGCTTTTGCCATTGCCACGAGTGGGCGAGTGTGTGATTTTGGGAGCATCTCTACCTCGGTCTCTAGGAGAGTGATCTTTATCCGAGGGAAGGGCGAAGACCTCCCATTGATGATCCCCACATTCACTCGAGGCCTCCCCGGTTGAGGAGTAGTCGAGAGACACCATCTGTCGACTTGAAGTAAACCCCTCCAGGAAGGGGAATTCTGGGTCATAACCGTCTCCATCCGCAGGTGGGTCCTGCAGAGGGATAGTCGAATTTGCAGGAAAAGTGTGCTTGATCCCATTCTCTATGGGGTTAACCGGAGAGATAGGATCACCAGATGCTGATGAAGCTCCAGAATAATGGCTTCCAGAACTTGCCTTGCCAGATCGGACTGTCTTGGAGGGACTCGAACACTTGGAGGAAAAACTCTCGTCGTGTTGTGAGTTTGCCTGGGTGCAGTCCTGTTTGTGGTCGGATTGACCCTTGTCCTCGGAAAAAACTGGTTCCTCGGTCGAACGTATTGTTGTTGTGGGGGATAAGGATCCCTTTTCAAGTCCATCGGTGGGATGATCTTTTGGAGAATGATCTCCGGAGACGGCATCACCGTCAGATGATGCATCACTCGGCTCGTAGTTAAAACCGGCATCCATGTTGACGTCTGCATAATCTGCCAAGTCGAACCAGTTCTCCTCGTTCCATTCTCCTGCCATGAGTGCATGAGAATTGGAAAAAGAGAATGTGTTGACAAGAGATTACCTAAGAGGACCCTAGGACGGCGCCAACTGTCGGTGTTTTAGAACCGATCTTACATAAAGATTGTTTGATTCAGGGGTCTCCAAGACTGAAATCACGCAGAGAGATTGACACGGGATTTTATCTGTGTTCGCCTTTTACGGAGAGAATAACAACCCTACTCCCTGTGTGTATGTATTGAGTATACTGGTTACAATCAGTAGAAAATGCTACGATTTTCCCTACTACTCAGTATGTATGTCCGATTGTATGTCTCTAATCCGCCTCTCCTCATTATCTCTCGCCATAGCCCTTTATAGTGTTCGTAGAGGTAGCCGTTTCTCGAGCCAAGAGGCGCCTCATCATTCCAAGTAATGGGCGATTGTTGGTAGTAATCGCCGGGTATTAACTCCTCCACGTCGCTCGCGGTTTCTAGTCGAGATAATGGTGTGTAACATGCGATTATTACGGAGAATAACAACAGATATTGTCTACTTAGATTCCTAATCAATTGGACCTACTTGTCCATGAGCTTTATTGATCATAGGGTGGTCGTAGTTGACTTAGTCGTAAAAGGGCTTAAGACCATGAAGTAGTCGTGGAATAACTTACGACTTGGGGCTGGTCATAGAAGAACTTATGACTAGATGGTGATCGTAGCAGCACTTACGATCATGAAACAGTCGTAGAAAAACTTACGACTATGAGGATGGTCATAGAAGAGCTTACGACCAGCTGGTTGGCTTCTCCCTTATGATTATAAGGGGTATACTCAAGAATTGTATGACGTCATATTCACCCATAAAAAGAATTATAGATAAATAATAAAATGAGGTTTATTAGATCCTCGTCATTTTGCCCCCCAGCTTCAAATGAAAGTACTTACTTAGGAAAGGCGTCATAGATGATCTTACGACCACAAAAAGTGGTCGTAAAAAGATGGTCGAAGGGAAAAGCTCTTCGAGTTTGTATATCATTTGACCAGAAATATACTTAGTCAAGAAGGCTGTTGAAAAACCTTTACGACTATTAAATAGTCGTAGAAAAAACTTACGACCATAAAGTGGTCGTAGTATGGTAATCGGAAGAAAAACCTTTCTGACTGTATTTTATTTGACCAAAAAAGACTTGGCCAAGAAAGTAATTTCGCTTGAGGTGTGAAGACAGCCTCGGTTTTCTTGAACATGCAAGTTCAAGAATCTCAATCGATTCTCCCAAATCTTGTCCGTTGGAGCAATTCCCGAAGCGCCGGGAACTGTTGGGTTTCCGGCGTTTCCTTTCGGCGTCTTGTTATAAAAACTTACCGCAGGGTGTTTTTAGGGTTCTTACTTTCCCCAAATTGCTTCAACTGTTCATCAAGCTCTCGCCTTCTCATGCGTCGACCAAATCGTGCCTTCTCCTTCAATCCTTCCAAACTCAAACTCCTCCCCGCCGAGAGAAATGGCCGAGGTCGCTTCCCGATGAAATTTGAGTCGGAGATGGATGGTGAAGATGCAGTTCTCGTTACACCGGAAGATCCCAGAGAAGATCCTAGTCAAGTGGATTTCAATTGTCGGGCAAAGATTGGCCGTCGGGGAGATGGGGCAAATCGCCTCTTCTGGCCGTCTTGTGAGTGTGGCCTCCGATTACTCGCTCATCCTTTCCTCATACTCGCACTCTAACATTTTCGTGGAACGGTTAATCTTGGTCCTAATTCCATCACAATGTTAAGCGTATTTGTGTACTTGTGTGGGGCTTACCTGGGGATTCTAGCGGACCTTGAGCTCTTTCAGTATTATTACGAAATGGCTCGACAAGCTGGAATTGCCAGGAGTTGTGGTCTGAAGCTCCATGACGGAAAGTCGAAAGAGTATATTCAAATGTTCACCCGGTCGTCGTGGCCAGGATGGAGAAAGAAGTGGTTTTATTGGAAAACCATTCAAGAAGACAACCTTTCTTTTGTGGAGAAGGCTGCCGAGAAGGTCCCTTCCTGGGATTCGACTCCCAGAGATCTTGACCGAATTGCCCCTACATTCAAGCTATCAAAGACTTGAAGAGAGATGGGCTCACCGGGTGGCATGTGGTAAAGGATTTCATCACACACCGCATTAGCCCTTTGAATAAACGAGTACCTCCTATGTATACGGGGCTACAAGACCCAATCAGAGACTACGAGGAGGGTAAATGAAGCTCCGACTTAGCTTTCGTTTTGCTTATCTTCAGATTGGACTAATGAAAATTTTATCTGTTTGTTTAGACCTTTCACAAAATGAGATTGACGTCCGAGTCAAACTTATTTGCGAGAAAGCTCCACCACCCAATGTGGTAGTTCCCCAAATTCTAGCGGTCGTATCCGCAGAGGAGAAGATAGAACGCCTAAAGGTAATCAAGGGTTGATTTCATCTTTAGGATTTCTTAGTCGTAGAAAAGACTTACGACCGTGGAGTAGTCGTGGAATAACTTATGACTTATGGTTGGTCGTAGAAGAACTTACGACGGATGGTGATCGATGGAAAGACTTACGATCATGAACCAGTCGTAGAAAGACTTACGACTGCTTGGTTGTTGTAGGAAAACTTAGGATTAGGTACCGGTCGTAGAAAAAACTTACGACCAGATAGTGATCGTAGAAAAACTTACGATCAGGAAAATATCGTAGTAAAACTTACGACTGGATACTGGTCATAGAAAATCTTATGATGGATTAGTAATTCTTCTTTTTCTGTCTGCTGCAGAAAGTAGGTATGGAGAATCGTCAGGATGACGAAGAGGTAGTCTTGTTTACCGTTGGGAAACAGATAGTGGTGGAGGCAATCCAAGCTCCTCCAGCTAAACGGCGGTGTTTTGAGAGAGTCGCCGATAAGGGAGACGCAGGCTCAAGCTCTTCCACTTCGACTAAGCTCCTCGCAAAAACTGTCGTGGATATGGCTATGATTGAAGCGGAAGAAGGCATGAAGTCAAGAGATTGAAGCAAATGAACCTCTCAAGCGCAAATCATAAGACCAAGGTACCCTTTTATTACGACAAGAAAGCTTTTGTTGTTTCTGCCTTTCCTGGCTTTGTCAAGCAACTAGAAAAAGAGAACAGAAAGGATTTTATGTCTTTTGCAAAGGACAATCTTTGCTCCAGCAGAGCTCACTATCGAGGGAATTTGTTCTTGAAGTGGTCGAGATGGTCTCGGCCCTCCGTAAAATCAGAGACCCACCAAAGTTGTTCTCGCTGAGACCCACGACCAGACGTTGTCGTGGGTAACCCTATTCTTCAACTTGAATCTCGACCAAACGTGGTCGTAGAGAAAAAAATCAAAAAATCTTCCGTTGGAAAGTTGACTCCTAAGTTCCTGGTTAGGTCCAGTGTGAACATCCGATCATCGTTCCGGGAAGGAAGTCGCTGAAGACGTTCCTCCTAGTTTCTAAAGAGAGGCCGCTGTCACCGAATCAGAAGAAGAGAAGTACTTCAACTTCTGTTCTAATTTCTTTAGACCTGGTTCTCCTCTGGGATCTTCTGCCATTCGACCTCGCGACCGAGTCCCCCACCCCAGGGATATTCCTACCAGTGGGATATTTTTGATGATGCACGTCTCGAAAAAGTTTGGTGGGACCAAATCGACAAGTTAGATGAGCTGAAGGATCCAACAAGTGTAGTGTCCATGTTTGCTCGGAGGAGTATGAATGTAAGTTTTTGATAGCATTCATATACTCTGGTATTCCTCGCGTCTTACTGTTTACTCTTTTTGTAGAGATCTTTGCAACAAATTGCCCTTGCTTGTGAATACAACAAGCGCTTTGTCAAGCTACGACAAGAGAAAGCGGAACTCTGCGAGCAGGCAGAGAGATGGTAAGTCACTGATACTAGTAGTCAATTATATTTTGACCACTTATACAATGTTTATGGTAGCAGTCGTAGAAAAAACTTACGACTAAGTACTGGTCGTGCATGTACTTACGACCGTAAGGTTGTCGTAGAAAGGCTTACGACTACCTAACTGTTGTAGAAAAGCTTACAACCATGGGAGTGGTCGTAGAAGAACTTACGACCATTTGGTTAGTGCTCATGTCCACTTTTAACCTTTGCAGGTTTAAAAGCGACGAAAAGGCCTTGGCCGATTCACTCGATTATGAGAAAGTCGCGACAAAAAAGCTAAGGGATGAGAAAGAAGACCTTCTGAAGCAGCTTCGAGAGGTCAACTTTGCAGCTCAACAGTTGCAAGGAAAAATAAACAGTAAGTGCCGAACTTAAGACTGCTTATGTTGTAGATCTTTACCTTTGTAACTTCTGCCTCTTTTCAGAAAAAGAGGATAAATGAGATATCTTCAAAATGAGGTTAGTGAAAAGACCTTGGTTGCTCGTGAGATTTCTCGCATCGCCAAGGACAAGGATCAACAAATCGAGATGTTGAAATCTCAACTAGCAGGTAAGCAACTCTTTACCTGTATCTAGTTTTGTTTATCAATCCTTCACGAGTTCTTTTCTTTTTTCTTTTTTTAAATCTCATCTCTTTTCAGAAAAAGAGATCGAAGTGGGTAGGCTCAACACTAAGGATCAAGAAAAGACTTTGATTCTTAATGAGATTACCCATATCGCCAAAGAAAATGCAAAGGATATCAAACTATGGGAGGATCGGTACGCCAAGATCATCGTTTCCCATGAGGATGAAGTTAAGAAGTTGGATTCTCGACTAGCAGGTAAATAAACCTTTGCCTGTAGTGAATTCCATTTTGTAGTCCTCTAGAAGTAACTTTTGCTTGACCAGTGTTACTCTTTTCGACCAGTGTTACTCTTTTCAGAGCAAATAGCCGAAAACAAACAATTTCGTGAGGCTTCGACTTGTTACCAAGAAGAGATGAAGTCGACGAAGTGCAATCTTCGAAACAACATCTCGCTCCTGAACAATATACTTGGTGAGCTATGTGGTAAGAAAAACATTCCTCAAAAAGACACGATAGCTGCTCACGCAAATACTATTGATGAACAATAAGGGTGTGTTTGGTTGCCTGCATTAGATTGTCCCGCACCGGCTCATGCAACCAGCTGTTCGTTTGGTTCCCTGCATCGTCGATTGAGCCAGGCTTTGTTCGTGCAAAAGGCCGGCTGAGCGCAGCCTCGAAGCGAAAAGCGGGTTGGTTGCTTCTCTCATTGGCCAAACCCGCAGCGTGCAAGCATCCGACTCACCGCCGCCTTTCATCCCATGGTGGCTTTGTCCACCTCCACTTCTTCCGCCGCTTCCCTCCGCCTTCCTCCCACTCCTTCCCACCCGCCCTCGCCTCCTCTCCTCCACCTCCATTGCTTCCCTCTGGCCACAAGACCTTGCGCCCTCGTCATCTCCGCCTTCAAGAAGCTCTCCGGCGTCGCCTGTCCCAATCCTCAGAACCCACCCACCCTTGGCCGACGAGGACTCCTGCTTGCCTAAGCAGGGGTCTCTGGCGTCTCGATTCGGGGGCTGCGATTCGTCGAGATTCGCGCTAACGTCGGGGCGGCGTCGAGGGCCACTTCAGAAGGTCCCGCCGACCTATGCGCCTCCAGAAGGTATACGAATCATCCATTGGATTAGATTACCAATTAGCCTCTACTTGGATGAAATTCTCTTCTTTGCTTACTTGAGCACTAGTTGTTTTCAACTAATTCTTGGGTCGGCTCATGTTGATAGCATTCGGAAGATAGCTTTACAATTTTTTTCAACTAGTTAAGCGATTCCTAGCTAGCATGAAGTATTCAGTTGTGGTAGCAATAATGGTTTTTGAATTTATTGTGGTAGCAATAATGGTAAATTTGATGATATTAGTATATAGTCAACAAACCAAACTCATATGGTACGCACCATCTTTTGAAGTGATACATTTGCTATTATCTTGTAAATTTGATGATATTAGTATATAGTCAAAGATATATTGTGTTCTACTTATAAATAGTCAAAGTGATTACGATATTTAGAAAGGAAATGTTCTAATCTCATGCTTGTACATATGCTATATCACAAGAAAGGAAATGTTAGAATCTTATGTTGTGATTATCTTCTTGGTGGTAGTTCATGAATCTTATGTTGTGATTATCTTATCGGCCGGTAGCTCATGAAGTGGTAGTCAAAGTGATTTCGATAATTTTTTCGACAAGTAACAAATTCCATAGCACCTTCGATAGGCGATTCGGCGGTGGACATAGCGTAATTCAAGTCTCTCTTCAGAACGCATTTCTAATGATTCCCTCACCGTTAATGTAACCAAATGTCGCTTATGTTTCTCCAACGCTCCTCTGGAAGAGGTGCCAAACCGCCAACTAAATGTCTTATGTTTTTCTTTTTACACACAAGAAATCATGTGATCAGTCCTATGTGATGGTTGATGAATATGTGAAGCAATTGGAAAGCAAAACGATTGCAACAATTCTTGTCAAGTATAGATAGCATCGTGATGGTTGAACGCCATCGTCATTTTAGGTCCATTGTTTTGACAATCGCTTTTGTTTTTAGGTGTGGCTATCGCAAGAAGCTTGCCCTGAATATGAAAAGCTTGGTGCAAGTTTCAAGAAAGCTAAATCAAGATTATGCTCTTTTCTGGAAGATATAGAATGCTTGTTCATTGTGCTTTCAAACATCACGATGCTATCTATACTTGTATGCTCTTTTTATTTGAATAAAAGTAGTTACTGTTGTGAGATGTTCATGTTTATATTGAGCTATGTCATTTTGATTTCACTCCATTGGAATGACGCATGTTGTGAGACGTTCATGTTTATATGGAGTTACTGTTGTGAGATGTTCATGTTTATAAAAGTAGTTACTATTGGAACGAGTAGAGACGATTTCACTCCATTGAAATTCAAGTCTACAAAATTTTGATTTTATTTAGCACAGAAATTTTGGCTCAACAGAAATAGTCAACCAAACAACATCTCAAAGACACCGATTCAATGTAAATGCAACCAACCAAACAACATCTCAAAGATAAATGACCCAATGTAAACAAACCAACCAAACACCCCATCTTCAGATTCACTCAATTTTACTGAATTCAAATTGTTTGACCGTCTGAGACGGATGCATCAGATCTATCTGAACAACCAAACACACCCTAAGTGATCACCGAAGGGGCCGATTTCTAACTTTAAAGTGGACGCCAGCATAGCCCTTGACAGCCCCTCTTATCCCCATCCTATTCTGTTTCGAATAGTGCTGCGGGAGCGGATCCGGTGACGGCATCGCGGCTGGTCGACTGTGTGCTCCTCCGACGTGTACGAGCTCACTCGCCACGTTCGTGTGCGTTCGAGCGCTTCGTCTGGAAGGCCATGCGGTTCCTTCGCGTTGACAGTGAGTGCTGATTCATGGAGGTCGTGCGCTCCGTGCGGGGAGTTCACCGAGTGGACCGTCTCCGAGATGCGAAAGATCAGGAGCCTGCACGGCCGATGCGACCTCCTCTCGTGGCTCACGTCGACACCAGGCGCCGACTACTACGACGAGTTCCTGCAGGACTTCTACATGAGCTTCATCCTCGTGTGGTGCGAACGACCTCTGTTCGGCTCACCTGGTTCTCTAGCTCCTCGCGGGCCACCACCGTCGAGGCGCATGTCCTAGATATCCACGCCACCCGCGGCGACGTCAAGAAGATGGACCAACTCCACGCGACGCGCACGGAGGCGATGCGTCAGATCTCAGATCTACCCGCCAGTGCCCGTCGACTTCAATTAGGCCTCAAGGACGAAGTGATTCCGGACGTAACGTCAGTCCACGCGCGCCAACGGATACCCAGGGGGGGCGGTGGTGCCAGCGCTAGATGCAAAGTTAAGCCAGCACCCGGCGACGCCTGGAGCCCGACGCGAATGTAGCTCGAGCAGAGGAACTCCACACGCACGTTTTGCGGAGCTTGGCGTCGAGCGCTGTGCAGGTCGTTGTGCTTGCCGGGCGACCCACGTGACCCGCAAGCACAATTGTCCCGCATAGCGTTCGCGCGGGGGCCTCTGCGGGCTAAGCCGCGAGCAGTCCCACTTTTGATCCCACAACGACAACGCCACTCGTCAGTCATCACTAGCATGCGCACCTCCTTCATCGGCCATCGCCCACCAAGAACGTTAGGAGCAAAGGAAAAACAGGAGCAGGGGATCAACACGACCAGTACGAATCATCCAGTGCTTGATAGTTGGCACAGGGACATTACCTTTTTGAAGTGTATAAACATGATTTACTCTTTTTTTAACAGAAAATATGAATTACTATTAAAAAAAGATTGTTCAAAATTTTCAAACTAAGGTCCGGTTTGAAAAGTGAGAATTTTTCTTTGAAATTGAATTATTTCATATGAAATTTCTGCGTTCCAAACCGAACCGAGCTAAGTGTCCAAACAGCCCACAGTTTGCCAAGCGGAAAATACAGGCCCATTTTAAAAAATGACAGGCACAGCAAATCCTTAGCACCCACTGTCACTGGCGCCTGGAGGCTTGGCCCATAAAGGAGTAGAGAAAGAGAGAGAGCCAGAAGGTACTACCAGCCGGCAGGGCAGAGCCTTTAGGCCGGCCCACGTAAAAGCTATAGCACCGTGGCTAGCTTCCCTCTCGACCATTTTCTTTTGCCCAGAGCTTACCGTGAGTTGGTGGCCCATCCAAAAAGGTCTGGAGCACACGCGATTACGTGGCCAGTTGCCTACAAACTTTGATCTTGACCAACTGCCTGTCCTGTCCTACCTGCCCTTTCCGAAAGTAAACCCCTCTTTACTCACGAATAGAACGGCCATCTCGCGAATCACGATGCACCAGTACTACCCAACCTCGGTCTCTATCCTCAGATTTATATATAAATATCTACAGGAGCATCCATGAAGGAAAAAAAAATATGTTGTGCACTCTAATCGCGGCTAGCCACCAATTGCCAGGCCAACCGCGCCGCTGACGTCACCACGCCAGCCTCGTGCCCCGTGCGGCTAGGCCCTATTGACGAATATCCTAATGCACGAGTGCGATCGATGCAGGGCAGTGTAGTGCCATCGGCCGCACGGCATGACATGACAGCGCGATTAGGGGCCGGATCAGCAGGCAGAGAAGAGAATCCTCAGCCAAAGCTAAACAATCACATGCGCTACATGGATAAGCAAATATCTCGTCGTCGCGGGCGGGGGCGGTCGGTCTCGGCCTCGGCGCCTAGGTTCGCGTTAGAGAAATCGTCCCAGGAAGCTGCGAGGAAGCTGCCCGCCGCGTGAAAGCCACCAGCCACAAACGTATACAGGGCGGGCGCGCGCGGGGAGAGTGAGAGAGGTGGTGCACTGGTTGGTTGACTAGTTAGTTGGTTGGATAGTTATCAATTCTATTTTAGAGACTATTTTAATTTGCTTTGATATGGAATACGTGGATACTGGTCTATTTCATCGTACTGTTTTGAATTTTAATATATTTATTTATTTATAAATATATATCTAATTATATGCAACACATAATTTCACTTGGAATCTCACTTCAAATATATAACTATAGAATAAAAATAACACGCAGTTCAATTACTTCATAAATACAAATGTTGTACGTAGTTAAATAATGCAACACGAGCTCATAATTTCTTACATTTTATCATAGTCTAACATACTAGTTTAGCATAATTTTACTTACCGAAGAAGTAGTATTAGACTCGACCTTCTAAGCTGATTTAGAAAAGTTGTCACTTTAATTTTGATATTTTGACTGGTACCAAAAACTGAGATTAAAGCTACGCTATACTGGTACGGTATGTTCCAATCATTTACCCTAATAGAATTGATAAATACGGTTGGTTGGCAACGGCCGTTCGCGGTACCGGCTCGTGTCGGTAGGGCGGGGGCGTCCGAGCCTCGCCAGCCTGGCCTCAACCGCGCGTCCACGCCTGACCGGTTGACGACTGCACTCTCTACCCTTTGTCCTTTCCACGGGCCCACACGTCAGTCGCACGGGAACACACGGCGTGTACGTAAACGCTGGTGACACTGCCACTGACCGCGATAGTTTTGAGGGACGCCACGGTACGTACAAGCCGCACTGCGGTGCACTGCGCCGTTTGCTTCCAGTTCTTGCGCTGCGGCAAGTTAGCGTGAGAATCGATAGTTTTCAGAGATGAACTGCCGCGGTGTCACGTCTCACGAATCACGATTTAACGGCACAGCCGCAGTGGAGACTGGAGAGTGGAGACGGGGGGCGTAGGTGGCTCGGCTGCGGCGCACTAGCACAGCTGTGCTGCGCCATAACTGCTTCCCCGAAACCGCGCAGCTTTTGAAAAACGGTGCGCTCCAGCCTGGCCGTGGGCCGTTCCTATCGCCTCCCGCCCCGCGCACAGTACCCTAACTGGCGCGCGGGCCCCACTTTGATACCGGACCCACCCGTCATGGGCATGGGAAGGGGTCGCGCAGGGTGTTGCTGGGAGAGCGACAGGTCGAGCCAGGGGGGTACGTACCGGGCGGTACATCTGTACGGTGGTGAGGTGGGGCCCGCGCCGGTGGGGATTCTTTGGGCTTTGGACGGTTGCGATTAACTGCGGATGGGGATAGTTCGCGCTGGGGTGCAGTGCATCGTGCAGTAGCCGAGGGGGAATGGATCGTTCGCTCCGTCCGTCCGTCCGGTCGTCCGTCCGGTTGGATGGATAAGCTCAGCTCAGCGCATCGGCGGGCGGGCGGGTCACCGCACACGCACCTCGTGTCGGTACGTAGAGTAGTAGTAGTACGTTGCTTTCCCGCGGTAGTTTCGAGTCCACTCGACTTTCGCTTTCTCCCTTGTCGTGTTATCGATGCAAAAACGACGAAAGAACAAACCTGTGACTCGAGAGATGGCTCACTCCCGTCCAGTGCTGCTGTTCAGGATCCGTAGAAACTTTTGATTTTTGAATGGATTTGGCTGTTCAGGTTCGCGAGGAGGATTATTAGCTGAAAAGGCAAATATGGAACAGACACCGTTGGGTTTACCAAAATTACCGGAATTGCAATTTCACTTATCACCCATGCGGTGCGTTTGTTGTACCGCTCGTACCACTCCGTTGGTCCTTTCCCCCACCCTGGCCAACTCACAACGGCACCTGCCGTTTCCCACTGCCCCACGTACGAAAACAAAAGACACGGTTCAAATTTCGAATCCACCGAGGCAAACTGCCCCCTTCCACAACCACCCAGTCAAGCAAGGGGCTCTCACAGACTGACGAGCCCACAGGGAAGAGGTCCCGCATGGCATTCAGTGGCCGAAAACGACAAGCGCCCCGGGTCTCGCGACTCGTGCAGCGGGTGCCAGCTGTATTGCCGGTCAGGGCACCGGCCGCGCCCGGTCGCCCCGCCGGAATAAATACCCTCCTCTAAGTCTCTTCCTCACCACTATTTCCCCAGCACCCACCAACCACCACTCGCAACTAGACACAAACCGCAAGCAACTAGTCGTCGTCGACGTCCTAGTCTTCTCTGTGACGCCGGCCATGGGAGGAGTGGAGGTGGAGTGCGACAGGATCAGGGGCCCGTGGAGCCCCGAGGAGGACGACGCGCTGCGGCGGCTCGTGGAGCAGCACGGCGCGCGGAACTGGACGGCGATCGGGCGCGAGATCCCCGGGCGGTCCGGGAAGTCGTGCCGGCTGCGGTGGTGCAACCAGCTCTCGCCGCAGGTGGAGCGGCGGCCGTTCACGGAGGAGGAGGACGCCACCATCCTCCGCGCCCACGTGCGGGTCGGCAACAGGTGGGCCGCCATCGCGCGGCTCCTCCACGGCCGCACCGACAACGCCGTCAAGAACCACTGGAACTGCTCCCTCAAGCGAAAGCTCGCCGTCGCCACCGTGGCCGCAGGCGGCGTCGCCGCCGATTGCGCCGACTGCGAGCGGCCGTGCAAGCGCGTGAGCCCCTCGCCGGACAGCCCGTCGGGGTCGAGGTCCGGGTCTGACCGCAGCGACCTCAGCCACGGCGTCGGCTTCGGGCAGATTTACCGCCCGGTGGCGCGGACCGGAGGGTTCGAGCCGGCGGACTGCGCCATCAGCCGGCGGCACGAGGCGGACCCTCTCACCTCGCTCTCGCTCTCCCTCCCTGGCATGGACCAGGCGTTCAACCACGACAGCGCCCACAGCCACTTCCAAGAACTGCCGCCCTCGCCCTCCCCACCGCCTCCACCGGTGACCGCCACACCGTCATACCCATTCAGCCCCGAGTTCATGGCGGCGATGCAGGAGATGATCCGCGCCGAGGTGCAGAAGTACATGGCGAGCGTCGGGGTGCGCGCCGGGTGCGGCGCCGCCGGCGGGGCCGACCTGTTCATGCCTCAGCTGATGGAGGGCGTGATGCGGGCGGCGGCGGAGCGCGTCGGCGGAGTCGGGAGGATGCAGTAATCAAGAGCGAAACAAAGTGGGGATGCTTTGGCTTAATCAATCTAGGGCAATCGCAATCTGTTCTTAGCAATTTGCACTGTCGTTCGAGCCAAGTTTCCTTCTATTTTCCTACTGCTGTTGAAACTTAACAGCGGTGAGGAAAGGAAGGTGAGAAAATGAGAAAAGAGAAGAAAAGGGAAAGAGAAAGAGAAAGGAAAGAAGGGGGCAAAGCTAGGCTAAAGCTCTGCTTCTTCTGTAGAGGAAAGAAATGGAAGGAAAGAGGGTGGTGAATTGTGCAAATCAGAGCTCACCGTTTTTGTTACTACTAATTACCAAATCTATCCGACCGATGGATCTGACGAAAAACTGCCGTTTCTGTAGTGACACGCACACACATGGAAAACGGAAAGCGATGCACTGATGCAATGGGGAAATATGTTTCGTCTAAACGGAGAAGCAAGTAAAATTAGGATGCACAGATCGAGCAGACGAAGCACTGCTATCCACACACCAATCGAACAAACCTCCTCCAGGTTTACGAACGCATCTCGCTGTTTGCTCTCTTTCATTTCCCTTTCTCCCCATCGGACCAAAATTGGCCTCGAGTAGTTGTCGTGTGACTCGGTGTGGACGCGTCTTGGATGGGATCTCTTCTCTACCTAGTCTGGCACCCTTGCAGTGCTTTTTCTGCGGGCCATGTCTTTGTTGGGCTGGACTCTACCACGTTTGTAGCAAAGTAGACGTTTTTGTAGCCCAAGCCCAATCGAGAAGGAGCACGGTTCGGTTCATTTGCCCTTTCGTTTTTTTTTTTTTTTGATGACAGTATTCATCCCAGCTTTTATAGAAAGCAAAATAACCAGAAATGAACGTTTTTGTAGCAAATGAACGTGCTCAAAGCGTACTTCACCGTAGAAAGCTGCGCGTGAGTGGAGCGGCGAAAGGTTTTACTTGTCTGCACACGAGAAACGAGAAACGCCACCAGAGCGGGATGGTCAGCCAGGAGGCGCAGGACCAAAGAAGGCTGTAGACTAGGCCGGCCCAAGCAGCTAAACCGGTCCAAAACTTCTCAGAGTGATAATTAGTTGGTCTGGTTATCCCAAGACATAGTGGACCGAACTCAGGCCTTCGGCCTACAAGGAATTTCGCTACGACTGTTAGGGCAGGATGTACGATGCGGAAGGCTTATATACGAGTCTTTAAAGATTGAGAATTTTTATTAAAAAAAGAGTCTTTAAAGATTGAGAATGTAGCGAGGTCATTAAAAACCTATATAAAAGTTATTTCCTTCGATATATATGATATATCATATCTTTTGTAGGTGTTTAGATGATTATCTACTAATTATATATAGTTATATACATAAACACCAGTGTCTAATCAATCATCGATGCTATAAAATAAATATCTTATCTATCAAACGTGGCAAGAAAAATTAGTTTTGCTTTGCTAAGCAGCTACATTGATATAGTTACGACTGTGGTTCATCCGGTCACCGGCTTTCCTATCATCAGTTCGTTAGCTTCTTTCACTTTTGGCACCAGGCACATTTCTTACAAATTTTCGGAGACGTTTGTTTTTGGTCGTCCGGTCACTTCGACTGCTTGTCAGGTGGCACCCCTAATACATCATTAAAAACAGGGATAATTTATTATTTGCCATAAAAAATTTACACCAAGCCCGGACTCTACATACCCATGACACAATAAGATATTTTAGAAATTTTCAGTATCATATAAGGAATTAATCTCTATTATTACAAAAGTAGTGCAATTCCAAACGTCCTCGTGAAATTTTGAGAGAAAAAACTTCATTACTTGCAAGGTCATGAGTAAATAAGTGAGCCAAGGAGATAAACATATTTTCCACCATAGTAAGGCCAGCGTCTCCTCCACACTCCCGATGAAGCTCCCGGCGACGGACTTCCTCCCCAGCAGCACCGTAGGGGTGAGGAAGCTCATCGGCCGGTTGATTACGCCCACGACGACGAGCTTGCCGTCGAGTCTGAGCAGCGCGAGGTACGTCTCCAGCGGGTGCTGCACGTGCACGGTGTCAATGACGTAGTCCAGCGTGTCGGCCGCGGCGGCCATGGCGGCTGGGTCCGAGATGGCGAGGAACGCGTCGGCGCCGAGGTAGTCCACGGCCTCCGCGCGCTTCCAGTCCGAGGAGCTGATTGTTGGATACTTAATTTATTTTCTTGACAAGTAGATAATTACATCAACCGACTACGTTGATGTCGGCAGCTACCATTGGCACTTAAAGTTTCTAGTTGATACAAGATAAATGATGTGTTGAGTTGTGTGCATATAGAGCAAGTCGTCAGAGGACAACAAGTGATTAGGAGCTGTAAAGGTGAATGGATTAGCTAGATGTTTAGTCGGCATGGTGGAGTAGCTGTACATGTATTAAAATAATTTTTTGCTTGAGTCGGTGCTAAGTAGGTCGGTTAGTGTAGCCTATAAATAGAGAGGATACCATGTTGTAACATAATGTATGTATACATGTTTGCTAAGAAAGGAATGAGAAAATAGTGTCAAAACTCTATTCTAATCTTTCTTCTTCTTGTATACTTGCTTCCTTTGAGTATCTATTTCCCACCAATCCCAACAACAGGTATCAAAGCCCTAGGTTTGAGTCGGGCGTAGCGGAGTAGCGCGGTGTGTTCGTGTTATTTGTCGGAGCCGAGGTTATGGCTTCGAGTTCGAGCGTCAGAATGGCGCATTCGATGATTCCCGTATTCTCAGGAGAGAATTACGATATGTGGAACATCAAGATGCAGACGCTGCTACTATCGCAAGGATTGTGGGATATTGTGGAGAATGGCTACAAAGAGTATGCTACTGAAGATGTTCTTTCATCAGAGCAAAAAACTCTGGTTGAGAACTAGATGACGAACGCCAAAGCCTTATTTCTGATTCAACAAGGTGTTGCGGAAAGTTTGTTTCTGCAGATTATCGGCGCCAAGAAGTCAAAGGAAGTTTGGGACAAGCTAAAGGAGGAGTTTCAAGGTTCTGCAAAAGTTTTAGCCGTAAAGCTACAAACTTTGCGAAGGCAGTTTCAAAATCTGCAGATGAAGGAGTTCGAGAAGATAAATGATTACTTCTCGAGGGTCATCCAGGTGGTGAATCAGATGCGCACCTACGGTGAAGAGATTACTGATCAACAGATTGTCGAGAAAATTTTGATCAGTTTACCAGAAAAGTTTGAGTATATTGTTGCTGCAATTGAGGAGTCGAAGGATTTGGCTACCCTTACTGTGCAACAACTAATGAGTTCATTAGAATCTTATGAAAAGAGGAAGCTACAACGAGCAGGGAGTTCAGTTGAAAGCGCCTTTCAGTCAAAGCTGAGTGTCAAATCGTACAATTCAAGAAATGATGGAAATTATCAAAGAAGAGGTGATCCAAAGAAAGATATTTAGAAGAACCCGGCAGAAGATAAAAGAGAAAAAGGTACGCCTAGTTCTAAATTTTGTTGTGATATTTGTAAAAAGTCCAACCAAACTACAGATAGGTGCTGGAAGAAGATGACTTGCAATAAATGCAAAAGGCAAGGACACATTGCCAAATATTGTAGATCCCGAGAGAACACTCGAGCAAATGTTTCAGAAGAAGAGGAAAATTTAGAAGGGGCAATTTATTCTTGCCAAATTGCCCAAGATGAAAAAAAAGGATACTTGGATTGTGGACGGTGGTTGCACAAACCATATGTTTTCCAATCGGGATATAATTCAAGATGTTGACTCATCATATCAGGCGAAGATTCGCATGGAAAATGGTTCTTTAGCCCAATCTGAATGTAAGGGCTTTATAGCTGTCCAAATGGAAAACGGTCAAAAATTCATTCGAGAAGTTTTATTGGTACCCGATTTGAAGCAGAATTTGCTAAGTGTTGGGCAACTGCTACAACATGGGTACACTGTTCACTTTGAAGATTTCTCTTGCAAGATCTTGGATTGCAAGAAAGGGAACCACCTTATAGCAAAGGCGGATATGGAGAAAAATATAAAATTTTCTCTGAAAATGAGTTGTCATACTCAATTGGCTTTATGAAGTGAGGTTGGTGATAACTCTGAATTATGGCATAAGAGATTCGGCCATCTCAACTACAAAGCCTTGAAGCTGCTTAGAACCAAAGCTATGGTACAAGGTTTGCCATTCATTAATTTGAAATATGATCCATGTGAAGGTTGTATTTTTGGCAAACAAATTTGGGCATATTTTCCACATGAAGGAGCTTGGCAAGCACGCGCACCTTTGGAGTTAGTGCACAGTGATATTGTTGGAAAAATACCAACTATATCAGAAGGCAAGAATTGGTATTTTATCACTTTTATTGATGATTATACAAGGATGATATGGGTTTATTTTCTAAGAGAAAAGTTAGAAGCACTAGAAGTGTTTAAGAAATTCAAGGCTATGGTGGAAAATCAAAGCAATCGAAAAATTAAAGTACTTCGCAGTGATCAAGGTGGTGAGTATATCTCAAAAGAATTCGAGAAATATTGTGATAATACTTGTATTCGAAGGCAATTGACAGTAGCCTATAGTCCTCAGCAAAATGGTGTAACCGAAAGAAAGAATCGGACAGTTGATGATATGGCAAATTCTATGTTAAAAGAGAAAGGTATGCCTAAATCATTTTGGACAGAAGCTGTGAATACAACAGTTTATATTTTGAATAGAAGCCCAAAAAATGTAGTTCTAAATCGCACACCATTTGAAGCATGGTATGGTCAAAAACCAGTAATTAGTCATATGAAGGTATTTGGTTTTGTTTATTATGCCCAAGTACCAACTCAAAGGCGAGTTAAATTTGATGATAAGAGTATTCGTTGTATATTTGTCGGCTATGCTGATGGCACTAAAGGATATCGGCTTTATCACTTGGAAAAGAAGAATATCATAATTAGTAGAGATGTAATCTTTGATGAGAAGGCTTCCTAGGATTGGGAAGCAGCTAAGATTCAAAAGAATCAGGTAATACCAACAACAGTTATCTCACTAGGCCAACCGCAAGTTTCGGTTGAGCAACAGGAGCAAGGTGATGCTCCAAGTCAAGATGACTCAAGTTCGAGTTCAAACTCGAGTTCTAGCTCAAGCCCGAGCGCTAGTGAGCAGTTGAGTACGTCAGAATCAGCTCCACGATGAGTAAGGAGTCTAGCAGAAATATATAAGTCATGTGGTTATTCTGTTGTTGAACCACAAAACTTCAAAGAAGCAGAAAAGCACCAAAATTGGGTAAAAGCCATGGAGAAGAACAACACTTGGGAGATAGTTGATCGATCGAAGAATCGACAAGTTATTGGAGTCAAATGGGTTTATAAGTCAAAGTTAAATCCAGATGGCTCAATTCAAAAATATAAAGCAAGACTTGTGGCAAAAGGCTTTAAGCAAAAGGCTGGTGTTGACTACTATGAGACATATGCTCCAGTTGCAAGGCTAGAGACAATACGAACAGTTATTGCTTTAGCAGCTCAAAAGAAGTGGAAGTTATATCAACTTGATGTTAAATCGGCATTTTTAAATGGTTATCTCGAAGAAGATATTTATGTTGAGCGACGGAAGGATTTTCAGTTGAAGGGGGAGAAAACAAGGTGTTCAAGCTTAAGAAGGCATTGTATGGCCTCAAGCGAGCACCGAGGCGTGGTACAGTCAAATCGACAAGTACTTCATGCAGAAAGAATTTGAAAAAAGCAAGAGCGAGCCTACCTTATATATCAAGAAAAGAGGTATGGATATACTAGTTATCTCGTTATATGTTGATGACTTGATATATACAAGTAATTGTGAAAAGATGATATAAGAATTCAAAAAGGATATGATGGAGACATATGAAATGAGTGATCTCGGCTTGCTACATTATTTTCTAGGTATAGAAATATGCCAAAATGATAATGACATTTTCATATCTTAGAAAAAGTACGCAGAAAGTATTTTGAAGAAATTCAAAATGCATGACTGCAAATTAGTTACAACCCCCTTAATGCCTAATGAGAAACAGAAAATAGAAGATGGAGCAAATAGAGCAGATTCGACAGTTTACAGAAGTTTAGTTGGAAGCTTGTTATACTTGACTATGACACGACCAGATATTATGTTCGCCACTAGTTTATTATCAAGGTACATGAGTAACCCAAGTCAGTTAAATTTTTCCGCTGCAAAAAGAGTTTTGCGATATGTCAAAGGAACATCAGATTATGGCATTTGGTATAAGCCAGTAGAAGATTCAAAACTAATCAGATATACAGATAGTGATTGGGCAGGATGTATTAATGACATGAAAAGTACATCGGGATATGCCTTTTCACTTAGTTCTATGCTCTTGGTCAACAAAGAAGCAGAATATAGTAGCTTTGTCTTCAGCTGAAGCAGAGTATGTGGCAGCAGCCCGAGCTATCTCACAAGCAGTCTGGTTGAGGAGAATAATTGAAGATATCGGTGAAAAACAATATCAACCAATTACAGTTTATTGTGATAGCAAATCAGCCATTGCAATAAGTGAGAATTCGGTTAGTCATGATACAAGCAAGTATATTGTAGTTAAATATCACTACATTCAAGAAGCAGTTGAGCACCAAGAAGTTAAACTGGAATTTTGTCGTACAAATCAACAAATGGCGGACATGTTTACAAAGGCTTTGTCTAGAGAAAAATTTATTCGTAACAGAGAACTAATTGGTGTCTCAAGAAAATAAATTAAAGGGGGAGTTTGTTGGATACTTAATTTATTTTCTTGACAAGTAGATAACTACATGAATCGACTATGTTGATGTCAGCAGCTACCATTGGCACTTGAAGTTTCTAGTTGATACAAGATAAATGATGTGTTAAGTTGTGTGCATATAGAGCAAGTTGGTAGAGGACAACAAGTGATCAGGAGCTGCAAAGGTGAATGGATTAGTTAGATGTTTAGTCGGCATGGTAGAGTACTTGAGCTGTACATGTATTAAAATAATTTTTTGCTTGAGTCGGTGCTAAGTAGGTTGGTTAGTGTAGCCTATAAATAGACAGGATGTCATGTTGTAACATAATGTATGTATGCATGTTTGCTGAGAATGGAATGAGAAAATAGTGTAAAAACTCCTCTGTTCCAATCTTTCTTCTTCTTGTATACTTGCTTCCTTTGAGTATCCATTTCCCACCAATCCCAACACTGATCACAGTCACGTGGTGGCCCATGGCCTTGGCGATCTTGACACCCATGTGGCCGACACCGCCTAGCCCCAGGATTCCGCCGTGGAGCCCCGGCAATGTCAGCCCGAGCCGCTTCGGTAGTGTACCTGATCACACCCGCCAGCAGAAGCGGCGGCCGCTACCTTCTCGCACGAAGCTCGGCAGTATCTTCCCACGAACCTGCAGAAGATAAGATTTTTTTTTCACAAATGTCAGGATCAATGTGTGCGCTTTTCTCATGTACGTAGTAGTAGTACTACGATTTTCAGTTGCTCACTTGTGGACGACGACCATGGCGGAGGAGAAGCCACCGTGCGTAGTTTTGCCGTCAGGGTAGACGTCGTTGTATGACCAGATCTTCTTGCCGAAGTACTGCTTGTTGCTGGACTTCCAGGGGTGGCATTGGCGGCAGGACCCGATGATTGTTGGTCCAAACCAAAGACGACTCAGCCGAACCGAAGAAACTTCAGCCAATCGGCAGAACGCTCGCGCTCAGCAGAATCTGGATGGCGCGGGAAGCACACACACGAAGCCAATCACACATGTACTAGAAGATGAAGAAGGCACACGCAGGCGATCACGCTGGAAAGGAATACACACATGCAGTGGCGGAACCAGGAATTTTGAAGACCCGGGGCGAGGGTTGACCTGATGTGCTGGCTTGATGGCTCGTCATGCCACGCCGAGTCTCAGCCTTTGCCCGTGCCACGCTGTGCCTCATCATTCTTCAGCGCCGCAGCCCCTACGCCGAGCCTCGGTAGTCGACTAGTCGACGCTTCACCAATCTTCGCGCGCAGCCGTGCAAGTTGTGCCTCGGTGCTTCGCTTCGTGCAGCGTTCGAGCCGCTCTGACTCGCATGCACCACGTCGCGCCACAAAGACTCCACCTCACCCGGTCAGATCACCGCACCGAGCCTCTAGAGTCAACTAGGCGGCACCTCACCGCCCCCACGCCGCGCCTCAGTGCTCGCTCACGTCCACATATCAACATAATTGAAGAATCACATTACATATCAATGGAAGAAAAGATACAACAAGAAGAGATACTTCCTGCTCCAATTAATCTGCTGAGTTAGCTGTTTTCACACGACTGGTTGTAAGCCTACAACAAAATATTTATTTCAAAGTTTGGTTTTGTTGCAACGCATCGGCACCCTACTAGTTAATTACTAACTTCCCAAATGCTAACATGCAACGTTGTGGAAACAACCGAACCCAACGCACACAAACACAGATAGTACGTGCAGTATAAAAACGCAGGGCCTTGCTGCCTCTGCCTAGAATAAACACAACTGCCCAGCTAAACACATCCAAAAGCAAAAGCAAGAACAAATCAAGATCTAAGAATGGCAGGCCTTGCCGCCAGCTCTGATCGCCGTGGCCATGGGGGTGGGGTCCTTGCCCGGAGACCCGGTAGCCGCCTGACTTGCCGGGGTGGTTCGCCACTAACGACTACGTCTGTTGAAGCGATCGGAAGATGAAGCGCAACACACAAGAACGCTGGAAGCTGATCGACTAGATAAAGACACACGCACACGGCCACATACGCTGTGAAGCAATACACACGCTCGGAACTCACGTACACACACGAAACATAGAGGGATTTTGGTGCTGCATGCGCACGGTACGACAGCGTTTTCTAATTTCTATTGCTTCTTTTGATCTTCTTGCTTACATTGCTTTGCTTCGTTCTTTCAAATAGAGTACAGGGCCCTTTATATAGCCTGTAACTTTCCGACTAGTTGATGGACTCAACTACAAAATGGAGACGAGCTCAACTACAAAACGAATTCCTACACAGTCTACCAAACTTAGAAACTAAACAAGATTATAGTTAACATTCTCTCCCTTAATCTTGTTGTTTGCTCTTCTTTTCGCACAATCTGATCTTGCATCTTCAAGACACACAGACACATACTCAGACTGGGAACTCAACTATCAATTGGACTCGACTTTCAACTTGGTTCACACACACTTAGCCAGAGACGGTGGCACAACTCGAACACGTCTTGGACTCTTACTCATTGAGGTAGTTAGTCTCAACTATGACTTGCCCAACTGTACTCAACACAGGACGATAGACACATCTCCTCAACGTCTCGGACTAAACTCGACGGACTCGACTCAGGACGACGAACACATCTTGTCAATGTCCTAGACTCAACTCTTCGGACTTGACTAAGCTTCAAAACAATACTGGTTCATCATCGCGGAGAGCTTTAGCAAGAAGCGCTTTCTCCTTCAGTTTGCGGCATTCTGAAGCAAAATGTCCAAAGTCCTGACAATTATATCATCTCACCTTTGTCTTGTCGAATTTTTGATTCTTATGGCCTTGGCCACCACCACCATTAGAGCCGCCAAAGGAGCCCTCGTCTTTGCCTTTCGACGATCGGGCCTTTCACTTGGCGCGGGTCAATAGCAGGTGCTCATCTTCACTACTGTCAGATCCTCGGATCCGTTCCTCGTGTGCCTTCAAGCGACCGATCACCTCCTCAACCATCATCACCTTGAGGTTGCCGAACTGCTCAATGGTGGAGACGATTTGCAAAAAAAATCATGGGACTGCCCGAAGGAACTTTCTCATAACATAGCTCTTTTCCATCTTTTCACCCAAGACTCGAATCTGGTTGACAATAGTCCTCAACCTCACAGTGAAGTCATCAATTGACCCCTTCTCTTTCATGCTCATCCCCTCGAACTCGCCCTTGAGGGTTTGCACTTGCACTTCCTTGACACGATCGGCGCCAAGATGCATCGTCTTTCACGCAGCTTTGGTCGTCTCCTTTTTGGCCAGTAGGAAGAGTGTTTCCTTCGAGATACCTCCATAGATGGCTGCCAAGGCTATCTGATCCTTACACACATCGACGTTACCGTCCTCGATTGCGTCTCACAATCCTTGAGCGCGCATATGCACATTCATCTTGATTGCCCATATTGCATAATTACTCTTCGTGAGCATCGGATAATGCAGCGAGACGACAGAACTCTCCTTCGCCATCACACCCGATGTTGCCTCGTCACCGGTGACACCACTTCCCGAAGAGAACGATATGATCTTGGGCATACACAGATCAAGAACTCAGGCTCTAATACCAATTGTTGGCCCAAACCAAAAACAACTCCTCAGATCCGAAGAAACTTCAGCCAATCGGCAGAACGCTCGCGCTCAGAAGAATTTGGATGGCGTTAGAAGCACACGCACGAAGCCAATCACACAAGTACTAGAAGATAAAGAAGGCACACACAGGCGATCACGCTAGAAAGGAACACGCACGCGTCTACTAGAAGCGACCGAAAGATGAAGCGCAACACACAAGAACACTGGAAGCTGATCGACTAGATAAAGACACAAGCACGCGACCACATACACTGCGAAGCAATACACACGCTCGAAACTCACGTACACATGCGAAGCACAGAGGGATTTTGGTGCTGCATGCGCACGACACAACAGTGTTTTCTAATTTCTATTGCTTCTTTTGATCTTCTCGAGTACGTGCCCTTTATATAGCCTGTAACTTTCCGACTAGTTGACGGACTCAACTACGAAGCAGAGATAGGCTCAACTTCGTCTCGAATTCCTACACAGTCAAACTTAGAAACTAAACAAGATTATAGCTAATAATGATGAGGCCGACGCCGACGACATCACCAGCGCGGTACTTGGTCACCTCAGCTTCGTCCTCCTCCACCTCACCAACCACCTCATGAATGGTTTTACCACCAACATAAATATGAATCAATCAATTCCAGAGTATTGCGCCATATACATACTACACCTACTATTTTGGATGCTCACACATTAGAACAGATATGCTGCACACGAAAGCAACTAGGTCGCCAAAATGTTTCCTTGGAAAGAGTTTCTGCTTACCCAGGGACCGTGGGGTATTTTGACATACCAAGGTTGTTCTTGGCTTGGTGGATGTCAGTGTGGCAAAACCCACAACACAAAACCTTCACCACCACATCTTTATTCTTCAGGTCCAGTCTTCCAGCAAACCAATACACAATGTGCACACACACACGGAAATAAATAAAAAAAATCATGTGAAATTCATGCGTTCTAAAAGAGGCCTAATTTCCCTGCATCATCCGAACCTTCCACCTTATTCAGTGGTGGAACCACTGCACGGGCAAGCCGGGCAGCCGCCTAGGTCTCCCAGGCCAGACCCCCCCCCGGTAGCCCGCCGGCGCCAAGCCGCCATGGAAGCTCGCTTGGAACAGGCGTAACCATGGAGAAGGACTGGAGGAGGAAAAGATGCCGCGTCCGCATGGGACGTGGGTTGAGTGGCAGCCGACAGACCCAACCCAAGTGAATGAAGTGATGACTAACCCTAACCAAGCAATTCCCCATTCGATTTTGGCCATTCCCCAACAAGACACTCCTCCGCACAGCGCCCGCCGCTGCCCACACGCCCACGCCAAGCTGCGCCGCCAAGGCATCGAGCCAGAGCCACAGACGGTGATGGGTGACGCGAGTGGGGGTTGAGGGCTGAGGCGAGGTGAGCTGACGAGGTGACGCGCGGGAAGGCGGGAGCTCGGTGCGGTGCGGGGACGGCCGGATAGGCGAGCCACGATCGCGTTCTATGAGGGAGGCCCGGCGCGGTGCCGACGACGAGCAAAGCCGCAGAGCTAAGGGACGACGAGATGTGGACTGAGCTTCAGCTAGGAGCCACCGAGCCAACAACCAAGTTTGCCCAATTGCCACTTAAATCACATTGTGCTTCGGTATTTTTACACTACAAGTTTGCCCTTAGTCTCCTAAATTCCTGGTTTCGTCACTGCCCTTGTCGATCAAATAACACGCACAACTCTCAAATTTCAAACCGCACGATCCACGCCCATACCTCAGAGTGTACATGACAGGTGGCCGCTAGCATCCCTCGCAGCCCAGTCAATGATCGTCCTCTCGGATGCCTCACTCCCTATCTTCCTCGGAGCCGGCAATGTCGCGCTAGCAAAGCAACACAAGGAGAAGAAAGTCTCGAAGACGAGAGAGGAATTAGGTCACTAGGAGGAGAGGAGATGCTCTGCGTTGTGATTTTGTTTGATGCATCGAGGTGGCGTATTTATAGGCCAGGAGGCAAGGCGGGTAAGGAAGGATTAAGGAAGCGTTTACAACGTCTCAGTTGAGTACAGGTGGGGCGACGCATCCTATGTGTTGCAATATTCTTCGGAGATTGATGAATTTGTCAGGATTTGTACTTACTAAACAAATCCAAATTGATTCTTGCATTGATCGTAAATCTTGAGGATTTGAAGTTAATTTCTTTCTTAGACAGAGGCTGCATGGTGTAAGTTGGTAGTTATGATAATGAGTAATTTGCTATATGCCATCGAACAACTTCGAATCAGTCCATCTCTGATACTTAGGGAAAATGTTCTTCCATAGGATACAAGTGTGTTATGCAAGTCAGCTACACAAATTTTATACCACTATACTTGGCACATAGAAAATAAGATGACCTAAGTCCACAAGCTAGCTGAATTGCCTCAATTCATCAACATGACCAATTATAATATAGAAATATAAGTCCACCTGTAAGTGGAAATATCAACGGATCCATCGGCACAATGCCAACGAAGACGAATCTTAAAACTTGCAAAACACAGCTTAATTGTTTTTTTTTGGGTGTTAAGATGAATCAATGTAGGTGGAACTTGAGCTCAACCTAAAACGTCACTCATTGGCATCTTGTTTAGTTGTTTGGCGTACCTTTAACAACCCTAAGTAAGCTAGCTAGCCCTAAGTTGTTGTATTATTATTATTCAGAATCACACGAAGTTAGCAAACACATACTATTCTTGGAAATTTGTAAATGAATAGTTCTACCAAAGACAGTGTCAAATTAATTTGTTTTCCCCTATCAAATTAGAGAAGTGGATATTATGTGCATATGAACCTATTTCACTTTGTTTACTTGTGCGCTTCAATCTTCAAAAAATTCATAGATGTAGAACATGCGCTGCTGTAAAATCATGTTAAAAAATAATCGTATGTGCAGAGATACAAAGGACGAAGAGAAAGGGGAAATCATGTTAAAAAATAATCGTATATATATTATATTGGATTTTATTCTCCACGGTGGTGGTAGTTATGATAATGAGTAATTCGCTATATGCCATCGAATAACTTTAGATCAGTCCATCTCTGATACTTAGGGAAAACGTGCTTCCATAGGATACAAGTGTGTTAAGCCAAGTTGTCTACACAAATTTTATACCACTATACTTGGCACATTGAAAATAGGATGACCTAAGTCCACAAGCTAGCTAAATTGCCTCAATTCATCGACATGACCAATTATAATATAAAAATATAAGTCCACCTGTAAGTGGAAATGTCAACGAATCCATCGGCACAACGCTAACGAAGACGAATCTTAAAACTTACAAAACACAGCTTAATTGTGTTTTTGGGTGTTAAGATGAATCAATGTAGGTGGAATTTGAGCTCAGCCTAAAACGTCACTCATTGGCATCTTGTTTAGTTGTTTGGCGTACCAGGAAGCTAGCTAGCCCTAAGTTGTTTTATTATTATTCAGAATCACATGAAGTTAGCAAACACATACTATTCTTGGAAATTTGCAAATGAATAGTTCTACCAAAGACAATGTCAAATTTATTTGTTTTTCCCTATCAAATTAGAGAAGTGGATATTATGCGCATGTAGGTGCATATGAACCTATTTCATTTTGTTTACTTGTGCGCTTCAATCTTAAAAAAATCATAGATGTAGAGCAGCTGCAAAATCATGTTAAAAAATAATCATATGTGCGAGAGATCGAAGGGCTAAAGAAAGGGAAATCATGTTAAAAATAATCGTATATATATATATATATATATATATATATATATATATATATATATATATATATATATATATATATATAATGTTGGATTTTCTTCTCATGATTCCGCCATCCATAAAATAGGCAAATTGGTAGCATGCATATGTGAATGCGCCTCCGTGAGAGTCTTGAGTTTATCCTCTCTCTTTCTCTATCTGCAATTATAGGTATATGCTAGGGGTGCACCTATGTCGGGACCTGGATTTACCATCCATAACCCTCTATGTATATCACACTATTCTCTAGATTAGTAGATAATGCCACATATACATTGTTGGATCATACACATACATCGTATATGACTATATCATACTTAATATTACACAACACATAAGTAGACCATACGGTCATTTGTTTTACAATACGGGCCGAACATGATAAATACTTAACACAGAGTTCAACACAGAAAACAAAGATAGGTGTAGAAGCATATAACAAAATGGTGGATCCATCAGTACTATCCATAGGCAAGCAAATGGTGGTCCCAGCCTACATCGTATCATCGTCTTCCCTTTCTGGTCCGAATGCATCGAAGTAGGCGTAGGGGGTCTTAGTCAGATGGCTCTGAGATTAATTATAGTAAGCGAGTGTGAGTACACAATCGTGATCCGCGAGTTAACACACAAAATGCAATTATAATAGATGGAAAAGTGATCAAAGGAAAGGCTTGAGGTTCTTTTATTTGCACAAAGCTACCATTGGAATAGATTAAGTAGTCGACAAGTCCTGAGACCTATCATTTTGACTAAACCAACTTTAATGAAATTGAGTAATGTTGTATAATACCAGCGAAGGTTCCATCCACCTACTAGCGGCGAATGGTTCTCGAATGTTCCATCCACCCACAAGTAGAAAATGGTCCCATCCACCTTATGCTATATCATTTCTAGGCCTACCTCTACCCGATATTTCTAGGGCTACCTCCACCCGACAGTTTTATCCCACCCATAATTTTTTTTTTATAAAACCAAGACTAACCAAGCAAGTTCCCGCACATCGCCCATGGCAGAAGGCATGACTGTCTAGATAGTTTTCACTCTACAGATGTTGTACAACTTTACCCACAAGAGACAATCATCTTGTAATGTGAACACGCTGCCGTAGGTGTGAGGCTAAGAAATCATTACAATATCTTTACAATGCACCATCCCAACAGGTTTCAACCGCCGGGGGCTACTAATATTATCTAACAATTAACTTATTTGCTAATTACGTCATTAACCCTTGATGACTTAGCTCTGATACCATCTGCGGTGCCCCCAAAAAATCGCCTTTGGAACAAGGGAGGCGTAGTAGAGGCACTCGAAATTTGAGCTCGACGCCGCGAGCCGGGCCTTGGAGGTGATCTAGGAGCCCCAAAATGGGTTCCCGCGTCCTCAGCGATCCCAAGGACATCGGCGACGAGGGTAGCGATGGCCCACAGTGGTGACGCGACAGAGTGTGGCGGTGGGTGCGTTCTGGCCTGCGGCGAGCCGACGGCTAATCTAGCTCGGCAGCATGCGCACGAGCATCTACACCTCGAGGTGGTTCTAATGACACTATCGGCTCAGTGTGGTGAGCTCCGATCATGATTGTCCGTGGCGACTGGCGTCGGAGACGAAGGGCTACGACGCGGTGGCTACTCGCTACTTTATGACTCTAATTGACTAGCCCATGAGCTTTGCCTAACCTTGGATTGTAAGGTGACACGGCCACTTACAGGGTTGCGGCTGAGACAGCGGATCTGGGTGGTGAAGGAGGTTGGTGGCACGGCTTCGAGGTCGACGGAGCAAAGGAAGAAGACAGTGGTGTTCTGGGCGATTCCGTGGGAGGGAGAGAAGAAGAAGATGAGCATGGGACGCATGGGATCGAGGCAGACGTGATGGACATGGTGGTGGTGGTTGAAGTTCATCATAGGGGTTTGCGCGACTTGGTGAGGAGGGGCGGCGCGAATGGTCCGGTCATCAAAGAGGAAGAGGACGGTGTAGGAGGCGCCTATTCAGGGGTGGGGGGTAGAAGATGAATCGAGGTAAGCACGAGGTCTAGGGGCGAAGAAGTGGGCCCGAAATGCCAATACGGAGCAGCGAGGGCTCACCCGAGCGGCTCAGCAATGACGGCCGTGGGATGGTGACATTGTGCAAGGTGACTCGGGCGGCAAGACACGGCGTGGGCACTAACGGGCGAAATGACACGAAGAGAGCGGATCGCGCGCTGACGTGGGCGACGGCGTGTCGGAGTGGGTGCGACTAGTGATAGGACGACGCGGGCCACAATCTGACCAAAGCGACCAGTCGGCGGGGTGGTTAGCACGCGTCGTGGCCGGGAGGCATAAGGGTCGGGAGGAGGAGGAAGCAGGCAGAAGCGGGCCGACGACGCTATTAGGAGGAAGGAGTGGGCCGTCTCAAGGGGGAAAAGAAAGAAAAAGAAAAGGAGAAAGGAGAAAGGGGATGGGCTGGGCTGGGCTGGCTCGATTTTGGCCCAAACCGAATTTTTGAGGTTTTTATTTTCCTTTCTATTTCCTTTACTTTTAATTTCAAATTTCAAATTCAAATGTTTGATTTGGTGATTCAAATTCAAATACAATTTTATTTTAATTTTTTGTTTCTTGAGTTTAACCAATTTTCCTTTTTAATAATTGATTTTGCAAAATTTAACATACGACAAAACTCCAAATAATTCACCGAAAACTCAAATAGCTCTAACATAGATGTAAAGTTTTGAAACTATCACATTTTCACTCTCGGGATTTTCGGTTACAAAATTTGGAGATGTTACAACCTGCTCCTCGTGTGTGCATGTGCGCGTCCACTCTTGTAAACTAGAAAAATATTAGTTTTGGTATTGTTTGTTGCCTGATTGTTTTGTTGATTCTAAGCTGTTTTTTTTTTTGGCCGTTGTACGAGCTTCGAGATGTTCATTCATCTGTTTCCAATTTTGATCCACTGGTTCAATGATTACTTAAGTAACCATGTCATATTATAAATACACGTCCAACCAACAAAAATAAACATGCCGATATACCTCAGTTCTGGCATCAAATAATGAATCCATATTGTAAAAATACATTATGCATGTGCTAAAGTAAGGTCGTCTTGTAGAGCTCGGTTCATTACCACGTGGACCTGTGGGGCCCAGTTTTCGTCGATTTTCTCTTTCTTTTGGGAAGTTGGCCCAGTTTCTCGAGTGCGCACGGCAGCTTCTTTCCAGCCCAGAGTGGGAGGTCCCGCCCACCTCATCCCGAATTGCTGTGGCGAACTTCCGACCCAGTTCGGCGTGCCGAGGCCTTGATCTTGATGCGGTGTACGTCGGACGGAGAAGGCGGAGCCGATATTATTACCACCCGCCCCAACCTAATTCAGGGTCCATTTACACCGGCCCGTCCAACGCGGTGAAAGAAAGCATCGCCCGGGCGTCCTGTGCCTCCCCGCGCTCGACGCGTCCCATCTTATCTTCCGTGAGTCGCCGCGCACGCGAGGCTTCGACTCCGCGCGGCCCACCGGGGGAGAAGAGAAGAGGACACCGTGCCGTGCCGCGCGGCTACCAGTAAGTTGCGGAGGTTCTCGCGGCAAACGCACACGCGGCCAGGCGGCGAGCAGAGCGACCAGCCGTGGCGTGTGGTCGGCTAGCAAGGGGTAAGATCGAAGACGAACCACAGCTAGGCGGCCACCACCAGTAGCGGTAGCGCCTACCGGATCAGACTTTCTTGCGCGCAAGCAAGTCTCCGGGAGCGAAAATCTCTGCCCTGACAGTGCCGCTTCACGCCACGCCACGGCAACAGCCCACGTACGGCGGCGTCAAAAGCACGTGAGGATTTGAACGTGCATTTCCGCATCGCATGGTGTCACTGCCGTGCTTTACCGGATCGATCGATGACCATGGGACTAGGGTTATTCCAATCGTTAATTGGTTAAATATTGAAATGGATCAACTCCGAATGAAATTGGTTTTTATTATGACTTGGCTCAGCTCGGCTCGTTAGCTCGGTTCTAAAAATACTTTCAAACTATAAATAAAATGATATTAAATCCACTATGTCAATCTTAGAAAAAGCTCGATAAAATCAGTATCTAACTCGATATCCACACCTTTTGTGACCCTTATGACTCTCACCCCTTAACCCCACCACACACACGCAAACTTTTGCAAGGATGTGACCCGTTTATTCAAAGAAAGAGTACGTGCTAGAAGTTCGAAATACGTAATGTGACGGTTCTGGAGGTTGAAAAATGGACTCAAGTCATAGGTGAATATTTAAAAATAGACTTGTTGGTGATATTTTCATAGGGGTTTGAAAAGTCTTAGTTGAATATTAGAAGTAGACTTGGTGGTGATATTTTCATAGGGGTTTGGTTCATATACGTCACATGACTGTTACAACAACGCCGTATTCATCAGCTTGTATGTGTATCCATGTATGAAAATACTTACAAATCAAGTTATTTGCACCTGGAATTAATTAACCAGGCGCACATATATACAGGACCCGAGTATCAACTACGTACGACTAACACTATAGCTACTACCAGTGCTGTGTCATATGCAAACCTTACATAAAGAAGTACATAACAAACGAAACATGCATACAGAACGATATCAATCCGGCCATTTCTTGGATGCATGCCATATATAGTTTAGCCTTGCTGAAACCGGTCGGCCGGAGGGAACTTATAGAGAGAAAGCTCCTGGTCACCTAATGCCCGGCGCCGGGGCTCGGGCCGGAGTCCTTGATCCCTCCGAGCATGTCGATGTTCATGAACTTGTGCCCCGGGCCGCCGGCGCCGACATCGTGCTCCACAGTCCCAACCACCGTCTGGATATCGCCAACCGGCGATTCCACCGCACGCGCACCATCTTTCTCCAACATCTTAAGCGGCCTGGCACTCGCGAGTGCAGCCGCAAGAACCAGCAGGCAAATCACCATGAGATAAGTAGCAGCCGGTGCTTGCGCCCTGAGCTTGGCAGCCATTCTTGCGAAGCGACTACGGAATATATGTATGCTGTGTGTTGTCAGTGTACAGTGTTTTGTGATCCGATGCTTAGTTTGCAGCTTAGGTGTTGGGTACTGGGGTTTATATAGGGAGGAGGTACAGGATCTTGGCTTTGACGGAATGGTCGGAGGCGTTGGAAATCAATCGATCAGCAGCAGGATGATCGAGCACGAGGCGTCGATCCGGAAGCGTCGTGGAAACGACACCGGCCAGCCAGCCAGCCGTGCGCACGAGGAGTTCGGAATTTTTGCGTGGAAGTTAGAACCGCGAGAATTTTTTTGCTCCGGAAGTGGACTTTGAAAAGTGCTGAGGCCGACGTGACGAACAGATGGTGGCCGGATCGCTCTGAGTTGCAATATTTTAATTTGTGGCTAAACATATTACTCCTCAGTTTAGAAATATAGGACATTTTAGAAGCTAACTTTGACTAATAATATATAAAAAAAGGCTTTTGCTAGAAAACTTGCGGCTGTTTTCTCGAGTTCAAAACAATCACATTATGAGCCGTTTGATATGCGTTGAGATGTGTGCTGAATTTCTTTTTTAAGCATGTTTCTAAGATGAATGATATCTAATCTCATCATACGATTCATAATGTGACCGTTTCGAATTCAAGAAAACAGTCGCAAGTTTTCTAGACAGTTCCAAAAAAAAAACTATTTAGATCGGTCACGAGAGAATAATACTATTATATCTGTCATGATAAATATTTTTATAATATAATAATTATATATTTTTACTAACATAATCATATGAAAAATATTATCAAAGTTAAATATTGGAGACCCTGCTAATGTCTAAAATGTCATACATTCTTGAACAGAGAGTGAGTAATTACCAGTGATTTTTTTGTTGTTAAGTTACCGTTTTCGCATGGCACTTAATAACATTACTAGCACTCCTTCCGTTCTTGCTTTTCGTTTTAGAACTATGATTACAGATATACATAAAAAATATTTACATTTGTTACATGAAAATTACACTAATATTTTTAATAACTTTTCAAACATATAATTAGACTTTAGAAAAAAATTGTTCAAAGGGGCGAATTAGAGACCATGGGAACCACGTCTTGGCGGAGTGGTGTAATTATTATTATTTTTTTAAAGAGGATAAATCCTAGCTTTTATAGAAAGCTAATATCCAAAGTTACAGAATAGACAAAAAGAAACATAACAACTTGGGGAGACCAGCTAAACCTAGAAAGAGCAAACAGACCCAAAAAACGAGCTGAACCAATCGACTCAAAAGCTACTGTAGCTGAACACAAAAGATTATAGCTGTCATTACATTTTATCCAGCGTACCGAACTACTTCATCCAAAATTCAGTTGAAGTCACGAAACCATCAAGCTTCTTCTGATCTTCTTTTTTGATTAGCACCCGCCACTTCTGCAAACATGACATAAATTGGAACATCACTTTAGAAGGTTGTTGGTATAAATCTTCTCAATGGCCATCTTGTTCCTAGTTTTTCCATAAAGTCCAGCTAAAAGCTGCAAAACCGAATATAGCAATATGGTAGTTATTAGCACCCCATGTGTCCAGCCAACGTATAGATGAAAATCATCTAAAGAAATTGGACATCTTTTCCAGCCTAGAATCTCTTTTAGACAAGTCCAAGCAAATTTAGCTAAAACACACTGGAAGAGCACATGATTTGCATCTTCCATCACCCCACACAGAGTACAATTAACATTCCCCTTCCAATGCCTAATACTAAGTTGATCTGCTGTCTGGATCCTATTGCGGTAAGTTTGCTACAGGAAAATTTTAACTTTTAGAGGAGTCCTACTAGCCCAAAGTTTCTGTAACTTCTTGTTAACTAAACCTCCAAAGGTCAAATGTCGGTGCAAGGATTTGACAATGAATTGCCCACTCTTTTCCAAGCACCACTTCTCCTGGTCCTTCTCCCCGCTAAGCTTGTATGGTTGATGGGACCTGGCATATTAATTTAGAAACTTTAGAAGGGAGAAGTTAACTGTTAAAATCCTAGTGTGTATCTTTCGGCATACACGAGTGTGTTTTAGTAGAAACTGTGTGAGATTGCGGATTTATCTTCAGCCTCTGTCAGTTTAGACGTATGTTAAGGGAGTGCTTGCGTGTGTGCATATGTGTCTTCCGTATAACCGGGAAAAAAAGACGTGCTGATATTCAAAACGACTAAACAACGATGAACAATGTATTAATAAAAGAAATACTGATACGTAAATAGGGGTGGCGGTCTAAACATCCCATAATCGAAATGCATCTGAAGATGACTACAAGATAGATTGTTACGTGTAATGTTGGATGGATGCAGAGAATTTGTAGGTGGCGAAAGCGACCGAAAGTCATGCGAAGTCAGCGGCAAAATGGGAACACAGAGAGAAGCTACACTGTCGATTGGGGTTCGATGGCTGACGCGTGTGGTGCGACCGACCGAGCCATCTCTGACCCGGTTTCTGGCCTCTCCTGGTCGCTGCACTGTGAGTCAGCATTTCATTCCAAGTCATCGACTCGGTCGGTTTTTAGCTAAGCTTGTTTAAGACAGTCCAGCACGAGTCAAATAAAACGACGATGGCATGCAACTATGCAAGGTGTGTGATGTGCGATGATGTATAGGCTGTACTACTACGTACCTTTCAACAATTCTGCACAAAAACTTCAGAGAAGTTCAGACATGCAGGATGGAGATTAAGAGCATACGTAATGTAATGCAAGCTCTAAAGTAAGGATCCCTTTTTCAGTGGCATTCGATCTAGTACATGTGCTGAATAGGCAGTACTACTACGTACCTTTCAACACTTCTGCACAAAAACTTCAGAGAAGTTCAGACATGCAGGATGGAGATTAAGAGCATACGTAATGTAATGCAAGCTCTAAAGTAAGGATCCCTTTTTCAGTGGCAGACGATCTAGTACATGTGCTGAATTTCCAGTACAATTTGTCAACGGCATATAAGTATATGTCTGTTCTTAGGACGGTTATATTGCTTGGCACACGATCTTCAAGGGATGCTCGTGCTTGGCCAGTGCCGAGTGAGTCGACCGAGTGCCTTGTTATAGATGCATGCACCAGGAAAATGGCCATTAATTTTTTTTGGTCAAGCTAACCGGTTTTCTGGTTAACCGCACGATCCATCAGCACTCACTACTGTGATGGAACACAAGAGGCTACGAACAAAAGGATGCACTTGCCACTTGCGCTTGGAGAAACTTGTGTTTCAGACAAATGCACTTGGAGATCGAACACATCATGAGTGGCGCGAGAGGTTCCCATTGTCTCCCTCCTCCAAAAGAAGAAAATGGATGAAGCTCCCACGGGCAAACTCGTCGGCATGCAAAAGCACACACAGTACGCTTTCTTTACAAGGAGAGCTTGGCTAAAAAGCGTGGAAAAAAAATAATGTTCGCAGTGGTTTCCAGCGAGGAGCTAGCGTCGCAATGCGTAAATTACGGACCGAGAGGTCATGGGATCAAACCTTGGCATCATCGAACAATCGACATGTATGTACCATAGGGATTTACAGTTTACACCCATGATTTGAAAGGGGTTGAAATTTGAGGTTCTGAATTTTCTTTGCTTTTCACGGAGATGTACTACTGGATCGATGCGCCTTACCGATTGGGCCGCAGCTAAGCCTAATCTGCACCAGTGCGGTAAATTTCTGGGAGTGGGGGCGGTGGCGTCGCTTGACACGCTACGTGCTAGGTTGTCGGCTCATGGTACTCACGGAGTTGTGCACTTGCGCACCGTGCCACCATGCATGCGGTCGCCATCGAAGCTGCGTGCCTGAAGAGACCAGAGGATGGTGTTGGATGATTCATTGGATCACTACTTTTCAGATGAAATATTGGCCACTTGGCCCAGCACTTGCATGTAGGCGTGTGAGCCTCCCCGCTTGCGGCGTGCGAGGTTTTTGAGCCGTAAAAAAAAAACTTTGGTTGCGAACGTTCAACCCTAATTGGACCTAATAATGATCGATCCAAGGCCCCGTTAGCCTTAACACAACCCATGATTTCACAAAACAGCCCATAAAGCCCAACTGAACTTAACTCAAATAAAAGGATCAATTGCATATTACATCCCTGAACTATTGTGAGAGTCCAAAAATACCCCTTGAACTTCAATACCATCTGGTTTGCACCCTCGAACTTTCAATACCAGATCACTTGACCTCCGACTCGATACCACTAGGTATTTTCGCCTAGCTGGTTTCCACGCTGGCATGTGCAGACGGCTCGGGGTCCACTTAGTGTGTACGCGCGCGCACACACACAGAGATTGGGAGAGGGGAAAATAGAGGAGGCGCACAACACTAGGCGGTGACGGCGGCAATGGCAAGCGGTGGCGCGGACGGCTCGGGCGACAGGCAAGGTGGGTCGGCACGACATCATGGGGAAGTGTCGGACCCCATATTTCACAAATCCAAATCCTCTGTGAAAACACTGCGCTATTCTCTGGATCAGTAGATAGCGCTCACAGAATATATCACTGAATCATTTCATACATGAGTAAACCAAACCATACATTAATTTACAAATATCAGAGTCACAGAGACCGCATCGGGTCAAGTTTTACAATAAGGGCCGAACAGGCCAGCACAAAAGTAGCGGAAGCGGAAGTAAAAGGGGTGAGAGCACATCTTTCCACAGGCAATCGACTGGAGTAACTCGTATACGTCCAATATTACCCAAAGACTTGGATAATATTAGATGCACACAAGTACTGACTGAGCCAGTTAGACTGAGGCGAGACCTAGATTACTAGAGACTATCTAATCTCCTCCATCTTCTTGACCATCAACTTCTGGATCCTCGTAGTAGGCATAGTGTCCTTGATCTACAACTTCTGAGGTTTTTTTTTTTTTGGGGGGGGGGGGGGGGCGAGGATGAGCACAACTTCTGTGTTCGTGAGCCAACACACAGAATTCAATAATATACATGTAAGACTTTAACAAGGATGGCTCGAGTTCTTTTATTTGCTAAAAGCAACATGTTCAATTACCATTATTAGAAATTCCTATTACTTAGCATTTTAACCAAATTATATTTTATTAAAGAGAGTAATTTTGCAATATTAATAACAACGAAGGTTATCTCCACCTTATGCTTAATTTTGATTAGGGTACGTCCACCTTATTAACAACACTAGGTACTTCTACCTAGGGAAATCCAAATCTAGGGCTAGGTGAGCCTGGCATGTTTATATTTCACCCACAAAGGTTTTTGAAATAGAACCAACTCTAGTAAGTTCTCATGCCGCCTTTGACCGTAGGCACAGCTGTTCAAACAATCTATACTCTGTAGAGACTGTACACTTTACCCACAAGAGATAATCGTCTTGATACGCACACATGTTTTCTTAGACATGTGAATCAAAGGGAGATCACCACAAGGCCTTTACAAGGCATCCCTCAGTATTAGTTACACCTGCTAAGGTTTCACCTGAGAAGGGTTACGCTCACATAGCCTCGTTAACCCTTACCTAGACCCCATCTTGCGCCATACGGCTTACGCTCACACAGACTCGTAAGTCGTACACCCCAACCCGTAACCATGAAGGCTTACGGCGTAGCGGGTCCTCCAATGGTGCAACTCGTATTGATGGATACAAATTATTTAGCTAGGTAGACACCATTATAGACTTGTGGTTGTACTGTATTACATTGGGAGGTCATCATCGGATTAAGTCCTTAGGGTTATCTAGGCGGTTTATACCACATACCACCATTTCTCATGTTACATCCACATCAACCATCATACCATCCGTCCAGATGTGGTAACAACAAGTTATTAGGGTTTTGAGAAGTAAAAACTAGATTACCTCAAATATTTCAGCCATGTACCTCCAATGACTGCCCAAAACGATTTCATATTTAAAAGATGATGACTATGGCATTTAATGCCCTGGTACTTAAGCAAGACTAGCATGACACTTTAGTACGACTATAGTTAGTAGGTTACCACATATTTATCTAGGGTGACAAGGATTAAGGGGATTCAATTTCCAAAAGATGGTACAATAATACTATAGTATAACAATTTGGCATTTAACTACCTTAAGGATTTGACATACATTTGCATAACAAATTTAGCATGCAAGTTGATATTTTAAAAAAATAGAATTAGCATAAAATGTAGGTTCAATATGATCAAAGTATTGACTCACCTAGATCAAAGGCTAGAGGGTCTTGATAGTCTTGAGCTTGATCAAACTGAAGATCTCACGCTTCTTCGAACTCTACTTGGATGAACGCGCCGAAAAGAACAAACAAGCAAGCAAAACAAATAAATACTAAATAAATAACAAATGAACTCCAAATTAAACAAAGGTACTGCCAAAAGAAAGATCTTGAATTTAGACAAATTTAGAAACAAGAATCGATGGAATCGGAGTTCGTACGGAGGAGAACGAACATTCGGAAGTTGGATTTTCACATGAAATGATGAAAATCCTGAAAATTGCAAAGAAATATTCTTGGAAGACACTGTTTCGGAATTTTCAATTCAACCCATTAGTGGCCGACATTGGGCCCACCTGGAAGTGAAAGAGCAAGAGAAAGAAGAAAAGGAAGGAGAGTATGACAGTAGGCCATGCATGTCATTGAGCCACTACACTTCTTCACAGAGAGGAGAAACCGAGGAAGGGAGGAGGCATACGGGGAGGGTGCTGGCGTCGATAAGGCTGGCGGCGGGGAGGCTGGCAAGGGGGCAAAATGGAATCCCACGAGGACGGGGATCCGATGGGTGGCGGGGTCGTCACCGGAGGAGGTCCGGCGCAGCAGCGGCAACACGAAGAGAAGCGGCGACGCATGGGCTTGCGGAGGCGACGACGACCGGAGAGAGAGAGGAGAGGAAGGGGAGGTGAGCACGGGCATGAGGGAGGTGCAAGGAAGCTCACCGTGCGGTCCGTGGAGGCGGAGGAGCTCCGGAGCGGGCTAGCGATGTAAGACCGGGGTAGCGTGGGGAGGCTCGCGGTGGTGGCGGCCTAGGGCGGTTGGGGGCTTTGGCTGGTGGTTGGTAAAGGACGAGGGTGCCAAGGTGAAGCTCCAGCTACTCGAGGGGCACAAAGGAGGAGAGGGTGGCGGTGGAGCTCAAATCAGTTGGAATTGGAGAAGAACGGCGTTCCGGCAATTCCTGCGGATTAATAGAGAAATTGAGTAGGGAAAAGGATTCTTGGGGAGCCGAAACATGCTATGATGCTGGTGGTGAGGGGAGAGCTCACCGGAGGCGGCGGGAACGCGGCGGCGGTTCAAACGGGAACTCGGGCGCTTCTTCGATTTTGAGCTCGGGGAAGAGGGAGACGAGAGGGGAGGGCAAGGGGGAGGCAGGGGACTCTCTTATAGCCACAAAGGGGAAGGAGATGGCTGTTGAGGGCACTGCTGGCATGGGCAATGGCGGGATAGGGGTAGGTGCTCGAGCGACGGTGAAGCGACATGCTGACGCGGGCGGCACAAGCGGTGAGGACAAGTAGGTGAGTTAGGGGCAGGCGGCATGGGCGCGTCGAGCGCGCATGCTAACGTGGGCAGCTTGGGCGCGTCGGGCGCGGCATGGGCATGGCGTGGGCGGTCGTCTTGTGAGCGAGGCAGAGCCAGCGAGGACAAAGCCAGTGTTAGGGGCGACGACTCGGAGGGCCGGGTAGAGTCTTGGCAGTGGGAGCAAGCGGGGCACTAAGCGTATGTGGCGCAGAGAGTCGCCGCAACCGCGGGCGTGCTCCAGAGCATGCTCTGGGCCTGGAGGTGGTAGGGGGCAACTTGGGTCAGCTGAGCTAGGGCAGGAAGAGGAAAAAGGGTCATGGGCCAAGCCTAAGGAAGATTCGAACTTGAAGGTTTGAAGTTGAGAGATTTTGAGAAACACACTTAACTTGAAAATAAGTTTTCGAATTTTGAAACTCCTTCGCAACTTTAGACCATCCAAAAAATGGGATGTTACAGGAAGGTGGGAGGCGGCTCTGCTGTGGAGGCGAATGGTGGTAGCGACGGTGCGACGAGGCTCCAGTGAGGGCTAAGGAGAGAGGAAAATAGAGGAGGCGACACACAGAACTGGGCGGCGACGACAATGGTGAGTGGTGGCACGGACAGCTCCGCCTGCTCTTTTAGCCGCACACTCCTCACCGTGGACACCACCATCGCCCATGACAGGGATTCATTCCTCGTGTCCTCCCACCACGACTACGCCGTTGTTGTCGGCCGCACCATCGCCGCCACTGCATCACCATGCACTACTACAGGAAGCCTCATCACAAACGGTTCGGAACCATCATCACAGACGGTTTTCGAACTGTTTGTATTTATATGTTTGTGATAACAGATGGTTATCACAGACGGTTCAAAAACAGTCTGTGATACGAATAACACAGACGATTTTTGGTTAAAACCGTCTGTGAAGGTACGTATCGCATACGGTTTTCATTAAAAACCGTCTATGATACGTACCTTCACAGACGGTTTTAACCAAAAACCGTCTGTGATAGTTCATTACCCTAACCACTTTTTTTTGATTTTTGGCTAGCCTCAGGAATTGCTAGCCATGCCCTCTGAAAACAAGCATGCAGAAAACAGATACATCACAGATAATCAATTGTTGACAACTCAAAGTGATCATTACTCAAAATAAATTACAAAAGAATTTGTTCAAGTATTCTCGCTATAGTTACAATTGGATTACAATTGAATCATTTGTTTACACGTGGTTGAGAGGTGCCGACGGGGTGAAACTCTGCGTCGGCGACGGAGTGAAAGTCTCCGTTGGGGTTAATGATATCTGTCTTGATGAAGTCGCAGAGCTTCCCTCGAACGTCCACGATCTCGCTTGCAACGAGTGCATCTAATTCTATCATCAAGCCCTGTCGCTAGCAAGAGTAAAGTGGTAAACATATATATTTAAATTTATAATTTGGAAATAATTATTTCGAGATTGACAAACCTGGGAATCCTTCGTCTTAGCATTAATGATTTGCCGCATATGATGGCAAGCGTAGAATGCACATAGCTCATCAGTTTTTTTGCTGGCGGCACTGCAAAAATAGAATTACATATATAGGTATAGTCATTTCGAGACGCATTATTACAGTATGATATAACATTATTGTGTTGTAGCGCATCAAAATCGTGTCCTATGTGTCAGTGTGTCATTCGATCCCCCCTTGTATAGTCCTCCGTCGCGAACATAGGCTTTGAACGACCTACATGATTCCAAAAAGTTATCCTCGGCCATTTCAAACGAAGGAAGACTACAATAGAGTTATGTATGGAGGAAATGAGCATACCTGTTGAGTATTCTGTCGAGAATCTTTGAAGTCGTGCTCGTTGCTGATTAGGGAATCAAGGTATATTACATTGTTCCTCTTTGGTATAATGACTAAAAGGATCGAGTGGTTCCTACTCATGTATGTCGCTATAGTCATTAAACCTAAGTTCGTGCTGCGTATAAAGTACAAATGAAATTTATATAGCAAGTAGTGAAGCACTTACCCCTGGTTGTAGGGCACCACTATGTAGTCCTTGTTGTCCTGACGAAGCAATCTCACCGTTATGTAGTTCTCGACGAAGGATGCGCCTGCTTTGATGGTTTGCATAGAGACCACGTGTGGGTTGAGGAAACCCACCGGTTCGGAACATTCCCGGGCTTTTTTCATCATGTATCTACACATAAGCAATGAGTTGTGATATTTATCGGTATTATGTGAATATAGAACTTGATTGTACACACACTTACAGTGTCCAACATCGTAGAAGCGACGAGGGCAACGAGGTTGAATAGGTCGTTGTCGGGACCCAAAAATACAATTCTGGACCCTCTGTGTATAATGCACTAGTCCAGAATCACGCTAGTGCACACAGTGGCAACATCAGTAAAATATCATTTCCATATACAAAGATAACTAATAAATAGGCAAATAACAATAAACATCAGATTAAAGACTTTAAAGTCAAAGCTTACAATTAATGTCTCAGAAGGCAAATAACTCAATGAAGCGGCGTGAGCAACTGAATAACCCGGTGAAGCCCATCCATATGCCTCTGAGCAATCGGTCAGTAGCGTAACCTAGTTCTCCACGATCGTTGAAGTAGACCTTGTTGACTGACGATTCTTCCACTTTTGTTGCATGTTTTACAACAAGCATGAGTACACAACCGTACTCGCAAGTCATACCACATAAATGCAATTATGCATGATGGCTTATTCCAAGGGAATGGCTTCTGTGGTTCTTTTGCAGAAATGCAACATTTACAGTTTGAATACAAATAATAGATTGAAATCATAATTCAAGATAAATAGACAATAATAATTTAACAGCTTGATTTCATAAAGACACATAGCCTAATCAAGTTATTCACACAACCATATGACTTAGGTCACACGGATCCCTTCCCAAGGTTTTTATGAAAATCTACCCCTCGTGTGAAATCCCTGAGCATGTCCATGACCGCGGACACGGCTATTCGAATAGATTGATTTAACACTCTGCAGAGTTTGTACACTTTACACACAAGATGCAATCAACTGGATCAGAGTTGATCACAAAAAAACCTTTCAGAAACTTCATCTCAAGCATTGACAGTCCCGATGTGCTTTACGCCAGACTACCCCACACAGGAAGTAAGTCCGATACACATCGTTGGACAGGGACACGGCGAACCGCCCCGTGATGTGACTACTTGGTAGCACACCTCCGCACATGCAACACAGCCTAACCTACTACCTGAGTAATGAACGTCAAGACTCCATAACTTACTAAGTTAGGCCCGTCCCATTAGGCATGTGGTTGTACGAGAGGCTCAGTTCAATGGCGCACAAAGTTAAGTCCTTAATTGACTAAGGCAAGACTTCCAAGTTGCTACAAATCCCTACGCACACAGGTTATTAAGCCCATGCACACAGCTCCACCAAAAGTAGCACACAGTATCCACCACTTGTCTCAGTCTAAATCCTTTCCCACCCTGTTGGTTAAGTGCAACATATGCCATCAACGAGTAATAGCACATAGTACACACAGTTTTATCGCTTAGTTCCATAATCACATATTCAAGCTTATATTTGCAACTCACATGAGATGATGACTCGTGGCATGGCTAAGCAAACTAATCGTATCTAACCAACCCACGTTGGTGCTACGATAATACCAACTAAATAAACCAATCTAGGGTGACAAAAGATTATGACATAACAAATAGACAAGGTGGATATAACAAATGAGATTAATAACTACACCCAAAAGCATTTAAATAAATACTTAAAATAAATGCAATAATTTGAATCAAAGTAATTTTAGAAAACTGGGATTCAACATGATCACAGGTATAACTTGCCTTGCTATATCAATGATGATCTTATTTACTCTTTAATCTTCTACTGTCTTCATCTTCAGTTCCTTCTTGTTCAGAACTTCCCGAAGTATCAACGTCTACTCGTAAACAAGCAAATAAACCAAACAAATAAATAACAGAGAGCAAACAAACTCCAAAAATTAAATAATAATCTCAGCTAAATAGATCTGGAATTGAGATGAATTTAGGAATTTGAATGGACTCAATCGGAGTTCGGATTCAAAAGATATGACTCTCGGAAGAATCACATGAAATGATGAAATTCAAAGATAAAAGAATATTCAGAGAATATCCCTTTGGATTAAAATAGATAAACAGAATTGGAGACTTACAAGTGGGGTTCACTAGTAAGTGAAAGAGAACAAAGGTGGTGAATAACACGTGGGACCAACTGGATAATTAAATTTCAGAAATTCAATGAATTTCCGAAAAGGATAAAGAGGATGATAGGTGGGCCATTGGTCCATAGACCAAGTCCACGGGCTAGGGTTTAAGGTGCATGGTGTAATGGGTTCATGGAACAGTGTACTGGCAAATAGGGTCCACGGGTCATAGGCTTGGTGCATGGTGGACTGGATTCATGAACCTTTGGCTTTGGAGGGATTTGGGTGTACCACAAGGACAATGACATGGCTGCCACATGGACTGCCACCTAAGCAAATAGGTGAGGTGGATGCTGATTTGGCGTTTGGGTGGCACAAGAGAGAGAAGAACATATGCAAGCAAGGGAGCTCCTGGCAAGAAGATGGCCGGTGGTGAGACTTTGGAATTGACGGCCAACCACAGCGTCGGAGCTCCGGGAGGATAGCAAAACGAGATGCCGACAGCATGGCGAAGCTCCTAGAGGTGGCGGCTCAGCAATGGTGGCAGCAGTTCGTCAGCGGCGGTGACTTTGGCGGCGGGGAAGGCTTCGGCTCACAGGGCGAAGGAGAGACATGATCACCCGAGGGGATTCAAGGAGAGCATGGCGACCGTGACGATGAGGGGATCACCATGGGACGCTCGGAGTGGACTGAAGTTGACCAAGGTAGCGGAAAATCCAGGATGGCTGGAGAGAATGGAGAAGTGCGGCGGTGGCACCTCAGTAACCGAGAGCAAAGGAGACAAGAGGGAATCGGATGAGAGGCACAAGGAACACACTCTGATGCGCAAGGATGGGCAAAAGGCTCGCCGGATGTGTAGATCGAAACGGTGGCTGTGACCGGTTTTTGAGGAGACGACGAAGATGGCGATGTGAAGGCGTTCGGAAAAAGATGGTGCGAGCAAGGCGTAGCTCACAGCGATGCGAACCCACAGGAGAATACGACACGGGCAGAGATGCACTGTCGGCGAAGAACTCCGGCAAAGAAACGGCTTCAACAATGGCTCGGTCCTTCGGCGATTGCGGCGCAACAAAGACACCACCGGAAGAACCTGTGTAGGGTTTTGGAAGAGAGGGGTGAGGCGCACAATATGACGCGGAGAGGCGGCTTTAAATAGGCGCCGAGAGGAGGAGTCCATGGGGAGGACGGCGGCTGCGCACTTCGTGCAAGACTCGGACTCACGAGTCCTGGAGGAACACGATGAATAGGTGGCGTTGCCGTTGGACCCACGCGGCAGGGACAGCAAGGAAAAGGCAGCGTTGGTGGGCTTCAGTGCGGATGGAACCAAGGGCATAGCGGGCCGGACCGGAAAGAAAAGAAACCGGCTGAGGAAAAAGAAAAAGAGCTAGCTCGGTTGGGTTAGTCTTACGTGTGCGCACGACTCGGCCGAAATAAAGAGCTTGCGGCGCTGGGCTTTGGCTTGCTCACGCACGCGAGGAAAAGGGCGAGCTAGGCGAGCGACTAGGAAAGCAAAGGAAGGGATGGCCCGGCTCGGGCTGGGCCGAAAGGAATAGAGTTGGGCCAAAAAAATGGATATGAGCCCGAAGATTGATCTGAGATGTTTAATAGTTTTTTTTTAGAAAATAGCCAAAAAAACCAAATGGCAAATAGAAATTAGCAAATGCACTCGGAAAAATTCTAAAAAATATATATAAGCACATAGAATCCAAATAAAATAGTTTTGATAATAGTTGATGTTGAGATTTATCATATTAAATTATTTTTGATTTATGAAAGTCCCAATTAAGCTTTATTAATTCAAATAAAATTAGTGAATTTTTCCAAGGACCTAAACTACTCAAAAGATTTTTGAAAAGCCAAATTTTGGGACGTTACAATCCTCTCCCCCTTAAAGGAATCTCGTCCCCAAGATTCAGGCTGGCTATAGAATAGGTTAAAGAACTCAGCCTTTGGGCTCTCTTCTGGCTTTCAAACTTCTTTGACTCTGACGGCACTACTCTTCTGAAAACTTACGAAACAAACACCTTGCTTCTTGCTGAACCTCTCACTGCAATGAAAACTTGACAAATTGGCTCTTGGCAGGAAAGACATCTTGAAACTCGATTGGTTCTAACAGGGCTGCTTGATCGGTGCTTGAAGACACTTCTAGAGTTGAGGAGATCCTACTGCTGACTGGCAACTCGGGTTAACAAACTCTTCTTCTGAGCCTCAGAATCTGAACAGACTGACACACCTATGTCGCCTTTGTCCTACAATCCTTGACACATACCTTCAACAAGTATCTTGACGATAGACATGATTGCGAGAGTGAGAATCTACGTAGCTTTTCCGCTTGAACTAAGCTACTTACAATCCCTTTAGGATTAAAGACACTTGGCCTTCTGCTTCATGATCAATGCAAAAATCCACATACTGTGTGATCTGACCTGTCTCTAGCTGAGCAATGACTTATGATTAACCATTGCGAATTTCAGATGGTGACAACTGTGAACTAGCTGACAACTGGTGTGGTAGGGGAACTCTGCCCACAACACTTACTTGCTTGACCTGGTGCCATGAGTTAAGGCACAACTCATTTTTTGTCTATTTGTCTACCGGTTCAGGGCGATACACAGAGTACTAAACTGAAACGAGCATCCAAGGCTTCATAGACACTCTGTCGCTGACACAAGGTAAATTGGGATCCTTGGTCCGACACTAACTTTTCTTGACACATCGTGCAAATTGATCATCTCTGTTGATCTGGCACTATACCCATTTCGGTGAATACCATCTCTGTCGTATACCACTCTGCTAGACGGTCTCCAAACTCGGTGATATTAATAGGAATGAAACGCTAGATTTATTTGACAAAACTGTTTGGTTAAGCCTGATTTTCTAGCAACGGTTTGAACTCTGGGGTTCAACAGATATCCTTCTGTACTGACTTAAGACTCAACTTCTGACTTTCACAAGTAACTTTAGCTGACTGAACAATAGATTCTTTTGGTAGCTCTTCTGATTCAAAGCATTTGCCACAATACTGATCTGACTTGAGAGAATGGACTTAGACCTCGTGGTTCTCAATCCAATAACCATCTTTGTCTCTTTATGACATCAAACTTTGAATTACAATTAGGATAATTCACTGCTTGAAACTTTTGTTATTATGAAGTGCATGCGAAACTTCTTAGCACACTGATTCTTGGATGTTCTGTGATAAAAACTATCAAGGTTTTTTCTGATATCTATCAATACAAACACTAACATTGTGATTAATCTCTTCTGGAATTCTCACTGACTTGGTTCACTTCTGGTGATCTGGGCGAACTTGTCCTTTTACAATGATGAGGGTCCTGGTTGTCTTGAAACGACTGCTTTACTGATCTTAAACTGACACTGCCGTGTTCACAGATGATCCTGAGGAAAACTGAAATTCTTACTCAAAACTCAAACAAAGTAGATTCTGCGGTCCTGAAGATTAGCTCTTGGATAGACTGAAATTCTCGCACACTTGTGCTAACCATTCATCTTAACAGCTCACATTGGTGCTTGACAAACGGAAGAACTCGATTTGACACTGCCTATATCTGAGGGAATCCTTTGATATGCTCTATCATAACTCTTTTAACAACTTTTATCATAATTCGTCTCTGACGTAATTCCTTTCTGACATTGGCTGATCCTGGGTACCAAGTCAATGACAAGCTTGACTTTTAATACAGTTGCATGTTGTATAGATCATTTGTAATAACAATTGCATACTCTCTTGAGGATATAGACATTATCCAATGGTTAGATTCTTCAACCCTTTTACTGTTGCCTCACACTATGCAAAACGATGAGTTGGAATTCAATATTACATTCCATGGTTACGGCTCTACGGCCTTCAGACAACATAACTCAAAGCTTGATTACTTGACTTGTAATGGCACATGCTTAGAGAGGTATCAAATACTTTAATATTCATTAATAATCCTTTTTCTTCATAACTTGCATACAAAGATGTCTACTTTTCTGCTTTGACAAAGGAAAAAAATACATTGACTCTCTGACTTTATTGCCAAAACGGAAACATGGCGCTGCATAATCTAGTCAAATAGGCTTTCTTGGTAACATCATCGCACAAACGTCTCTTCTTTGACTACTTTGCTGGACACATGGATCCTGCTGCGTTACCTCCTGCTCTGAGAGTTACTATCTTGACTGACACAACTTCTGGCATTTTTGCATCTAAAGTGAGTGACTAGTTCTTCTGAGGACACTGGCGGCTATAGTGACCTTTTCCATGACAATTGTAGCATAAACGTGTTGAATTCTGCGACTTTTCTGACGAGACTAAGGTAGAATGACTGTCCTTCTTGAAGGTTGAAGCTTGTCGCTTTGTAGGGCATTGCTTGGCATAGTTGCATTTCTTACCACACTCGAAACAACCTCTTGATGACATTGGTTTGCTTCTCTTTCGAGGCCGGTTGCCAAGGTCAATATTTTGCTTTTGTGATTCTTCAGTCGACATATCTTGCACAGACAATGGTTTGCCTTCTTTTGCTAATGCTCTGACAGCGGCGCAGAAGTTTTCTTGCTGAAGTTGTGTTGCAGAAGTCAACACCGAATACACAGGGCACTGGCTCGGACAATGATCATCGCCTTCACATAAGAAGCATGTGATCTTGCTCATTGGACATTCTCCAACGAAATGATTTCCTTCGCAACTGGAATAATTGATATTATGCTCATCGGCGTTATGGCCTATTTCTTCACAACGGGTACATGCACAATCTTCTGACTTATCTGGTTGGCAGCACTTAAAATGACAATTACTAGATTTGGTGTAGGATGTCGGAATGTCAGGTTTCTCTTGATCACTGATGTGACGGTGGCCCGATCTTCCGAAAGGTACTGATAAGTCGATTGTGGAGAACTCGACATTGATGACCCAAAGGCTTCGACCAAAACAGATCGAACCCCTCGCAATCAGCACACCACTGCTCCATTGGCTATCAACCATGCCGAACGCGGTTGACCTCGCCAAGAAGGCTATCTCCTACAAGCGAATCGAGAACACAAGCAAGAGAGTAGAAGATGCAATCTTTAATTATATTGCGAATAAATCTTTAAGTTCATAAAGTTGGGGTTTCTCAACCGAACAAGTGGCGAAACTGCTATGCAGAATAATCCTTAAGAAAAACCCAAGGAAAACTAAAGGGGTGTGGCCTCCTTATATAGGGGAGGGGGAGCCACACATGGAAAAGAACTAGCGGAGTGGTACTAAAGGTCACACATTACTGTTCATGTAAACAGTAACCGTGCCCCGGGTGGGCCGCCGGCAGATGGGCCAAGTTCAGTATGATTACAAAACCCAGTTTGGCCCAAATAAGTGATATGATGCCTTCTTTTGATGATTGCGATCAGTCCAGAAGGAATTTGGAGATGAGGCTAGATCCGTTGGAAAGAGGACGAAATCAGCTTTCCATCAAGTACTCGTGGACCTCCAACAGACGCCGTATGTGAAAGTTATGGGCGTTTGAAGTTAGTGCTGTCAGGCTGATTCCGAACTGATCTGACCAAAATATATCCAGCTTGAACTCCTGATTGGCACATGCAGTAGCACCATGGCATGTAAACATAGTACCATGGTATGTAGACGTAGCGCGATCCAATTGGGTAATATGGTGTTGCGATGGCGAAAGTCCTATTGGAGAGGATGTTGTTGAAGTAGAGGATGCACGGTCAAAGAAAGTTGAAGCGATGGTTGTATCCTTAGGGTTGGTGTCCTCATCATCCTCCCTTTCTTGAATTTGAGTCGTCCTTGACTCATTTGTTTTCTCAAGTCATCACTTTCTGCAAAAGATTAGTAACAACAGGAGGCAAAGAAATATCTTCTAATGTATCTTTGTACACACCGCACGCTTTAGGAAAATCGCCCGAATTAAATCAATTTGGTGCTCAATCCCTCTAATATGTGGCGATCTGAGGGATATTTCAGCAAGATCAGATTTGGTTGCAAGCATGACACAACCCTTTAATTTAGTTCCCTCAGTCTTAGAACTAGGTTCCAACTTCTCTTTCTTAGGTGGGAAAACATTCTTCACTACTTGCTGATTTTCAGATTCTTGTTCAAGTTCTTTCTTCTCATTTTTAGCTATCTCTTTTTCATATTTCACAATTTTAGCAGGTGACAAAGGTAGCAAAGTTATTTTCTTCCCTTTGTGCATAAGAGAGTACTTATTACTTCTACCATGATGAGTTGCATCGGTATCAAATTCCCATGGACGACCTAATAAAAGTGAGCAGGCTTGCATAGGTACTACGTCAAAATCAGCAACATCATGATAGGAACCAATGGAAAAATGCACTCTCGCAGATTGTGTTACCTTCACCTTACCGCTGTTGTTCAACCACTGAATGTGGTACGGGTGAGGATACGCACATGTGGTCAAGCCAAGCTTCTTGACCAACCCTGAATCCACCAAGTTATTACAGCTCCCGCCATCAATTATGACACGAACACGGCAATCCTTGACGATGAGGAATATCTGAAACAAATTATGGCGCTGTAGATTCTCCATTTGCTCCCTTTGAGTGCTCAATACTCGCTGCACAATTAGGGTCCTATAATGCTCTGTAGCAGCGGCACCTAAGACTTCCCCATCGTCGCTATCTGCCTCATGATCATCATCATTACCTGCAAGGTTAGCGGTAAGAGCATATTCATCCTCAACATCACTAGCACTTACATAACCACCGTCGTCTGTCGCAATGTACGCTCGCTGACTTGGACAATCTCTCATGAAGTGGCCCATCCCTTTACAACGGTGGCACACAATGCCTGTCGTACGACCCATGGAAGCAACCGATGAAGAGCTCTGTGCTGGTGCCTGCACACTAGTAGATTTGCTCATCTCGGGTGCCCGTGACGGTGGTGGCGGTGCTGCTGAACGCGCCCTACTCGCAGAGGGGGCAGCAGACCGAAAGACAGGAGGTGGGGTTGTGTTGGCTTGCCCCGGCGTCGATCTCGATGTAGACGTACATCCAAAGTTGCTCCTAATCCTTTGTTGTGTACCCTGCAATTCCTTTTCTGCCAAACAAGCAAGCTGGAACAACCTATTGATATCATTATAGTCCTTGTAATCAATTATGTCCTGAATTTCACACCTTAAACCCCCATAAAAGCGAGCCATCTTATCCTCCTCATCCTCGACAACATTACAACGCAGCATGCCTATTTGTAGTTCTTGATAATATTCCTCGACAGATCTATTACCTTGGTCTAAGCGCTGCAATTTCTTAAGCATATCACGTTTAAAAGCAGGAGGAACAAATCTAGCACGCATAGCTACCTTCAATCTATCCCATGTATCAGGTGTTAAGCCAGAATTAACGACTTGATTCCACCAAATGATAGCAAAATCTTTAAATTCACTAGTAGCTTGCCTGACTCTATGCACTTCAGGAACTAGATGGGCATTAAATTTTTGTTCAATTATCATCTCCCAATTTAGATAAATTTCAGCATCATAAACACCAGCAAAAGATGGTATGGTAAATTTAACTTTAGCAAATGGGTCATCATTAGCACGAGCATTGTGGTGCTGAAAATTATTACCTCCCATACCGTGACGGTTGTGATGTAGGCGGTGTCGTTGACGTGCATCTTGGGCAGCAAGGGCAGCGCCGGCGTTGCGGTTTTGTCTCTCATTATCATCTCCCTCCTCAAGATCTTGGCCTGCATCTTGATCATACTCGCATCCATTGTTTGGTGGCCGATTCACCATTCTTTCAAGGCGTGTAGTGAGCGTTGCAATACTATCTTTGATGGAGCACTGCAATGTAACCATCGTAGCTTGAAGCTTCCTATCGATGTCCTCATTAATGGTCATGCGTTGTTCATCCAAGAGCGCCATGAGCTCTCCCTTTATAACACACTCTTTCTCATCAGACGTCTCACCTGTCATGGTTAGTAGAAAACAAAAGACAACACAAAAGTATTATCCCTATCAACTACTAGGTGGTGGATAGGTGGAAACACACACTCTCAAGCGTCTTACCATACTCTTACAAGTGTTCTTACCAATGCAGCAGGTGGTACAGCCGGTGGCTGGTTCGTGATACCGTGTTGAGCATGGGTTCGATTGCAAGAGGGGACCTGTTCTGATCAAGAGTAGGTGGAGCTTGGAAGGCTAGTATGTAGCAAAGGAATAGCAATTATTTAATTCAGTATGCAAAGTTGAATAGCAATTCAAAGTACTAGTCACAAGTGCTGGTCCTAGTCTAAACCAAGCCTAGCTAGAGCAACTTCATAAAACGACTAGTAATGTGATAGAAAAGGCCAAACTGAAACAAACAACACCAACGAGCAATGGATGACAATGCCAACTGAACAAAGAGGCAGCTCTATGATTTTTTCTTTCTTTCTTTCTTCTTCTTCTTTTTTTTCTTCTGTTTTTCTGTTCTTTTTCTTCTCTGTTTTTTCTTCTTCTTCTTTTTTTCTTCTCTCTCTTCTTTTTTTTTTTTCTCTTTACCTTTTCCTCAGAAAGCTACGGGCCTTGTCCTTCTTGAAACCGAACACAAAAGGGGCCTTGCTCCCCAATTTAGCTCGGGCGGCGACGGCAGTGGGAGCGGCGGAGGCGGCGTCGCCGGCTCTTGGCGGCCGCCGAAGCACGCTGAGGGGATTTGAGGCGTCTGTGGCAGCGCCAAGGCGGCGGCGGTGGTTCAAAGCGAACGGCGGCGGGCGGGCACGCTGCTCAGCGCAGCGAGAAGGCGACATGCCTTGATCATGCAACGAGAGAAAAGCATAGCAGCAGCGGCTCAAAGCGAAGGCCGGGCGCGGCGTCGGCGAAGGGCGGCAGCTGCTGGCGAACAGTGTGGTGGGCGATTCAAAGCGGCTCGAGTGGAGATGGCGGCGGTGGCGTCGGCCGTGCATGACCGGCGCGGCAAATATGGCGGATGGAGATGGCGGCGGAGTTGACCAATGAGGTGTCGGCCTTGCGCGCGTGCTTGTATGCGAATCGTGGGCAGCGGTGAGGCGTGGGCGCGCGGAGGAAGAGCGCCGCGGAAGACGCGTAACTGCTGTGCGAAGCGGCAGCCTTCGGGTGGTGGCGCTGCGAGGCTTCAGCGGCGGCGGCAGGCGGCGGCCGTCTTGGCGCAAAAAGCGGCGGCGGCGCTGAAACCTCTGTGACGGCGGTGGTGTGTGGTGGCGGCATGCGCCGATCGGGAGCAGAGCGGCTCAACCGACTTGACCGAGGCGATGGGTTCTTGCGACAGGAGAGCGTCTGCGGCGATCGAATCTTCTCTTCATCTTTTTGGCCCTTGCTTGCACGATGAGAACTTTGTGTATGATCTTCTTTGCCAATGTAGTTTTGCGATGGAGGCAGCCAAACGAATCTGCTATTTTTGTATGGCGAGTAGCGACAAAAACCGAAGAATAGCACTAGAACGATTTGCAAAATACTCTAAACTAGACCAATCTAGACAAGAAACCAGCACAAAGACTCGACGATGCAACGACAATTCAACAACACAAACTAGAAAGAATAAATTGCAAAGGCACAAAGGGTGATGGGACAGCGGAAGAACACAACGAACAAATATTTTTGTGGGGCTAATTTTTTTAGGGTTTTAGGACGATGACATAAACTAATCTAAAAGGGAAAAATTGTGATTACCTAACGGGCAATCATTGCTCTGATACCAAATGATGTGACGGTGGCCCGATCTTCCGAAAGGTACTGATAAGTCGATTGTGGAGAACTCGACGTTGATGATCCAAAGGCTCCGACCAAAACAGATCGAACCCCTCGCAATCACTACACCACGGCTCCGTTGGTTATCAACCGTGCCGAACGCGGTTGACCTCCCCAAGAAGGCTATCTCCTGCAAGCGAATCGAGAACACAAGCAAGAGAGTAGAAGATGCAATCTTTAATTATATTGCGAATAAATGTTTAAGTTCATAAAGTTAGGGTTTCTCAACCGAACAAGCGGCGAAACTGCTATGCAGAATAATCCTTAAGAAAAACCCAAGGAAAACTAAAGGGGTGTGGCCTCCTTATATAGGGGAGGGGGAGCCACACATGGAAAAGAACTAGCGGGGTTGTACTAAAGGTCGTGTGTACTGTTCACATGAACAGTAACCACGCCCCGGGTGGGCCGCCGGCAGATGGGCCAAGTTCAGTATGATTAGAAAAGCCCAGTTTGGCCCAAACAAGTGATATGACGCCTTCTTTTGATGATTGCGATCAGTCCAGAAGGAATTTGGAGTTGAGGCTGGATCCGTTAGAAAGAGGACGAAATCAGCTTTCCATCAAGTACTTGTGGACCTCCAACGGACGCCGTATGTGAAAGTTATGGGCGTTTGAAGTCAGTGCTATCAAGCTGATTCCGAACTGATCTGACCAAAATATATCCAGCTTGAACTCTGATTGGCACATGCTGATAGCACCATGGCATGTAAACATAGTACCATGGCATGTAGGCGTAGCACCATGGCATGTAGGCGTGGCGTGATCCAATTGGGTAATATGGTGTTGCGATGAGTCGAAAGTCCTATTGGAGAGGATGTTGTTGAAGTAGAGGATCACGGTCTGGCGGTCGAAGCAGTGGTTGCATCCTTAGGGTCGGTGTCCTCATCAATCACTCTTACTTGATGTTGCAAACTGTTGACAAAAAGCAGTGAACTCTGACCAGGTGATGGTCTGCTAGTCCTGATGGGCGGTGTGAAATTTTTACTACCAATCTAATGCAACTCCTTCTAATTGATGAGCAGCATAGAAAACTTTCTCGTTATCGTTGCATTGCACAACAGTTAGCTTTTCTTTTATGGTGCCAATCCAAGATTCTGCATCCTTGAGTCTTGACTCATGAACTTGACAAACTTGGTCTGAGGGTGCGCCGTTGGGATGGCAACGAGTTGTGCATCATTGCAGAGGTTACTACTGTTCGACGGTTACATCGCCGCTGACATGAGCCGATTCTGGGTGGCAGGGAACTGGCTCTGGTTTGGATGCGTCACTACTGGCGCTGGAGATAGTTGTTGGTTATCGTCTGCTCTGGTACTGACACTGGCGATGGCACGATGGCTTGCTTGATTATTCTGATTCAATACATTGTCCAAGGTAGTAGTGGTCTGATTTTGCTGGGTCATCATGTCGTTCATGTTCTGCATCATCGTGTTCATGAATTGAGTCTGAGCTACCAAGAATTGTGCCATGACTGGATCTGTCACCCATGATACTGGCAACTGTCCACTAGGGTTGACAAGGTCTGAGCTGGCACAGGCTGTCTCTAGAATACTAACAAAGTTAGCTTCACTGGGGCTCTTCATCTACTGGCTGACCAGGGCTAATAGATGAGAGGGAAAAGCACAAGGTAAGGGAAGACAATCTACTAAGGGGATCAGGTTTAACCCAAGCAACACCAAGAAACACACAAATAGCCGGAAAGCTATTAAGAAGCACAAAACTCAAAGACAAACTACACACAAGAGAAAGAAGACGAAATCTAATCGTCTAGCCGATTAAACTCTAACTTAACTGGGTGACTTGGCTCAACACACGGGAGGAACCAACGCTAATTTATCCTATATGGCTGGTCTGAAGAAAACTCAAACTAGTCATGGTCTTCATCAAACGTTGAGTGCTTGCGATCCTTGGAGACGAATCTTGGAGAAAGACGGGGGCGACGTACAACTTCTTCTTAGTCTTCAATTCTTGTGACGAACTTGTCTTGAACACTTAGGGAGATATTGATACGTTGTTGTTGGTTGTACGGTCTTCAAAGAGTTGCTCAAAACGGCTCTTGGGCATCCACCAAGATATTTGGCATAGACAACGATAACTATAGAAGTTATGAGGGAAGCAAGTCTAATTTAATACTTAAAATGGTGAGGAAGAATATAGATGAGAAATGAATAGATTGGAAGAGTTAGAATCTAGACAAGATGAGAATAGAACATCATTAAGATTTTCTATTTGTAAAATAGTTTTTGAAGTTTTTCTTAACAACGGCCATTCTAACTAAGGTCACGTCCTACAGTCGATATGGCTCTGATACCACCTCTGTCGGGACCCAAAAATACAATTTTGGACCCTCTGTGTATAATGCACTAATCCAGGATCACGCTAGTGCACACAGTGGCAACATCAGTGAAATATCATTTCCATATACAAAGATGACTAATAAATAGGCAAATAACAATAAACATAAGAGTAAAGACCTTAAGGTCAAAACTTACAATTAATGCCTCAGAAGGCAAATAACTCAATGAAGCTGCGGTGAGCGTGCGGAATAACCCGGTGAAGCCCATCCATATGCCCACAGACAATTGACTGGGGTAGCGTGACCTAGTTCTCCACGATCGTTGAAGTAGACCTTGTTGACCGACGATTCTTCTACTTCTGTTGCATGTTTGACAACAAGCATGAGTACACAACCGTACTCGCAAGTCATACCACATAAATGCAATTATACATGATGGCTTATTCCAAAGGAATGGCTTCTGTGGTTCTTTTGCAGAAATGCAACATTTACAGTTCCAATACAAATAATAGATTGAAATCATAATTCAAAACAAATAGACAATAATAATTTAACAGCTTGATTTCACAAAGACACATAGCCTAATCAAGTTATTCACACAGCCATATGACTTAGGTCACACAGCTCCCTTCCCAAGGTTTTTATGAAAATCTACCTCTCGTGTAAAATCCCCGAGCATGTCCATGATCGCGGACGCGGCTATTCGAATAGATTGATTTAACACTCTGTAGAGTTTGTACACTTTACCCACAAGATGCAATCAACTGAATCAGAGTTGATCACAACAAAACCTTTCAGAAACTTCATCTCAAGCATTGACACTCCCGATGTGCTTTACGACACACTACCCCACACAGGAAGTAAGTCCGACACACATCGTTGGACAGGGATACGGCGAACCGCCCCGTGATGTGACTACTTGGTAGCACACATCCGCCCATGCAACACAACCTAACATACTACCTGAGTAATCAACGTCAAGACTCAATAACCTACTAAGTTAGGCTCGTCCCATTAGGCATGTGGTTGTACGAGAGGCTCAGTACAATGGCGCACAAAGTTAAGTCCTTAATTGACCAAGGCAAGACTTCCAAGTCGCTACAAATCCCTACGCACACAGGTTATTAAGCCCATGCACACAGCTCCATCAAAAGTAGCACACAGTATCCACCACTTGTCTCAGTCTAAATCCTTTCCCACCCTGTTGGTTAAGTGCAACATATGTCATCAACGAGTAATAGCACATAGTACACATAGTTTTATCGCTTAGTTCCATAATCACTTAGTCAAGTTTATATTTGCAACTCACATGAGATGATGACTTGTGGCATGGCTAAGCAAACTAATCGTATCTAACCAACCCATGTTGGTGCTACGATAATACCAACTAGATAAACCAATCTAGGGTGACAAAAGATTTGACATAACAAATAGACAAGGTGGATATAACAAATGGGATTAATAACTACACCCAAAAGCATTTAAATAAATACTTAAAATAAATGCAATAATTTGAATCAAAGTAATTTTAGAAAACTGGGATTCAACATGATCAAAGGTATAACTTGCCTTGCTATAGCAATGATGATTTTATTTACTCTTTAATCTTCTACTGTCTTGATCTTCAGTTCCTTCTTGTTCAAAACTTCCCGAAGTATCAACGTCTACTCGTAAACAAGCAAATAAATTAAATAAATAAATAACAGAGAGAAAAAAAACTCCAAAAATTAAATAATAATCTCAGATAAATAGATCTAGAATTGATATGAATTTAGGAATTTGAATGGACTCAATCGGAGTTCGGATTCAAAAGATATGACTCTCGGAAGAATCACATGAAATGATGAAATTCAGAGATAAAAGAATATTCAGAGAATATCCCTTTGGATAAAAACAGATAAACATAATTGGAGACTTACAAGTGGGGTTCACTAGTAAGTGAAAGAGAACAAAGGTGATGAATGACACGTGGGACCAACTGGATAATTAAATTTTAGAAATTAAATGAATTTCCGAAAAGGACAAAGAGGATGATAGGTGGGCCATTGGTCCATAGACCAAGTCCACGGGCTAGGGTTTAAGGTGCATGGTGTAATGGGTTCATAGAACAGTGTACTGACAAATGGGGTCCACGGGTCATAGTCTTGGTGCATGGTGGACTAGATTCATGAACCTTTGGCTTTGGAGGGATTTGGGTGTACCACAAGGACAATGACACGGCTGCCACATGGACTGCCACCTAAGCAAATAGGTGAGGTGGATGCTGATTTGGCGTTTGGGTGGCACAAGAGAGAGAAGAACATATGCAAGCAAGGGAGCTCCTGGCAAGAAGATGGCCGGCGGTGAGACTTTGGAATTGACGGCCAACCACAGTGTCGGAGCTCCGGGAGGATAGCAAAACGAGATGCCGACAGCATGGCGAAGCTCCTTGAGGTGGCCGCTCAGCAATGGTGGCAGCAGTTCATCGGCGGCGGAAGGCTTCAGCTCACGGGGTGAAGAAGAGACATGATCACCCGAGGGGATTCAAGGAGAGCATGGTGACCGTGACGATGAGGGGATCACCATGGGACGCTCGGAGTGGACTAAAGTTGACCGAGGCAGCGGCAAATCCAGGATGGCCAGAGAGAATGGAGAGGTGCGGCTGCGACACCTCAGTAACCGAGAGCAAAGGAGACAAGAGGGAATCGGATGAGAGGCACAAGGAACACACTTTGACACGCAAGGATGGGCAAAAGGCTCACCGGATGTGTAGATCGAAACGGTGGTGGTGACCGGTTTTTGAGGAGACGACGAAGATGGCAATGCGAAGGCCTTCGGAAAAAGATGGTGCGAGCAAGGCGTAGCTCACGTCGATGCGAACCCGTAGGAGAATACGACACGGGCAGAGATGCACTGTCGACGAAGAACTCCGGCAAAGAAACGGCTCGGTCCTTCGGCAATTGCGGCGCAACGAAGACACCACTGGAAGAACCTGTTTAGGGTTTTGGAAGAGAGGAGCGAGGCACACAATATGACGCAGAGAGGCAGCTCTAAATTGGCGCCGAGAGGAGGAGTCCATGGGGAGGACGGCGGCTGCGCACTTCATGCAAGACTCGGACTCACGAGTCCTGGAGGAACACTGTGAACATCATGAGGATATGCTCATGATCCTAGGTAATGTTACAATTGGCAATTTGGTTGAAGGTTTGTTGGAATTCTTGTTTTTCAGAAAGTTTCAGCAAAGTATCAGGATAATCGGAAGAACCGGCGTTTATAGGGGTGATGCGACCAATATGTTGTGTGGCGGTAATCTGCGGATCGCGGTTATCTGGATTGGTAGATGTGGTAGCTTAATTCGAAGAAGGTGTTTTGGGAGTTACGGTCTTCATTGGAAATCGAACGACCGCTTGATTATTGGCGATGCGACCTTGGAGATCGGTAATCTGCATTGGTAACACGGCGGTTATACCGATTGTGTTGAGATTGTCGGCCATTTTGGAGTTTTGGCTTTGGGATAGGTCATATCTATGTTTATCTTTGTATATGTGTTGCATATTGCATGTTTTGAGCTAACGTGGGTCAAGTTGTGAAGAACTTGTTCCGGAGGCGATTTCTTGGTCTATTCTTTGTCGGTGGCAGAGGTCAACGGCGGTCAGCGGCGAGGAGGATCGGGACTAAGCTTGGAGTCTTGAGGTCGAAGCGATCATGGATGCCGGGTGAGGTCAGTTGACTCAAGCATGGCGCAGAATGGATGAGGTTGATCGAACCGGCAGTTCGATGCAGGTGGTTGGATCAAGCGGCGCGGGGGTCGGTGCAAGTGCCTTGGAGGTTCCGAAGGATTGGACGGAGAGACTTGCCGACATGATGAGCCGTTGATCAACCTACACGTGGCGGAGCAGGCGATTGATTCGACAGGATTGGACTCGGTCCATGGAGAAGGATCGAGAAGGGGTATTTTGGTAATTTCACCAAATACCACCTTGGTGACCTAATGCCAACCCACGGCGCAAGACGGTGCGTCAAGAAGTGGATTAGGTCAAGAAAAGTGAAGACGGCGCTTTAAAATGCGTGCGTGTGTGTCCGTTTGTTATTGGGCCTAACGGAGCCCATTAGGGTTAAGTCTTCTAGAAGCTCTAGGCCTCATATAAATAGAGAGGGTTTGTTCACAGCAGCCCAAGCACTTCATTTGCAAACCCTAGTTTGGTGTTAGGGTTTAGGGAAGAAAAGAGAGGCTTAGGCTCTAGAGATGGATTGTGTGTGTGCTCATGGATTGAGCTCTTGTCCTCCTTGAGGAGTGGCTGTAACCACGAATCATCAATCATCAATCAATCCTTGCAAGTTCTTTGAGATGAGCTCTCTTCGTTCTTTTCTTGTTCTTGCACCTTATTTTGATGATTTTGAGTGCTTCCTTGATCCTGTAGTTTTTGGTTGATTTCGTGCCCTCTTACTCTTTCTTTGGGACATGTGGGAACATATCTAAGATCATCTAGATCATCAATCTCCCACGAGCAAGTTTTGGATCAAGTTTTTCATTTTTGCTCATGTTTGAACCCTCCTTGATAAATTGGAAAAAGATCAAAACTTTGGCGTAGATCTGGACGATCGTTGCTTGGAATAGGTTCGACATCATTAGGAAGATGTGTTTCAAATTTGGTGGAGTTTGGCCAAGCGGATCAAAAGTTCGTCGATTTTGTTTTTCGTTTTGTACATTTCTTTGTTCATTACTTTGATTTTCTTGTTCATGCGGAATGACCGACCTTTGTTCATCCGGTTGTCTGAAAATCGAACGACCGACCTTGTTCATCCGGTTCGACCGTCTTGTTCATCAAGACTGTTCGTTAGGGTGATTTTTGTGTTTTTGATCGTTTCTTTTGGGGATTTGAAGGAGATTCAATTCAAGACTTCCGCTATGCTTATATATATTGATCTTCATAGTTCTTATAGCTATTGGAGTCAATATCATGTTTGAATCTGATCAGCAAAGCGAAAAATAGATAGTGCTCCTATTCACCCCCCTCTAGTCGCCTTTCCGGTCCTACAATTGGTATCGAGCGGTTAAGCTCTTCTCATAGATCTTAACGATCTTTGGAGCCATGGCGTGACAAGTATTCACTCAAACCTCATATTTTCGATGGAGTTGATTTTGCTTCTTTGGAAGGCTCGCATGCAAGCCTACATCGAGGCTCAAGGGCACATAATTTGGCTTAAGGTCAAAAATGCTTATGTCGTGCTTACCGATGAAGATGTAATCAATCCGATGTAGAGGCTAATGACAAGGCTCGAACTTCTTGATTCAAGGGCTTAGTCAATCCGAGTTTGAGCGTGTGTCTCATCTGAAGTCTGCTCATGAGATCTGGAAGACCCTCTGTGATTACCACGAGGGCTCTCTGACTATCAAGGAAGTGAGGCAGAACCAACTCAAGAAAGAATACTCAAAGATCGAACAAAAGCACGGTGAATCTTTGGATGAGTTATTGGGAAGGTTTTCCAAGATTCTTCATAATTTACGTCTTTGTAGGTCTCACATTTCTTGAGTCCGAGAATGCACGCCAGTTCTTCAGGTGCTCTTGATGTGAGAGTGCAGGGAATGAAGACACATCCATCAATGACAACAACTTGTCATGAGTGAGCTTACCATGGATAATCTTTACTCGAGGTTGAAGTCGCATGAGATTGATTTCATCTCGCGACTCCCAAAACAGAACTCGATGGCTTTAGTGGTTGACCCATCTCGGGGTAGCTCTTGATTCTTTGGATTTTGGCTCATCTGGTCTTTCTTTGTCCGCTTTGCATTCTTTGGCGATGAGCGACTAGAGAAAATACGAGGATGATTTAGCTCTCCTAACCACCAAATTCTCGAGAGTCTTTAACAAGGTGAGGAAAAGAAGGAGAGGTGGCCCTGTTACGTGCTTTGAGTGTGGTGAACCAAACCACATTCGCTCCAGTTGCCCCAAGCTGAAGGGCAAGATGGAGAAGGACTTTCGGGCGTCCTCAAGCTAAGGATGTGAAGCCCAAGAAGCGAACTATCGCAAGTTAAATCGGCAAGGTCCTTACCGCTCTTGAGTCTGTTGACATGAGCGATGTGGACTCGGGGACGGAGGGCGGCGGCGACTCTCATGGCAGAAGAAGGATCAAGACTTCATCGGCATGTGTTTCATGGCCAAGGATAGCCACGACGTCGACTCCTCCAACGGCGACGACCTTTTCAGCGATCCCGATGAGGTATGTCCCTCACCTTTCGGATGAAGCGTGCTTTGGTCATTTCGAGCGAAAATTAGATAAGCAAGCTAGAATGCTTAAGAATCGAGGACATCATGATTGATAACTTGAAACTAGAAGTTGCTACACTCAAATCGATTAAATCACGAAGATGTTTGTGATGCTTGTTGCGGAATGTATGATGAATTGGTAACTCTAAGACTTGCTCATTCCTCTGTTACAAATCAATTAAAAGATGCTCTTGATGAACTAGAAACTCTCAAGTCTAGTCACCTTGCATGAATGCCATTGCTTTAGATGTGATGATGCTATCCTTTGCCTTGTTCAAATTGTGCTTTGCTTGAACTAAAATTGGATAGTGCTACAAAAGAATTGAGTAAATTTGATGCTAGTCACACTGCTCTCATTGTGAGAAAAATAAGATTAAAATGAAGGAGATGTCGAAATGATTACATACTCTAAAAGCGCTTCATGTGAAAGCGTGTTAAACTCACACTTGAGAATGATGCTTTAAACAAGACACTAGAAGAAAAGGCTAAAATTGAACAATCCATGTCCATATTTGCTTCCAAGAAAGTTGTTGATTCTGATTCTTGTACTCTTTGTATTGAACTTGGGCATAATGTAGATAGGATACAAGAAGCGTTTAGAGTTAAGTTCAAAAGCGGTTGGATAAGATTAGGGATAACTATTGTGTGTCTTGTGAGGCTTTGAAAGCGAGGTAGCTCACTATAAGGAAAAGTCTGATAGGGCTAGCAAGTCAGATAAGTGTGTTTCTTGTGTTGAACTAGCCAATCAAAATGACTATCTCAGAGGATCTCTTGAGAGATTTGTTGGTGGGAAGAAGAACCTCAATATGATTCTAGACAAATCTAAGGTGAGTGTGAAAAATAGTGGGCTAGGATTTAATTCCCTAGAGCATTCCAAGAATCATCCACCTAAGGTTGTTAGAGCTGTTGAGAGTGGCCTGTTTGAGGTAGAACCACCTAAATCATCCAAGATAGTCTTTAAATCTGCTGGTTTTGCTCAAACCCTCTCTAGCAAGATAGGTGCTTCTGCTTCATCAGGTCAGACCCCTCAAAAGGTCAAGTACCATTGCACCTTCTGCAAGAAGAATGGCCATATTGTTGAGTTCTGCTTTCGTAGAGCCAAGATTGAGAGGAAGGAGAGGATGAGTGCTTTGAGGTCCATTAGAGGAGTTTTTGCACCTACTGTAGTCTCTAGAGCCAGACAGCCTGTCCTTCCTTCTAGACACGGGCCTAGGTTTGTAGATGACTTCTTTGACTCTTTTAGTGGCTCTAGGCAGCGCTCTGGTTTAGGATATCGTGAGGAGAGACCACGGGTAGCATCTAGACAGGGGGAGTACCGATCTTTTGGTAGATCGTTTCGGAGAGGTCTAGGTGTTTCACGTGTGCATTCTTATGATTTTGTTCCTAACCGCTTTTTCTTCGCTGCTTCTCTTGTTTTGCCTAAGCATCATGTGACTCGATCTTTGGATTCCCAAGTCTTTTATCACTAACTTGATCTTGAGGCACATATGTTTCTGTTCGTGCTCATTAGGTTAGGCGTGCGAGGAAGGAGGACATATGGATTGTTGACTCGGGTGTTCTCGACATATATTTGGGATTCTAGATGGTTCTCCTCCTCACACGTGCATCCGACAATGAATTGATCACATTTGGGGATGCTTCTACGGGACCGTAATGACAAAGAGAACACAGTCTTGGCGTCAACAACAAATTCATGCTCAAGGACGTCGCTTTGGTAAGTAAGCTGAAATATAATCTGCTTTCTGTTTCTCAGCTGCTTGATGAGGGTCTAGAGGTGAGATTTAAGAGTGGTGAGTGCAGGGTTTTAGATTCCTCTGGTGAGCTTGTTTTTAAGATTTCCAGGTTTGAGAGGATCTTTTGTGCTAATTTCTGTATCTCTTCTGCTTCTAGCCCTAGGTGTCTTGTTGCTTCTGATTCCCATGATCTAGTTTTGTGGCATCGTAGGCTTGGTCACATAGGTTTCGACCACTTGACTAGAGTCAGTAGCAAGGATTTGATTAGAGGTTTGCCTAGGCTGAAGGCTGTTAGAGACCTTGTGTGCACACCCTGTAGACATGGTAAGATGGTTTCTGCTTCTCATCCTCCTCTTACCTTAGTGATGACCGATGGACGGTCGACTCTTGCACTTAGACACCTTGTTGGTCCTTCTAGAGTCGGTCTGCGGTGGTAAGTGGTGCGTGCTTGTGATTGTGGATGATTACTCGGTATTCATGGGTTTATTTTACGGTTTCTAAGGGCGAGGCATTTGGTTTCTTTAGAGATTTGGTCCTTAGACTTCTTTGTTGATCTTCTGGAGCTTTGAGAGCCATTAGGAGTGACAATGGGACAGAATTCAAGAATTCTTCCTTTGCCACCTTACATTACGATAGGGGCTAGAGCACCGATTTTCTTCACCTAGAGTTCCCAATGAGAATGGTGTTGTAGAGAGGAAAAATAGGACCCTTGTAGAGATGGCGGGACCATGCTAGATGAGCATTCCACACCTAGGAGGTTTTGAAATTTGAGGCTATCTTTCTTGCTTGTTATATTTCTAATAGGGTGTTCTTGAGATCTGTTATTGGTAAGACATCCTATGAGCTCAGATTTTCTCATAAGCCCAAAGTTTCTCATTTCAAGATTTTTGGTTGTAAGTGCTTCATTCTTAAACATGGCAACCTTGATAAATTTGAATCTAGATGTTACGATGGCATATTTCTTGGTTATCCTGCTCATTCTCGTGGCTATCGTGTATTTAATTTTGACACTAACAAAATTGTTGAGACTTTGAAGTCACTTTTGATGAGGCTAGTCACAGTACTAGACCCGATCTTTGCAGTACGAGTTTACGATATTCGAGAAAGCATCTTAAATCGACGATGACTCGAGGATGAGGACCCAATCCATCCTCGATCATTTACGAAGGGTTGGGGAGCACTGCTTCTACTACACCGACTTGGATGAGCGACCTCTTCCTACCTTCACCGAGCGATCGAGTGGCTCTGTGCCTACCTCCACGGTCCCGTGAGGTAGAGGCCACTGCACCAGGAGCTCCTCTTCACATTCGGACAAACATCCACGAAGCAGATTATTGGGGATATTCATGAGCGAGTCACTCGCTCGGGTTCATTCTTCGATTCTCATGCACATTCTGCTTTTGTCGCTTCTTTTGAACCGAGATGTCACCCATGCTCTTTTCGATGCCTCTTGGGTCAATGCCATGCATGAAGAACTTGAAAATTTTGAAAGAAACCATGTCTGGACCTTAGTTGAACCTCCACCTAATCAACATGTAATTGGAACAAAATGGATTTTCAAAAATAAGCAAAGTGAGGATGGGTTGGTAGTTCGCAACAAGGCTAGGCTTGTAGCTCAAGGTTATTCCGGTAGAGGGCTTAGACTTTGAAGAGACTTTTGCTCTGTAGCTAGATTGGAAGCCATTAGTATTTTGCTAGCATTTGCGACATCTAAGGGCTTCAAGCTTTTTCAAATGGATGTCAAAAGTGCTTTCTGAATGGTTTCATAGAAGAAGAGGTCTTTGTCAAGCAACCACGGTTTGAAAATCCAAAATTCCCAAACCGTGTTTTAAACTCTCCAAAGCCTTGTATGGACTGAAGCAAGCCCCTCGAGCTTGGTATGATAGGCTTAAGAGTTTTACGCTTAGTAATGATTTCAAAATGGGAATGGTTGATAAAATCTTGTTCACTCTCAAGCATAGCGTTGACTTCTTATTGGTTGATTTATGTGGATGATATCATATTGGTGGTTCCTCTCATGCTTTGGTGTCTAGATTTTGATTCTATGAGCGGGAAGTTTGAGATGAGCATGATGGGCGAATTGACCTTCTTCCTTGGTCTTCAAGTCAAGCAAGCTGAAAGAAGGCACCTTCATTCACCAAAGTAAGTATACAAAGGACCTTCTTCGCCGCCGACATGGGAAGCGATAGACCAATGTCTACTCCCATTGCCACGACCCATCTTTGGACCCAGATGAGGATGGAGAGCCGTGGACCAAAAGGAATACCGCATGACATGATTGGCTCCTCCTCTACCTCACAAATACGTCGGTAGGACATACAATTCATGTGTGTCTGTGCGCTCGATTCGAGCTTCCTCGAGCTTCTCATCGTCAAGCGGTCGTCGCATATTCAGTACCTCCGGGACACTCTTGACTTTGGACTTTGGTATTCTTCTTCTTACGCTCTCTCTATTAGGGCATTTTCGATCTTGATTTTCTTTGGGTGTAGAGTAGATAGGAAGAGTACTTCAGCACTTGTCATTTCTTAGGCACATCTCTTATCTCTTGGTCATCTAGGAAACAATCCTCTGTTGTACGATCCTTCTTAGAGGCGAGTATGTAGTATGACGATGAGTTGCTCTCAGGTTCTCTGGATCTTGTCTACTCTGCGGGACTATGGGTTGTCTTTGGGTAGTGTTCCTCTTTTCTGTGATAACACTAGTGCCATTAATATTGCTAAAAACCCAGTGCAACATTCTAGGACTAAGCACATTGACGTTAGATATCATTTCCTTAGAGACCATGTTGAGAAAGGTGATGTTGTGCTTCACTTTGTTGAGTCTGAGCAGCAGGTTGCGGATATCTTCACTAAGGCTCTTGATTCTTCTCGTTTTGCTTCTTTGCGGGGAGAGTTGGGGGTTGTTAGTCCTCTTGGCCTGTTTTGAGGGGGAGTTTGCTCTTTTTGCATTCATTTGTATCATAATGCATTTTACAATTCAGCAACTTGCATTGTAATATAACCTTGTGGAGCTTTGATTATTATCCATGTATGACATGATTTCATACTTTATACCCTGCCATGTCTTGTGCTAGTTTGCTAGACTTCTTTTGTGGCTTTTTATGTATAGCTTAGCTTTTGCCATGCTAGCTCTATTATCTGTGTGCAAACTGAATTATAATATGACTTGTTGGATCTTGTGACTAGTTTTGCTTTAGTGATCCTCTTATGATTCATGCCATGTCATATAGGCTTAATTGAGTCTGAACTTATTCGAGTTTTAAATTGAGCTATGCTAATTCTCAAGTCAAGCAAATGAAAAATAAGCTTTTTGTGCGAAAAAACTGATCTCACCAATCCTTTCTTATGAGACTGCTTGCCATTGCACTAGGCATGAACTCAGGGGGAGTTTTGGAAGACCCAGACTATTCTCTTAAGCTTGTGTTGCTTGGGATGGTCGTAGTGAGGCTTGAGATCTAGCACAATGCTAAGAAAATAAATTGGCAATTGGTTGAAGCTTAGAAGGCAGTTGTGGATGGCTCCTAGTCCAGGACTTGCTTTACTAAGATAAAACTAATCATTTTTAGCAAAGTGCCCAATGTGCTAAATTCTAAATGCTTGAACAAATTGATTCAAAATTGATCTCAAAATGCTCAAAATTGACTCTTCTTTTAGCTTCTGGCTCCATTTTGCCTATAGACATGGCTTGACTCATTTTGGATACCTTTAGTTAAACTGTGATCTTGAGCACCTTGTCATGCCTTCAATTCATTTAATATCAGTTATTGCTATTTTGGCCTTACCTTTCTTTGTACATGTTTTGCCATACTTGATTATAGCTTCTTCACATAATATGGCTTGGTGTAATACTTATACAGTCTTCATGGATAATCTTCATGGCTCCTTTTGCTCAAATTACAAACAAAACAAAAAAAATGAAAAATTACAAAAATTACTGACCATTCCATTACTTTCATGCTCTATCTTCTCCATGCACCTTGATGAATTCATTGTCAAGGGGAGAAAAATGGGACAAAAATCTTTGTTTTGGATGCTCTCTGTGCATTTTTCGAAAGGTCAATTAGAACACTTGTTCTTTCTTATGGATCTTGAGTGAGATTTTCGGAATTTGAAGCTCTCTTTGCTTTCCTTTGCCTTATCTCACTTCTGAAGCCTTTTTGAAGCCAACTTGGTCATTTCCTTGCATTCATTTGCTTTTAGGATCAAGTTGTGCCTTTGTCGAAAAAATCGATTTCCTTTTCTTTCAAACCTCAAAACATTCATTTTGGAAATTGCCAATGTGTTCATCAAGGGGAGATTGTGAACATCATGAGGATATGCTCATGATCCTAGGTAATGTTACAATTGGCAATTTGGTTGAAGGTTTGTTGGAATTCTTGTTTTGAGAAAGTTTCAAACAAAGTGTCGGGATAATCGGAAGAACCGGCGTTTATAGGGCGATGATACGACCCAGTAAGCAATCTCGACCATGATCGGTAATCTGCGGCTGGTAACTCTGGGTTGTACCGATTGTGTTGAGATTGTCGGCCATTTTGGAGTTTTGGCTTTGGGATAGGTTATATCCATGTTTATCTTTGTATATGTGTTGCATATTGCATGTTTTGAGCTAACGTGGGTCAAGTTGTGAAGAACTTGTTCCGGAGGCGATTTCTTGGTCTATTCTTGCGGGTGGCTTGGAGGTCAACGACGGTCAGCGGCGAGGAGGATCGGGACTAAGCTTGGAGAGCCGAGGTCGAAACGATCATGGATGCGGGTGAGGTCGGGTGACTCAAGCATGGCGCAGAATGGGCGAGGTTGATCGAGCCAGCTGATTCGATCTGTTGGTTGGATCAAGCGGGCGAGGTCGGTGCAAGTGCCTTGGAGGTTCGAAGGGATGGACGGAGAGACTTGTCGACATGATGAGGCCGTTGATCAACCTACGTGGCGGAAGCGCAGCGATTGTTTGACGAGTTGGACTCGGTCCATGGAGAAGGATCGAGAAGGGTATTTTGGTAATTTCACCAAATACCACCTTGGTGACCTAATGCCAACCCGCGGTGCAAGGCGGTGCGTCAAGAAGTGGATTAGGTCAAGAAAAGTGAAGACGCGCTTTAAAATGCGTGCGTGTGTGTCCGTTTGTTATTGGGCCTAACAGGGGCCCATTAGCGTTAAGTCTTCTAGAAGCTCTAGGCCTCATATAAATAGAGAGGTCTTTGTTCACAGCAGCCCAAGCACTTCATTTGCAAACCCTAGTTTGGTGTTAGGGTTTAGGGAAGAAAAAGAGGCTTAGGCTCTAGAGATGGATTGTGTGTGTGCTCATGGATTGAGCTCTTGTCCTCCTTGAGGGAGTGGCTGTAACCACGAATCATCAATCATCAATCAATCCTTGCAAGTTCTTTGAGATGAGCTCTCTTCGTTCTTTTCTTGTTCTTGCACCTTATTTTGATGATTTTGAGTGCTTTCTTGATCCTGTAGTTTTTGGTTGATTTCGTGCCCTCTTACTCCTTGCTGGGACATGTGGGAACATATCTAAGATCATCTAGATCATCAATCTCCAACGAGCAAGTTTTGGATCAAGTTTTTCATTTTTGCTCATGTTTGAACCCTCCTTCGGTAAATTGGAAAAAGATCAAAACTTTGGCGTAGATCTGGACGATCGTTGCTTGGAATAGGTTCTGACATCATTAGGAAGATGTGTTTCAAATTTGGTGGAGTTTGGCCAAGCGGATCAAAAGTTCGTCGATTTTGTTTTCGTTTTTCAAGCATTTCTTGTTCATTACTTTGATTTTCTTTGTTTCGTCTTGAACGGATCAAACCTTTGTTCATCGGTTGTACCGAAAATCGAACGACCGACCTTTATTTATCCGGTTCGACCAAGTCTTGTTCATCAAGACTGTTCATTAGGCTGATTTTTGTGTTTTTGATCGTTTCTTTTGGGGATTTGAAGGAGATTCAATTCAAGACTTCCGCTATGCTTATATATATTGATCTTTATAGTTCTTATAGCTATTGGAGTCAATATCATGTTTGAATCGATCGACCAAAGCGAAAAATAGATAGTGCTCCTATTCACCCCCCCTCTAGTCGCCTTTCAGGTCCTACAAACACAATGAATAGGTGGCGTTAAGCGGACCTGTGGCGAGGACAAAGAAAAAGCGGCGTTGGTGGGCTTCGGTGCGGATGGAACCAAGGGCATAGCAAGCCGGACCGGAAAGAAAAGAAACCGGCTGAGGAAAAAGAAAAAGAGCTAGCTCGGTTGGGTTGGTCTTACGTGTGCGCATGACTTGGCCGAAATAAAGAGCTGGCGGCGTTGGGCTTTGGCTTGCTCCCGCACGCGAGGAAAAGGAAAAGGGCGAGCTAGGCGAGTGACTAGGAAAGCAAAGGAAGGGATGGGTCGGCTCGGGCTGGGCTGAAAGGAATAGAGTCGGGCCAAAAATGGATATGAGCCCGAAGATTAATCTGAGATGTTTAATAGTTTTTCTTTTTAGAAAATAGCAGAAAAACCAAATGGCAAATAGAAATTAGCAAATGCACTCGGAAAATTTTTAGAAAAATATAGAAAATATATTCAAGCACATAGAATCCAAATAAAATAGTTTTGATAACATTTGATGTTGAGATTTATCATATTAAATTGTTTTTGATTTATGAAAGTCCCAATTAAGCTTTATTAATTCAAATAAAATTAGTGAATTTTTCCAGGGACCTAAACTACTCAAAAGATTTTTGAAAAGCCAAATTTTAGGACGTTACAGTCGTACAAGTCGTTGAAGCCCATGACGAAGTGGCCCGGCTCGTTGAAGAAATGCTCATTCTTGTACCTGACGGTGATTCGATGATCGCACCTTCTCTTTGGTCTTCGCATGTACCGAGCATGCAAAGCTGTCAAGCTAGTCCATCTTGAGTAATTTCTGCGTTGGAACTGCGGTTTTCAATGGAGTACTTCCCGAGTTGGGGGCGCCTTAATTTTTATCGATTTTGATTTGGCCTTAACGATTGGCGGCGTCTTCCACGGGACGACTTCGAACCGACGTCTGGCGGCGCTTTTCTTGTTCCTTTGGCGTCTTCTCTATAGGAACCAATACTGATGTACGCTTTTTTGTTCCTTGGTGTCTTCGCTCTGAGGCCGATACAGCAGTACACTTTTTTGTTCCTTGGCGTCTTCGCTCACGGAACCGATATAACGGTACACTTTTTGTTCCTTGGTGTCTTCTCTCTGAACCGATGAGGTGGCCTACTGGGCGAAGGATGATGAGGTGGAGTCATCGAGGTCCGTTGGAGAGGAATGGTCATGTCGAGATCGCGGCCTTCTTGGGTCGAGCGATGTCCTTCTTGGGCCTTTGGATAAAAGTGTGCATGGCATCCCCTAGTGTTACGATGTCTTCGTTGGCGAATCTCGGCCAGAGGCGGCCATGAAATTGTCATGTACCATGTCCACTTGGACCCTAGCATAACCCTATGCCAGCTGGGCACCGTGCTGCACTGTCCCTTTCTGGCATGGATACGCCAGCCCCTACCCAGCCTCAATAGAAATAGACCCAACCATCCTCACTTGGAGCTCGAAGGGCGTCGGCTCCTACAAAACGATACACAATTAGCTAAGGCGTCCTATAGGTTTATCTTTGGAGTATTCCAGAGATGTACATTACCTTGATGTCGTCAATAGGTAATTGGACGTCATCATGTTCAGAATTATGCGTGGACGCGATACTCTTGGCTCCGAAATATGAGGCGGCTTATGGCCGGTTCAGAGTTGATTGATTGATCCTGCAATTGTGTTATTTGTCCTCCAAATTTTGTAGTAAGCATCTGTACCAACCGGTCCTCGTGCTCGGCCTTGGATCTCTTCCTACTCCTATACGTGTCGTAATCGTCTCGGAATCCATAACTCCAAGGTACGGTAACCCCAAGGCCTCGCGTGCGACCCGGGTGCTCTTTGTTTCCTAGGGCCGTAGATAGCATATCCTTCTCCCTGTCTACTTGGAAGGAGCCTTGGGAAGTTTGGGCAGTCAATTCATGCTGCAAGAAGTCATCATGTTATTATAGACACTATGAAGTTATGGACTTATTAACAACTAGGTAGTTCGACATATTTACCACACGTTGGGACACTTCTGAGTGCATCGGGTTTGTGAAAGAATCTTGCCGAAGAGCGAGACTTTTGCCTCGCTTTTAACAAACTTAGGAACAGGTGCGTGATATCGAAATGGCCGGTTGCGTTCTCCTCCTCGCCGCCCATTGCATGGATTTAGCCGCTGTGCCAGTGATGCGAAGTCGTGGGGGTGAGTGTTTCGATGTCTGGAGAGCTTTGTGCGCGCACTTTGCTCATAAATTGACCATCGTCTTCATAGCCACAAAGGCGTCCCATGTTTCTCACGTCAAGAATCCATACTTCGTGAAAGGCATCTCACCTGTGTTCACGTACTTCGTGACAAGAATGCTCTTGAAGGTCCTCCACGTGTTATCCGCCGAGAGCAACGCTGCCGTTCACGCGTGCCATGTCTATGCAGGATAGCGAACTTGCTTGAAAGTTTTGTCCACGGTAGCGCCTCTCTGTTCTTTCATCGAGACTTCCGGCTTGGTGTGGTGATGGAGACCCGTTCCTTGCAAGTATCCCGCAGATGGTCCGGAATCTCGCCGCTGATCTCTAGGGACTCAGAGGGATCCCAATGTCACTGACCTCCGTGATGATTAGTTGGCCCGCAGGCAATTTCGATTTTCCTCTGCCATCTCGCTTACGTATCATTATCGTCGATAGAAATCCAGACGCATTAGACGGCGTCGGTGGCAGCGGCGAAGACGGCGCCACTGCCATCTCAACCAGTCTATACTCTTCACTAATTAACTTTGACAAAACAATATAAGCATTTAAATGACCAAATCAACATAGGATTGTTGCAAGCATTTAAATGACCAAATCAACATATACATATGAAGTATCTCCATGTCATACAAAAAGCTCAGAGTATTGATGTTAACGAGTGCTCTCAGTATGCTGGATGCAAAGGATTTAACCTTTGCAATCTCAGTACATCAGTCAATATATCTTTACTAATCAAATTTAACAATTATCAAACAGATTTTGAGCTGAACCTAAAACTTTCCTATTGAATGTCAAATTTATCTCACGGTAGCAAAATAAACTTTCAGTTCACAGATTATCAAAGACTATCAGAGTCAATATATCCACCGAGACAACAGAAGGCAATCTGTTATGAAAAACAGAACAGTGCAATGATATCAAGATAATCACAATATCATTTCAGCAATAAGCCTTATCCACAGATTGAGGATAACTATGTAAGTATCTCACAAAGATCAACTAGCTCATACAAGGATAATCTGACAACAGAAAGCAATAGTTTTAGTTCAAGATTGTTTCCAATTATCAAATTGATTTCAGATTTGACATTCATCACAGAGCTGATCAACTGAGCCCACATAACCACTTTGCTATATCTCAGTGCACAATCTAATATAGAATTTGAAGCCAATCTAGCACATAAGTATATAGCCAAAGTGATGCACAAACGTAATATAGGAATACTCACGAGAGGATGCGCACAAGAACTCACAGTGCAAGGAGGAGGGCGGCAGGGAGGAGGCCGACGGGAGGAGGAGGAGGCAGGGAGGAGGCCGGTCAGGGGGAGGGGCTGGGAGGAGGCCGGTCACGGGGGAGGAGGGCGGTCGGGGAGGAGGGCCGGTCAGAGGGAGGACGCCGACACGGGAGGAGGTCGGTCTGAGAGGAGGACGCCGACCACAGGGAGGAGGCCCAGCGTCAACAGCGGCTGCTCGTCGCCCGGCGTCGGGCGGCGGCGTCGAGGTCGGAGAGGCGGTGTCGGAGCTTAAGGGTCGGTGAGCAGGCGAGCCCTAGAGGAGGCGTAAACGAAGCGCGAGAGCTTAAGGCTAAGTGCCTGGGAGAGGAACAGGCGAGCCCTAGTGGTTCTTATAAAGGCATATTACGAGCGATTACATTACAGGCTGTCTATGATTACTATCACGAGCGGTTCCGCCGCGAAGCTGTTTGTGATCGTTCCATATCACGAGCGGTTTATAATCGAACCGTGCAGCGATAAATCCTGAGCGGTTTTATTACGAACCGTGCAGCGATAATCTAACATATCACACACGGTTCATAATAAGAAGCGTGTGTGACTATCCTGACAGTTCGATGATAAACCGCTCGTGATAGTCTAACATATCACACACGGTTCGTAATAAGAACCGTGTGTGACTTATAAAACGGTTCGATCATAAACCGTCTGTGATAGTCTAGCATATCACACACGGTTCGTAATAAGAACCGTGTGTGACTTATCACAGATGGTTCTAGTGATAAACCGTCTGTGATATGTACGTATCAAAGACGGTTTCTTTGGAACCGTCTGTGATAATAATAACACAGACGGTTCCAAATAAACCGTCTGTGATGAGGTCTCTTCTATAC